>VXAU01005247.1:519049-615228 GCA_013399695.1 Formicarius rufipectus
TTTTCTTGGATGTTTATTTAGCAAATATTACTCCTATTGTTCAAGTAGTGGAACAAAAAAGCAGAGATTGGGTTTCATGGTTTCAAGCGCACATGCCTTTCAGAATACATGGTAAGGAGGGAAAGTTTTAAAGGGAAAAACATTGAGACAGAAGAATAAATAAAAGCATTAACTACTTTAGAGGACTCTTGTTTCAGGACAGGAGCTACTCCTCAAAATACCGGCTTGCTTCAATGAAGACCGAAAGTTTTGTCTCACTAGTGAAAGTCAAACTTCGAATATTCAAGTCTCACAAATGAATATTCAAAAGATACATTACAGCAGAAGCCAATCAAGCACCCATTTTATTCACTGAATATCCTTCTCCACCATTTTTTCAGTAAATTATGCCATTACATAAAAATCAAAAATTAATTATTTAAGACACAAGGCTTAATCTAGATTACATAATAAGCAAGAACCTCTAAAAACATACAGTAAAGAGACAAGATTATTAATGAAGAGAGAACTTTTGCCACAGTTTACTGGAGAATATCTTCTCTTTAGGAATGCTGAGATGTTAAATAAGCAGCAGTTTTTAAACCGCAGGACTGAAAACAGTACCTACCTTGCATCACACATGTCATCAACTGTCACCTTTAAGTTTGCATTTCCATAAATCTCTGCTTGAATCTGCAGTACACATGTAATACATGCAATCACACTTAGATAGCTAATTTAGGGTTGAATTTTAAACCCCTCACATATATATCTCCATTGATGAATCCCATCTATTATAAATGTATGTGGAAAAATGCTATGGACAGAACAATAAATAATTTGTTAAACTTACTGGGTTTAGGTATCTTCCCCCAAAATTAATGTATAAATCTTGCAATTTACAGGACTATTAGCACTGGGTTTACCTGGATAGATGGCTTGTTTAAGTGACCCAGATTTGAAGTTGTTTGTCTTGGTTCATGTCCTAAGACCATCATATTAGCATTGATCAATCTGAAGGCATCAATAACAACCTGCAAAAACAAGATGTCAAGTCAATTCTTTTTAGAAAATGCAACTAATAGAGCCAAGCAACAGTGGACAAGGCACAATCAACTCTCATCTGTTTTTGGCCTTTATCCAGAAAATCATTTAATTATAATATTAATAAAAAAGAGCCTCCTGCTGGCTATGTGATCAGCACACTACACTATCTTGCACTGTAAGGTGACACCAATTATTACCTTTTCCATGGAGCTGTTTCATATACATTATATCATCATATAACATTGAATTTTGTGTACACTTACTCTAAGCTTCAAAGCTATGCATATGCTTGTCACCTAAATCTTATCCAATCAAAATGAATGACAGAGAGAGACTAAAACTGAAAGTGAGCACAAGCTAAGGGACCAAGTCTAAAGCCCAATCCTGTCACATCAATTATACTACCACAATACTTGAAATGACAACAAAATTATAGCCAGCAAGGAACTTGCCCCATGTATTCCCTTCTAGTCAGATGCTTTTTGCTTCTTGTGACTATGAAAGGGTCTATAAACTGTCTGATGGATTAAAAGTCCTTGTCAGTGTCATGCTCAGGAGTAAAAAATAGAGAAAAAGAAAACCAAGGTCATTTATGATTTAAAGGTACATAGTAGGTAATATTCAGTGCTATTTCATTACAAATAAAGTAAAATCATCACTGATTCTTACTCTGTCCTGAATTTGTCTGTAAAAATTTTTGGAAATAGAATTTCATGGTCCCATACAATACACCCCACACCCCTATCCAACGCTTCTATGAGGTGACACAGATCTAAGGACGTACCAAAATACACTCAAGCCCATTCTTGGTGGGTCCTCACCATTACAGGTTTGTAACTGCAAGGTAAGCATTTTCATTGAGGTTCCAGTCTTTTATTGGACCAGAGCATGTACAGCCTTGTGCATCCACAAAAGCAGTACCAGGCATCTTGTCTGCATACTTTTGAAGAGTTATTCTAGTTCAATAAACTAAATAATTTAAATCCCCTTTTAACAGCTTTTCTATAATAATTTTAATTCTCTTTGTCTCCCTAATATGGGTTGGACAACAAAAGATGCATTTATATGGCTGGTTTGATATTTTGAGGAATTGGACTTGAACCAAATATTTTGTGTTATACAAACAAGAAATCAACCCTGTCACTGAAAGTCCGCAGAGAAAGTGGCATGGAGCCTACCTTGTTCCAGCATTTTCCTCTCCATTTACAGATATATTAATAATTACACATGCAGGTTTTAATATCACAAGAAAAATATTGAAGTAATTCACATGGAAATAAAATGAATCAGCAAGTACTTATAATTTAAAAAATTAACAGGTATAAACTGAAAAAGCCCACTGACTTATCACCTGTTATATTTACTTTTGAGACACAGTTGAGACAGTAGTCTTGAGTGACTGGGCTGTTGCTTAGACTCTCAGCTGCTGGCCAGATCCATCTTAAAATTGAATGAAGAAAACCTTCCAAAAAAAGATCTTCTATATTAATAATGTTGTGATCCAATTAAAATGAGTTAAAAGTGACTTTTTTTTTTAAAATAAACACAATTCAGGTTTAATATGCAGCAGATGCATGCTGACACCAGTGCTGCAAAAAAGGAATTACATTTAAAAGAACTTCATTCTCAAAAATATTTGAAACAATTTCAACAAATCTATACAGTCTTTCTTGTGGCATACAAAGTAATTGTGCATTATTTTCCCCTAATTTATGCAGACCTGGGAATGCCCAGCCGTAACAAACAGACAGAATAAATTAAAAAGTCAAGCAAAGCAAAACAAACAAAAAAAAAAAGCCAAAAAACCCCATACCAGTTCTCCAGACTAAATACATACGGGGAAAAAAAACTCAAGCAAGCAAAAATTTACCCTGAGGAGCAAGAAAAAAGAACTTGGCAGTATATTATAATGACAAGGAGCTGCTTTATAACTAACAGCCACACTTCTAGATCTCAGTTTAACTGAGAGCCTCACTAGACAGTGTTGAGCTAATCCAAAAAGAATAATATTGTCCAGCATGAGTTTGTTCCGGGACTTGAGTCATGTAAAAAGGAAAGAGAATCATAAAAAAAAAAAAAATCATTTAACTTTGTTTTGATGATAAAATTAAGTTGTGTTCTCAATTCAGTGTTCTCAAGATTAGTCAAATTTCACAGTAAAAGATGTGGATGACTTGCTAAAATACTTCTGAGTGATACGGAATAGTACTCTAGCACCTTAATTTTGATGAGAAGTACCTTCTGGTTATATTTCAGGTACTACCTGCATAGGAAAATATGGCACTCTGTCTTCCTAAAGGAATGATATGCAAGTATTTCTTAGGCAGAACAAACAGAAATCTAACAGAAAATGGTATGAAAAATTAAAGTCACAAATCACAAATATTATGATTTTAAAAGGGATAAATTTGCGATTCCTACAGTCTCAGTGGGGTATAAAAAGTATGGGTGTGAATGGTATTTCTCATCTCAGTTGCACTGTGATGACCAATGGTACCTAAATACTTTAACTACACTAAGAGTAAAGGAATTTGCTGATATCACTATAGCAACCATCTTAAAGAAACTAACATGCTCAGCAACCTGAAAGCTAAATTTAGACCTAATACACAATAAAAACATGAATACAACAATAAAGCTTACATATTCATTTCTATGAAATGTAATTGCTTTTTTCACTGTGAGTACAGATCAGTCCCATCTTTAGAGGATTACATAAAAATAAATAGACTCATTAATGTCCAGTGTACTAATGAGCAATGGGTGAAGTAGGTGTTAATTATGCTACAGTAAGATCCAAGACAAACGTCCCAGTGAGCACCTGGAGGTGTGTACAAGTTGAAGTCTCCCCTCTACATGTGGTATTTTCAAATATCAGGACGATGCAAACAGATGACAGAAACATGGTCACCCATATTTTACACTGGAAACTTTCGACACAGTATTTTGAACAAAGAACTTTTAAGGATTAATTCAAAGCAGCACAATCCCCCACTCAGTCTTTTTAGACTTTTGCTAGTAAGAAGTCAGTATTTCCCAACGAAAAATTTTAAGCTTTCATTGTACTTGAATTACCTAATGCAGGTAAGTTTTTAGTAAAAACTCCAGTTTCCAAGCTTCACGCTAAATTCCCTTTCTGAAAAGACAGTAAAAATTTGAACAAAAGTCTATGCCGTTGAGATGTTTCCCAGAAATATGAAAGTAGAATTTTCTTTTAAAATGCACTTCCATTGTGCAACTCTTTCACCAGTCTGACCATTTAATTTTCCCTTGTGCAAGTGTCTTCCGACTTTTCAGAGGTCATTTCAACAGCAGACAGCTTATAACAAAACCATTAGCAGTTTGGCTAGCTTAAGGAAACCTCTTACTTTCCTTTTTTGTTTATTATCACTGCATGAATCTGCAGCATATGAGAGTTTATAATTTCTCAGGCTTGTTAAATTCATGTTAAAGGTCTGTTTTCTTGTTGAATAAATTTTGTTCATATAATGCTGCCTATTTCATATACTGAGTCTTTAATAGCACCTTTGGTCTATGCGCAACTCACAGATCAAAACAGAGGACTAAAATAGGGGTTGATGATGCTATTTACATGTGTGATTCCTGCTGTCTTCTTGTTAGTAGCTTTAATATAATAGAAGACCTTGTCTGTTTTGTAATTAACACATCTTTACTGGAGAGATATTTGGAAGTGATTGCTGTGAATATACTGGTTAGTAAAATAAACACAATCACACACCACTTTCTGTTATCAGACAAATTTGTGAATTGTACACATTATACTCCAGATCAACAAACTGTGATATAACAGCCAAGCAGAAGACACATTTATATAACCCTTTATTTTTCTGAAAATATGTATTCAATCTGACCTTGCAAATATAATTAGCTTGTGGGATGTGTGGATTTCAGTACCATGGATGCTTTACTAATTGCAGCTCTTGGAAATAGATACTAAATATTTGGAAGCTGCCAATACAAAATAAAAACTGCATCTTTTTGTACATCTGTCTTAGCTTCAAAATACATAATAATCTAAAAAACAATAACTACACGGATTTTTTTAGCATTTGCCTGGGATCAACAGTCCATATAATGTATTTTTAGAAAAAACATTTACAATTATCTTGAGTGTAGATTTCAGCACAGCTATAATTAATGTGATTCAAAGTTACTCACAATCTAAGACAAGCACTGGACTCCTCAACTGCTAAGTAGATAAAAATTTGATCTTTTACAGTCTGCATAGTTATTAAAAATAATGGCTTGATTAAAATTTAGGAGATTTAGTGCCAGACTTCTTTTAGCTACTTCTGAAAGTGTGAATGTTATATAAACCACTTTTTCTAAAACAGTCTTCATAATTTTGTGGGGTATTTAAAAAAAAATAAAAAAGAAAATATAAATACAAGAGTACCTTACACACTAGATTCTTAAATGCCTCCCATATAAAAACTCTGAACAATACTGAGTGAAATAGTCCTGATTTTCAAGACCCACTATATTTTAATGTTAAACTTCAGTTAGGAATAAGTCAGCCTTTATTGTTTAAATTTTAAACAATTCTAACATCAATATTTTTCCAGTGAAGAATCTATGGCATATGGTGACAATCTTTAAAAAAGCATTGTGTCCTTGGAAATCAGATAGTGATATATTGTTTATGCCATATGTTTATGAACAAACATACCAGTGCTTAAAGACAACTGCAAAGGATATAATGTGGTTATGCCAGGTGTGGAAAACGAAGTAATGTCCCATCTAAAATCTCTTTTATCACCTGCAACTGACCTGTTATCAACTGCTTAGTTTGTTTCTAGAGTCTTTAAAAATGAAATGGAACACGTGACCTGAGAAGTGCAGCTCCGGTTTATGACCATTTCGTTATTTATGCTGCCATGCACTGTTAGACAACTACAAGTGAAGAACATCTTCTGTCCCCTGCAAGCCCACAACATAAAAAATTCAAAGAAATCTTACTTTTTATGCCATTTCCAATGAAAAGCACTAAGAACTGAAACTGACTCATGCCAAATGCATATCACTGAATTGCTGTGATTGTGAGTTTGAAGTTTGCAACATGGAAATTATTTATAAAATGTCAATTTTAGCTCTGGAAAACATATTCCTAGGAGTATGTGCATTTTCCTCTCTATCCTTAGAGAATTGTTTACTTGTGGTCAAATCTGCAGTACAACTTCAATATCCATACTGGAAGGGGAAGAGAACTACAGTATAATACATTTATCTTGACAAGTGAGGGCATGCATCCATAACTCCCAAGTAGCAGAGCCACAAGTTTTAAAGCTATATGCCTTAATGAAGATAAATGGACTATTCTACATCCACCACAGCAAGAGGAAATTAAACATTTAATACTTTTCAACAAAGTCTTCTTGAAACTTTCTGTTTTAAGGAAGGGCATGAACTGAAGTAACCTATGTAAATGCTTTAGTAGGTAAACGTACATTAGTTAATGAAATCATCGCAAGTCCAAACGACATTGCATAAATTTTAGAACATTAGCATTGATATTAACAATTTTGTCATTCCACTAAAAAATTAGGAAGTAAAACATGCAAAATACATTATTCTGAATATGTGTAACTATTACAAAAATGCTGGTTTTCAAACAGAGCAGTAACAAAACAGTGGTACGCTGGCAGTAATGAAACTATTTAATTTATGCCAAAGAGTAGAAAAACACAGCCTGAGCTTAAAACACCAAGTGGTCTACACTGTTGTGTAAATGTAGTTCAGTTCTTACAAATATGATTCTTCAGAAAGAACATCAATCTTTACCAAATCAACAGTGATCAGATCCAGGACAAACATACTCTCCAAATCAGACTCCGATTGAAACTTGTTTTTGTCGAGATCAAACTAGGATGTTTCTGTGTCGAGTCAATGTTAAGAAACAGCACAATACTGTGAGAGTATCTAAATGTACTATACACTGTGGAAAACATTCAGAAATGCACAGTTGATACTTCAATCAAAATTACATATTGTAAATTCAAGTTATCTATTTTAGAATTTTTCTCTTTAAAATAGAAAATTATTAGCAAATCCAGGTCCAACAAAAAGTTGTACCATGTATAAAAGATTCTGACATAAAACTGTAGGTATCACGTTTTCAAATACATTTTCTTGTAAAATAATATCTGCGTAATAATCCACAATAAACAGACACGTCTCCAAAGCAGTAATGACAACAGAGACAATTTACTGTTTTGTTTAGTTGTTTTTAATGAACAATTTCAAGCCGTACCCAAATGAGCACTGAACTGACTTGTGCCTAGTGAAGATTTATTAAGGTAAAGATCAAGATAAATGCAAGGAACAGGGACGGGAAGTTGAGTATATTAAAAATCTTGTGAAGTGGCTCCAAACTACTTAAACTTCTCACAAACTTAATCCTTAATGGGCTATTTTAAATTTCAGACATTACACTAGTGTCCACACACATCTCTTAAAAAATCATCCAATTCCAGAAGAGGATCCCAGAACAAGGTTCTTCAATGATGCAGGTGGCAGGAGACAGCAGTAATAAACTGAAAAAGGGAGCCACAGACTGTCCACACAGTCAGGATTAAAAAACAACTGCAAGAATAATAACATGTTGGAACGAGTATTACTGTGGGGCTGTGGAATCTCAAGACTCAAGTGCTCAAAATCCTAAGCAAGCTGCTCTGAACTCAACATTGATACTGTGCACAGCACAAGGTTGGACTATATGATCTACAGAGATCATTCTCAAAAGAAATTATGGTGATTTACTGGGCCACCCAAATGTACATGTTATTCCCCTTTTACTTTGTGACTGAGATTAAGATAAGGATAAAGTACCATAGCAAAATTCTTTTATCAAAGTGGCAGAACCTAGTTTAAGCACAAGGTTAAGATTCACAGCATTTTTGATTTTTATCTGTCAGAAGGTGATTGAAGTAGAATTTATAAAAAGCTATTGCAAAGACAAGTATCTTACTCAGCAAACAAAAACAGAATTTTACTAAAAACCAACAGACCCTTCTACAAATATTTCTGACACTGCCTTGCTAGGAAAAATTATGCCTTAACAGAAATGAAAGTTTGATGTATAAGAAATTTCACTACATATCCTACTAAACACAAGAGATAAGAGGCTTCCCAGATGTACAAAATGGACTTGACAATTTTGGATATTTTACCAGTCCTTCTGCCAGCAATTATTATTCAAGGGAACTGCCTCAAAAAAACCAAATTTAAATGGTGATTTTCTTATAATAAAGATCCAAAGTTTAAAACAGTTCAAAAAAGAAAACACTCCTTTTTAAATTTTAATAATACAATGAGTGCAACACAGTAAGTCAAAGCTTTTGGAGTTTAAGATACTATATTACAGTAGGTTTAGTGTAGTTATAGTTTCCTTAAGAGGTGAAGAACAGCTGCTAAGCTAAGGTCCAGAAAAACACATTTTTAACATTTGGCAAAGGTATATGGTTCTCCGTACGGACATCTCAAAATGTAAGTTGGAAATAAATACGAAATGTCAATACTTAGCTTTAACCCAGATCTTTAATGAAACTACTACTTCTGGGGAATATTCTAAATATGCATTAGAATTTCCATTAGACACATTGGAAAAGATAAAATAAAGGTTTATTAGTGAGTATAAGATGTGGCAACAACCAAGCCAGGTTGCCCCACTGGCCGTATTTCAGGATGTTTATTTTGACTTCACTCACAGAAATCAATTCTTTAAAAAAAAAAGTCAAAACAAAGCTTTTTCTCTCTGGGTTCTGCTAACACTGACCTTCAGTTAAAACCACTGACTTGTTGTGAGTTTATTTTACAGACAACTAGAACATTATTAGCCTAAAAATTTCAATATGTGGTACATGAAAAAACATATCTTGTGTGCAAGCATATGCATGTAGAATAGTAAGATCAGTATTTAGAATTACTTGTCCTTCGGGTCTCCTACTATATTAATGTAAAAATATTCCAGTCCTAAACTGGCCATTAAAGCAGTCGGTATTTAATTCAGAGATTGATATTTTTATATAAGGATCTTATGTGACTTATTATTTTTGCTCATTTGCTTTAAGACATAAAATAACTTTTTTCTTTTTTTTAACTGATGAGAATTACAAGTATTCTTATCTTTAAATTGCAATCAAACACCTCTGTCCTGTGAGGTATCTGGAACATGTGTAGGCAGATGAGGAAGTTAACAAAGAACTTAACAAGTTTTCATTTTCTACCAGTAACAGGGCAAACTGCTTTTTAATGTTTTAGCTAGTCAAGGTGAACCTGAAGTTACTCATCAGAATTCATTGCAACTTCCTGACATGTGAAAATAACCTCTGCCCCAGTTATTTTTCACTAGTGCAACCACGACTGCTTCAGTGACTATACAATTTACATGGACATGGACCTGCCCTGAGGCAGGTTTAAAATTAGCTGATGTGTTATTTTTGGGCTTTGCTTTTAAAAACATCAAATCTCAGTAAAAACAAACAAACAAAAAAAACCCAACCCAACATATTAAAATCTTCTATGCCACATGCTCGCTGTATTTTTTTGCTGGACAGTCATGCCAGCACAAGGTAGTAATGAACCTGGACTCAAGCAGCTAAAACCCACCAGTATGGTGGCTACTACACCAGCAAAATTACCTCTGCAAGTGGTCCTCCTTTTGCTGGCTCTGACAAACACAGATACTTCCCTGGACCAGGCTTAGCTCAAGCTGTCTGACCCATGGGGAGGCACTGGACGCCATAATAAGTTAGCCATGCACATGAAGCACTCAAACCTGACCTGAGAACACCCCTTTAATTTGAATGGATCTGTTCTTCACTCAGTTCATCCAAACATTTTAATAGAACTGATCTTGCCAACTGGGGTCATAAAAGTCATACACATTCCACAGTCTTCCACATCAAAAGTTAATTACAAGTGGTAGTCATAATTTGGGAGATTCTTTCCCTTGCCAAACTTTAAAGGATGCACTTGCCAGGAACACGACAGATGTAAATTTTTTTAACGTGAAACCTGAGAATGTAATTTAATCTGACTGTAGCAGCTAAACACATGTATGAAAAACAAACATTACAAGACTTCTAGTAATCTCAAGTACTAACAGCAACGTCATAAGAGCAGTTGTAACTGAAAAATGTTTACATGGACAAAAAATTATTCACATTCAAAATAAATATGCCAAAGATTACTTTCTTGAAGAGACCAAAGATAGACACCTATGTTAAGCAACAGTGGCAACAAAATTTTTTTAAAAGGAAGCACTTAGTGAGCAAGTGTGCGACTTGCCAGGAGGCTTTTCTTCTTAATGGATTCAATAGCTAGTGAGGTCTAAACTAACTACTACTAATAGTTGTGACAATTATTTTTTGACAAAATAAAAAGAATCCTATTTCAATATTTCTGTTGGAGTAAGAAAATATAAAAATGCAAAAGGAAAAAGTTCTAGGAAAAAAAAGTCAGGAATAAACATTCTACTGCATCTTTTCTTCCCCCAGAGTACCTGTATTTTCTTCTACTCTTTATGCAATTTAAAAAGGAACAAAATTGATTCACATGTCTAATAGCTTCCAAACAAGCAGAAGCTATTAATTTTTCAATTGCCTGTTACATAAATGGATTTGTTATAAAAACCAGAATTAAAAAAAACCCAAACCTGAAAATGCAACTGTAGCTTCAGAACATTTTATTATGAAATTAAGGGAACCCATAGTGTTTGGAACCCTTAATAGGATCTACCTCACAGGAAATATACTATGGTTTTACAGAAGATGAATACTTTTAAAATATTTATAAATTTACATGAATATCATCCATATACACCATGATGCATTTCAATAATTATTCTACAATACAATGGGAGTGCATGCTCAAACAAAACACCTCAGCAGTATTTTAAAGCAGTAAACTACCTAGCCAATTTCTGTACGTTCTGTAGCTTTTCTAATCCACTCTCCCTGTGGTTGAGCAAAATCGAATTGCCTCTCACATTTGCAGACAGCTCTGTGAAGGTGATAATAGAGCTGCTCCCTGCTGTCATGAGGCAGGAAATAGGAAAATGGCATATGGGGCTAGAAAGAAATAAAAAGAGAACTAAACAAGAACAAAAGAGATTTCAACAAAGGACAACTACAACCCAATATGCTTTGCAAGTTAATCTCTTTTCATAATAATTTAACATACTTAACCATTTATCTGCACACTTCTCAAAAACTCAAATGCTTGATATCAACTTATCTGTGAAGTTTTATTTCCCAAAACACTTGGAATAAAAATTATACTAAAAACCATCATATGCAATGCCTGTAAATCAATGCCTTCTTAGTACCCATGTTAAGGGGCCGAACCTATTCCAATCTGTTAGTAACTGATCCTAGATTTTGTCGTTAACATGTAATATATAAACCAATATAAAATTAGATTATTAGTTGCAAACCTGTTGAGTGGCACCTGAATAGCAAAATATTAAGAGAGGATTATGACTGGTTATGTGTACTATCAAGGACTTCCAGCCTATACTGATGTAAAAAGAGGAATAAACTAGTATTTCCATTTACAGTGAGGATTTTAATTTTTCTTTTTTAATACAGTATAGGCCTCCAAAAATCAAGAACTTACACATATTTTCAGTGCTTCTAATTAAATCTTACTGAAGTACCTTAAAAATAAAAAGCAAGCCTACTATACCTTTCCTTTAACACTCTGAATGGGATCCACCACAACAGCAACAGCTCTTTCTGATAAGGCTTCAAAGCTCTGCTGGGTATTGATATCTACACCAGACAACCAACAGCCAAAGCCAGGATGACTATGATACCAACCAACCACCATCTCAGGCCTGAAACAAAGAGGACATTGAGACTCTTAAAAATATAAACACGTATCACAAGAAGAAATAGAAATGCATCAGGGCATAAATTATGATGAGCTGTGAAAAAAACACCACTAGTAATATTTAAATGACTCACCATAGTATGGTGAAAACATGGACATGAATAAAAGCGACAAAAGAGAGATATCATTAAGGGACACACATTAGCAGTGGTACATCATGCTTTCAGTTTTTCACCCTGTTACCACACCTTTCCTGAACCAGTTTTTACCCTTTCAGCACTTGAGTAAATATCTACTCTTTAACTTCTTGGCATCGAAGGTTGAATTTTCACGGCAGAAAGTCCATTTCAGACATGGACAACGGGAACCAACGGTGGGAAAGGATTAAATATCAATTAAACCAGCAGTAGAACTAGGAACTCAGTCAAAAAGCAATTTGCACTGTTCTGTTCAGCTGCTGAGCCTTTTGCTAACATTAATTTTGAAGTTTTTCCCACAGTAAAAGAATTTGAGCAAGCAGACGACAACTGTTGAGAGGTAAGAGTGAAATAAAAATTTGTTTAAATACTACGTACTTTCACAAAATTATTTTCCCCTTATAGTCGTTAAAATTGCTCATGAATAAGTCACAGCTTCCCCATTTTTTTAAGTCTTAAAGGGTTAAATAAAAAAATCTTTTAAGCAGGTACTGTGTAGTAATCACTGACACTAAACTGAGCAGTATTCTAATCTTCCTGTGTGATAATCAAAGCTGTAGGTTTAAGGGTAGTGACAATCTTCCAACAATTGAAATACATGAGGGGCACTGAATTACACGCTACGCTACTCAACTAATTTCTGAGCCAATTGCTTATTTTTAAACATCATTAATAGCCCTCAGATCATTGGTTTTGCAGAAAGCCAGCTGTTTCTTCTAAAAACCATGTAGGGAGTACTTGTTACTGACAGCCCTCTTTACAGTGACTTACCTTCCTGTCTGTTTCAGCATATCCAACATTTTTGCTTGAAATACAGGATCCACTGCCTCCACACTGACACCCTGATTTAAAAGACAGACAAAAATCATAGTAGCTGTACATAAATTCATATTATCTTTTAACTTGTTATATTCCACCAAAAAAAAATCTTCATAAGCATCTGTTTAAAAAGGCAACCTGAGTACTCTAGTACTACATGATAGAACTCCCTTAAATGCAAAATACAATTTTTAGAAGTGTATTTCAATGTGATTTTTAAAATACGGAAAAGATTTTGAATTGCTACATAAGTAATCTCTACTATGAATAAATGGGATTAAATAGGCATAGGGACATATCTTTTTCTCTTCTGCTCTGCAAATAGTGGCCTGTTTTTCCTCGTAAGTTGAGTTCTACAGATTTTATTCAAGATAAGTATCACAGATTGGCTTTATTCAGATTTTAATATTATCCACAGGTATAGAATAAAGTAAGGGCAAAAGAATTTGAAAATTTCATTGATGTGCAGCTTTGAGTTACAAAGGGATCCCATGCCTCTTTTAAGAACATTTCATTCCAGTTACACAAAATAAAGCATCATAAATTCCAATTATGCCCCATGACTCTTCATCTCTTTAATCTCTTCATAAAATGGATACTTACTAAAATTAAAATACATAATTTTTTTCACATCACAAAACTATCACTTAAGAGATATACATTATGATCTGTCAAAGAGAGCAAGTTTGAAGTATATCTAGTTTGAAGTGTATCTACAGCACTATCACAACTAATGGCATGATACACTTCTAACCAAAACTTTTATGTTTTTAATCTTTACCCCAGCTCATAGTACATGAGTTCTGAAAGTTATCAATTTATAAATCTTCTAAGTCATATTATACCAATATATTTATATATACATAAGAACATAACATCTGCATATACTGATACAGACACTTAAGTACTAGCCTTTGCTAAAAAAAGTTCTAATTTTTAATTTTTTTTTACTGAAACCTGTAAATCCATTAGACTTGTTTGAACTGTAACTCACAAGTTATACCTTCAGACTGCATCAAGGAGGCAAAGTACAAAAAGTTTTTTAAAATAAATTTACCATAAGGAAAGAAATGGGCAAGCAAACAAAATTATTATGGTCTAGATGCAAAGAACTCACCGTTCCAGACTGTGGCATTGCAAAAACATCTATTACTCTCACAGTATAATCATCAACAAATTCCCCAAGCATCAGACCCATGACTTCCATAGGGACACCAGCACGACCATGCTTCAACATCTGGAATTAAGATCAAATGACACTATATGTTTAACAGAAGGTTCAAGTTTGATTTGAGGTAGTTCTTTCAGCCTTTGTTGATCTATAGTTAATTTGCAACTTGTAGCACATTTGGAAACTTTAATGAACTATAAAATAGTAAAAACAAAGCCAACAAAACAGAACTAATTAAAATTAGTTTCTGAGCATTCCAATCAGTATTAATTTATTTTTAAAATTAGTCAGATTAGCACCTAAGTCCATAAACTTTGGACAGCTGCCAGGTGCTCTATCTCCAGCTGTATACTCAGACACACTATGCACAGAACACTTACCTTCAGCAGTGCAAGGGAAGATATATAAACCTGTTCTGCTGTATCAACTGCGGGAGCATCTGTTGGAGGCCCCTATGAAAAGAATAAATAATTATTTCCTCTACCACTGCATTCTGCAGTTCCAAAACATTTTCTTCTGTTTTCCATATTACAAAACTTACAGAAAAATGCATATATAATTGTGACTTGGTAGGTTAGATGTCGTTGTTACAAACATAACAAAAAATTGCACACCCAAACAACAAACATGTCTTTACAGCACCTTCCTTTGCTAACATGTTTTGTAAGAGGTCACATAACCATCATCCCAACTCCTCCCACCCCAAACAACACACTCTTTAGGAGAAATTTTATCATAATCAGTGAAATATAAAACTGGCAAGCATTGCACTGGGTACAAACCTGTGACAAGCCATTCAGGCTGAGTCAGACAAGTTTCTATTAGTCAGCCTTGTTGCAATGCAAACCTTCGTCAGCTGTAAAATACGGCCACTTCTCCAATTAACTATGTGTTTCTTACAGTGGTGTGAATGTAAATGCTGCTGGGCTAGCATGATTAACTGGCACCAACACAAACAGCAATTTCCCTTTGCTTCATCAGCTTTCAGCTAAAGAGGCCTTGCAGATAAAGGCTATGGGAGCACTTTGCAGATACACTGGTACAGTGAGAGAAAAAAACGGACCTCTGATCCCTAGGTGGAAAAGCTGTGAACAAAATACTTTGCTCTTTGCCTTATGAGTAGTTATTCAAAAATTAGCACAACTGTCCCAGGTGTGAATGATTGGTTGAAACAGGTTCTCTGTACTGCTGAAAATGAAAAACACAGGAGGTAGCAGTTTAAATGTCCCTTTCTCAAGGAGCAAGAAAAATATTGCTCTTATACATGGAATTCCATATCAGCATACTTCATTACAGCCAATTAATATCACATTCATTAATTTATTATGAAATTGTAGACAAATTTCTGCTGAAAATATACAGGTTAGTTCTACATGAAGTGATGCAAACTTAGAAAGGCAACAAAGCAACTATGGCATATGGCAAACAAAAGACACTCCACATTAAGTTAAAAAAAGGAAAATGGTGTCTTTATACAAACATTTTACAGTTTCAGCACTTTGATTTCACAGTTATAAGCAAATCTGAGGGAAAAACCAAATATTTATTTTCAACTTTGATACTGCTGACCACTAACCCTTGATATTTGCTCTTCCTCATTTCTTACTACTCATTGCTAACTATTGTGTCACTTTGACCTTTTCAGCAATCTTACAGCAGGTTTGTCTTTTCACCTTACAGTATTCTCACCACAGGTCCATTTCTCATCAACCCCAGCCCTTTATCAAATATTTCCCTGGTCTAGCCCTAACCCAACAGTGATATGCTCCAGTGGAGAAGTGCTCCCCTAGCACTCATGCCGAAAAACCTCTATGAGCAGTTCTTCAGAACCAGATGCACAGAGCACCTGAATAACTTACACCCAATTTAATACAATTAAAGTGTTTGACTGGCAAAGTTTCAAATGCATAATCATTTTCTGATGCTCTATGTTTTTTTCTCCATAAGCATGTTAGTTTTACGCTTTTAGCTGTCTCTCTCCTGCTTTAACTCTATTCTAATGATCACTTTGGTGCATTTGCTGATAATTTGGAAAGCACAAAGACTCATGTCTACACAATCACTGCTAAGAATAAAGCCCAGATAAGCTGAGTTTTAATTTTAAAAGTAATTTCTAGTTTGTTAACAACCTCTTTTTTCCTACATCAAGCTCTCCCAATTTTCTACCAGTTCTAGACCAGACATGGTCTGAAATGAGGGTAAAAATGCAATCTCAGTAACCTTCTGCTTTAGGAAGAACCAAAATACCCATGCTGTGATCACCATATACATTCTATATTTGTTCCAGATTTCATTTAACATGTCACTGTAAACAACCATCCCATTACATCATTCAGTAATTTTTAAAATAAAGAATAGCATAATAAAAAATCTCCCCCAAAAGAGCATAAGTAGTTCCATGATTCCTGGAAGGCCAGAGTTGATGTTTGATTGAGACTAGCTTCTCAAAAATCAGGAGAGTGAACTAAAGATTACTCCACACACTACGGTTCTTCAATAGGCTCTCTCCTCTGTGCAATCTCGGGTGTCTGTTAAGATCACACTGACATCCGTCTTGCAGCTGAGGCATTAATCACATCTCTGTCCCCTACACAGATGTCTTTTCCCACAACTTCTAAGATTTTACTCTTCATAATTTTTCTGATTTTAAAATCAGTCAGTAGATTCACCACTTACAGGGAGAAAACAAAGACAAACACTAATATATTTTGTTTATGTAACACAGTAAATAACTCAACTTTAGTTTAAGTGAAGGTAGGAACTAAAGCAGGGTATAACCCTATTGTACTAATTCCTAACCTTTCCTTATGATTTCTATACTATTGGGAGCTTTAGAATGCTCATGTACTTTTGTGATGGTCCAGAAGAGAGGATATTTAATACTATATTTCATCCATTCTTTAGGCATTCTATGAGATAAAGTAGTTTCTGTTTTCAAAACTTTTGTTAAAAGTCTTCTTGTCAGTTGCCAGCACTAATAGTGAACTATTTATTTTCAACACAGGAAAGGTTGCTCATTCATAAGGGAATGCTTCACTGATATAAATCAACTTGCTTAGCCTTTGCTAGGGTTTGTTGGTTTTTTTTAAGCCATAATATTCACTGTGAATGAATTTGCACACTAAGTGTTTTTAAATATATATATATAAATGACAACATCAGGAGATATCAACTGCAAACTTCACTGATTCACTTCAAGCACATGCCCGAGACAGTAAAAATATTAAAGATCAGCTTTCACCCGTACCACGCAATTCAACCAATTCACCCAAGCTCACAAAAAATTAGCTAATGGTGCTATACAATGCAGGTTTATTAATTCTCAGTCATCTTATAAAAACACTGCACATAGTATTTCCTTGGTCACTGATGTTTCTTCTGTGTGACCTCACTATCTCCTTTCCGTCTGCTCTGTTCTCCTTACAGATTTTAATTACTAGCTAAATTATAGGAAAAGGGAACTCCTCCTTGCACCATACCAATTACATGTACTAATTTTCATGTTAATATTCCTTCTTATGTTTTCAATATATATTACAATGTACTACTCAAAAGAGTACTGAAGTGCAAGAATTTTGAGGGGGAAAGTTTCACATTATTTTTCTACCAAAGATAAATTGCCACACAAAGTAGTATAATTACACATTTGTATTTCTACAGAAAATGATGAACTCAAAGTCCAGCAAATTCTTAACAAAAAACTTTTAAAGATTTCATAGATAAAGCCAAGAGAATAAATCTTGGGTCTTACAAGTAGCTTATTTGACTTCAGATGATGCCATTTGAAAAAACAGGCATTTGGAAACTGGAACCAACTTAATTCCATCTCTGATCACCTCCTTTTCCACAAATGGCTGGTAATCTAACACAGCCCTGAAGTGACAGCCCCAGCTCCTGCATGTTAGTTCCACAGTATGTGGGAGCTAGCTATGAGTTTCATGTTTTGAGAGTTCATTGGCCTGTTTCTGCTAGACTTTCACAGAAGTTTATGCATTTCTTTTATCAAGCAAAGAAGAAGAAAGACTTTATTAGCTAATCTCTACATGGAGGCAAGTATTTTGCACTGACCCTCCACAGCATGTGCTATTACCACTGCTCATAAACTTCACTGCCTGCCAACTTTAACAAAGAAACACCATCCTTATGAAGCAGAATACCAAATTAAATTAACTGGCGTCAGGAACCCAAACGAGAAAACATTTGTATCTACAACGCAAAAGATCTGCTGGGATTTTTGGTTACATTATGGTATTCAAAGGACAGACAGTTATCCCACTGCACAGTTTTGGAAGACCACCCATCTCACTGCAAAACAGCAAATGCCCACAGGTTTATTGGATTGCTCCTTGGGGAATTGGAAAAAAAACAGATTTAGAAACTTTAAGGAATATTGAACATTCTTTTTCCCAAGCATGCTGGATACAGTAATTATTAAAATTAAAAAACTGCTTTAAAAATACTGTTATGTGCTACTTACTGAAAATGGATGTTTCCTCTATACATGCTGTCAGCCAGTGAAATGAGCTGCCTGATGGCCAGATATCTCAGAAAACCCAACCAAACTCTGCATTTGTTTTTGTTTAGAATAGCAAGATCCCAAGCTCAATAATAATTGATAAAATTAAGTTACCACTATTAAAACACACTTTTTTTTTTAAATAAGACTTTTAATGGAAAAAGAATTGCATGCAAGTTATGAACAGAAAATCACACTGTAATATTAAATTATGCATGATACTATTTTTGTTTCAAACAGTTAAAGAAATGATCTAATAAAAAAAAGCAGCCCTCTACTTGGGCAGCCCATGTTGACGAAGTGTTAAAGGCATTTGCCATTCTAACAGGATAAAAACTAACGCCTTGAAGTGTTATCTACTCAGGCCTTTTAGCAAATTTGTTAACACTTTTAGGTATATTACTTCACCTTTCTCTTAGTGTGAACTGATATCAATTATTTAGCCAATTTTATTATTAAATGTGAACTAAAGTGTCATTTTAGAGCACTGCTCTTTATTTGTACTATTTTACATTTATTCAAATAGGTATAGAAGGTGGGCTTGATTAATTATATAAGCAACTGAGAAATATTTCACAAATGGATACACTTTCCATTGTTTAAATGGATCTTAAACACTGCTCTGGTGTCATGCTAATAGCACAAAATATAATTTTGAAACACACCACTGCTGTTTCAAAGAAACTCAGTTTTGCAGGGGCAACTGTAATAAAAACCCAAACACAGTGAACCAAAGTGCTATAGAGCACCTCTTAGCTTTAATGCACCAAAGAACCTATTACTCTAAAATATAAGAACTGCTACAATCATTACTACCTTTTTAAAATTTATTTTTGCAATTGGAACAATTTAAACATGAACATAGGACACACACAAGCAAACAACAACCGCTATAGTGTGTTCTTGCTTTCCCAGTAAGGTAAGAAAGAACCTTTTAATACTTTAATTTTGTGAGTATTAAACAACTAGTGTGAAAAACAAGCTGCATGTAAACTATTTCTACTGCCTCTGCTTCAATGACTAGCTGAGGCAACCTGTTATAGGAGGTGTTAATTGGCAATAGGAGTACAAGTCAGAAGCATGTTCCCCATCGTCCTAACCCAGCAAGGCTAGGTCATTAAAGTGGAAATGAATTCTTTCATGCCGACTTAACCCTTTCACTACATATTTTCAGCTGTTATATCCAAAGACAATTGAGAAAGATTACCTAAAAAAAAACCACCAAGAAACAAAACATGACAAGAAAAACCCTTGTGTTACTTTTGAATTTAAATAAGTCACCCCACGCTTTTTCTTCACTTCACTTCTCTACCTCCTTCAGAACAAGTGCTTCAGGTAAAGATGACATTTTATTAAGTAGGTAAAGGGAAGAAAGGCAACTGAGGTATAAATGCAATGACAATCACTGTAAAACAGTAATTTATCACATTAAAGGATGCATGGAAGGATCAGGCACCTAAAGAGTGCTTAAAACTACCATTTGGTGGAGGTAAATTCAACTGTGTGTGTATAGTTTGGTATGAGGGGTAAGAATCACATTACCAAATACCACCTGCAGGGAGGACACAAACATGAGCAAGAGTGCAGAGGAGGCAGAGGTATTAGACCTTAAAAGTTCACCAGAGTAGCACTGCTCTTCTCTCCATTTGCCCTTTTCCAGGAAATGGTAAGACCTGGTGACTTACTGATATAACAAACTAAAGATTTCTTAGATCAGCACAGTGCTTTTTACAGAGTGCTAAGCCTAAAAATCCAAAGAATTGGGATTGTGGAATAATTTTTTCCTGTACTGAGATAACACACTTATAGATATTGACAACTCGTGTTCCATCGGTGGAAGTGGCCAAGGGAGTAATCCATACTCCTGCATCTCAATGGTTCTAGCAACTTTGTCATGCCAAGAACCAGAAGCCATGAATTGCATTTTCTGCAGTACAGGAAGTTAACATGATCAGTCATGACAGAGAAAATTACTGAGGTCATTAAAAAAAAAAATCAGAGGCCATTAAAAAAAAGGAAAAATATATTACTTTACACTATGAATCACACAGTATCAATTTGAAATTTTATTGCAATCTTCAGGCTAGGACACACAATTTTGAAGTTAGATTCACATCAACAGGATTAGACTCTGACGCTAGCATTATGTCTAAACAGTTTGCATGTTTAGGTCCATTTTTATACCAATTATAATCAAGCATGCATAACAGACCACAAAATACCATAAGCCTCAACAAACAGCCTAGATTTCTCAAAGGATCACATTGTCTTCTTACACCATATGTCACATGAAATAAAAATTGTAGTAACATGTTTAGTCTTATAGACTCCAAAATGAAGTAATGATACTAGGGAAGTGTTGCTGCATCAACTGCTACTTTAAACTGAAAATCTCTGAAAAAAAACCACCTTAACAGGCCAGATAAAAACTCCCTCAGTATGTTTGACAAAATTTCATCTCCCAAAAAAACTTAATCCAGGTTTGCATTTACAATAGAACTCCATAAGCAGCAATATAGATGGACTTGAAATATATAACATTTCTCGTCTCCCTGTATCTTCAAAAACCAAAATTACAGAGCACAGAACTTTCTATAGCTTTGAGCAGTTGGTTAAACGCGTTGGGATCGTAAGTTTGCCAGCACCTTTTTGGTGCAGAGCCAAGACTTTACTGCTTGGCTTTTCTGCTTGTTTGTGGTTTTCGTTTCCGTGGGGTTTTTTGGTATTCTTGTGTGTGTGTGTGGTGGTTTTTAGCTTATTTTGTTGGTTGTTGGTTTCTTTGGGGGTTTTTTGTGGTAATTTTGTTTGGTTTTGGTACTTGATTAAGCAGTACTTCAAACAAAAATAGTCTCCAATATACTGGGACACTCAGAGAATGTGGCAAGAATTTTTGTTAAAAAATGGAAGCCAAAGTTTACTTATGTTTCTGTCCTATCCATCTATTAGCAGTCTCTCTTGCACTACTAACAGTTTAATGGAAAAGGTATATTAATCCACCAATGCAGGCACATGCAGGATCGCCCACATAGTCACAGAACGCAGTGTGTTTCACTCATCTAATTGTCCCCAATTGTCACTATTTAAAAAGGGCTTTTACAAAAAACCCCAGTACTTCTGTTTTCCAACACTACCATTGAAAATATTGTCAAAGACTGAGGACTAAAGATTTTACTAAAGGAAAAAAAATATTTACCAGGATTTGGCATCAAATGATGCTAGTTGAATTTATTTTGAGGTCAGTTAAGTTTAATTTTACTACAATGTACTTCACAGTCATTCTATTTAGTCTAATTTTTCTTAGAAATAAATATGTATCAGCCAATATTAACATGTATTCATGATATAAAATTTTTTACCTAATTCACCTTGATGCAGTTTGCAGTAGTCAGACTTTATGCAATTTTCCCAACACAACTGTTACATGAAATGGCTACTTCAGTGTAATCTTTCTTGGTTCAATGTTTCCTTTGTCTTTACCCCATATATAATCTACAAGTTCATTGAGACACATAACATAGCAAAGGAAGGTATGCTGTGCCACTGCAGTTAATATTCCTTATTATCAAGCACAAGGATAATTTGGACTAGATGACCTTTAAGGGTCCTTTCCAACTCAAACCATCCTATGTTTCTAAAACAACATCGTGGTGAGCAAAAAGCCAAAAGGTAAGGGGCACGACAAATCCTCAGAAACACTGTAGATCTCTTTGAAAAGAACTACAATTTTCAGAACCTCAATCTAGTAGAAATACAAAGGAAACCTAGATAATACAAAGCTCAGTTTCTCTCCAGAATAAAACAAAGACTAACCTGTTACCTATTCCTATCAGCATTACAGAAGGTATTGGGATTTAGAAACAAGAGCCTCAATGCAGATGATAAGTCAGCATTTGTAGATTTTTGTCTGCCTCCAGAAGTCCCTAATGCAGTCTTTTAATTACGTTATTCCAGACATAGTTCTGCCAAGAAAGCAAGGTAGCCCTTTGTAGGTGCTGCCTGAGATCACACTAAAATATACTTCCTGCAGCAAAGTAGTTCAAAGGGATTTACTCAATATGTAAAAGAATGCACTGGGTTCTGTATGCCTACAGGTTCTCTGTTGTGAAGAGCTGGTCCTCTGGATACAAGCAGGTGAACTGGGAGATTCAGTGGCAGTACATGGGAAGGTTGTGGTGGACGTTGGCCGAGTGGTGTATGTCGCCGCCTGTGGAGCCGGCTCCTCCTCTGAGGACGCCGGTTCGAATCCCGAGGACCTCGCTGTCACCATCCGAGCGTGCTCGGCCGTGGCAAAAATGAACCTCAGGAGTAAAGGGGGTGGGGCCAGTTCCGCGCACACTGTGCCTCACCTAAAAAATCCATTGCGCAGGCTTATCCCAAAATCTTCGTTCACGAAGTCTAACCAACAACAACATGGGAAGGCTGTTTGCAACACTAGAAGAAACAACCAACTTCGCCCAAACCCTTACTACTAGTAACACAAGAACACTTCAAACTTCCATGAAAAACCTAAAGAGGCACTTCCATATGGCAGGAAGAAAACAGAAGCCCTTGTTCAAAGGTGCAGCATGGTAGCATTGCAACTTAATATTCAATAGCATTGGATTTCAGAAAGAAGATACAATTTCTAAGAGAAAGAAATTAAATTAATCATTGTAAGGCAGCTGTTTTCAGCTTACGGAAAGGAACATTACAAGTGAATAGGTGTAGTGCAAAAGGCACATGGATGTCTCTTCCTGTTTAGTCTTTTTTCCTCATGTTATTTCTCATTATGGCTACACTCATTTCCTTGTCCAAGCTCCTTTGCTTCTTCTGGGGAAGGTCAGCTGAACTACACTGGCAATTAAATTGAGGAGAGGGAAGCTAATTGCCTAATTATTAGAAATATGGAAGTTTAAGATCCGAGGCCAAGAGGATGCAGCTAAAAATGGTCTCTAGAGTAAAACAGTAGATCAGAAGAAACTGATCACACTCAGACACAACCCACTAGCTTTTTCAGTTTTTTATCTGTTTGTGGTTAATATGTGTGGCTGTAGTGCAGCCATCTTACTGTAAGACAGCCTTTATAAAACAAAATACATACAGGGTTTAAGTACAATGATATGACTGCTCCTAAACCACTCCTATCATGTTTCTCTCTCCCATTAGCCCTTTAGAATATAGATCACATTACAATGACTCAACTATAGAAAAACTATACTCTGACTTTAGCAGTCCCCAATAACTTCCAAAGAAGCCTAACATGACCCACGGAGTTATTATCTCCAGTGTCTAAGCAGACCCAGGCACTAAATTTGATATGAAACTTTAGTTGAACAGCCCTACTCTAAAACACTAATCAATGCAATAAAAGCACAGTTCACTATATCTAAGGTGTATTTTCCTCCTTAAAACAAAATCATATATTTTGAATATATAAACTGATGCTAAGACTTTCTACAGAAGACAATGTAGGCAATTGATTAAGTCTCCTTAACTTCTTATGGGAGTTGATGTTGGATATTTTTAACAGATGAAAAATGCTTGTCACGTAGAGAATTTTTTATTCTTTAAATAGGTTGATCACTCCAGGGTTAAGAAAAAAAAAAAAAAGAGAGGTAGAACTGGAATAAACCACCCAAATTATACACCATCTCACCTACTGGGAGTTACATTGGAATTCTAGAAATAGTAACGTTCTTTGTACTTGAGAACTTTGCTGGGAAATGTCTCAGAAGCAATGGCACAGAAATGATGCACAATTTTAAGAGCTCTGATTCAGTTTTATTCCCCTGGCAGAGTATTCTCAAAAGGCATATCTGAAGCTTCAAAAACACGTGAGAAGTGGACAACAGTGCAGCACTACAATTCAAAATATACAAAGTATATACACCCAGGAGACCCAGAAAGGATAAAGTCATAGAAGTGTAACTGATATGGAGACATAAGAACACTCTACAGCCTTTCAAAGAAAAAAGCACTTCATTAAAGACAGCACATTTGCACCCTTCAATTAACACACAACCTGTTTCAAGAATCAGTGAACCAGAACAATCTTCTATAAGATGTATGGGTATGGGTTTGTTTCTAACAGGTTTCTTGGTGTGGGGGTTTTTTGGAGAGGAGGGATGTGAGTATCTGGGTTTGCTTTGGGGTTAAGTTTTTTTTTCATTATTGGTGGGTTTTTGCTTATATATGAAAGATAAAAGATGCAAGAAGTCATGTACTTCAAGAGATACATCATCTTAATGAAGCAACTCAAGAAACTTGCATGTAATTGTTAAATGGGAGTATCTACACTGAGCCTGACCCTTCTCTGCCTGCCAGAGCACCAACTCCTATGCAGAAGCCCTGCAGAAGAGGACACCGTGCTCTTCTCTAATAACCATCCTGCCTAGAATGGCAGATGAAACCAAACTTTAGATTAGCAGCAGGTCTCCCAAATTCCCATGGTGCCACAGATGTACTAAATAGGATAAGTATGTTCTAAAAAACTCAGGATCACATGAGGGGAAAAAGGTTCCACAGCATCAAGCAGTGCAATGCTTGAAACCTCATAATCAAAGTGACAGTTTTCAAGTGCCATTTATAATGCCCTAATCTGGAAACATCCCAGCTAACCCATCTGATCAACTATTTCACAGATGGAAGCACTTGATGGCTAATTGGCAAGTTCATGATTCAAACAAAATAGCTATCTGCACTTCTATTTTCTACATTCCAAGTCAAGGTGTAAACACTCCTTATAAGATACAGGTCAGTTCTTCTGTCTTCCCTTTCTTTCCCATTTGGGTCTTTTCCTGTACCCTCTGTCATCATATATGTTAATTCAAAAATACAGAATCAGTTTTATTTTTCATTTATTGTACTAGAACAGTTGCCTGCACTAACAGAGCAGTGTAAATGAGAAATTTCAAAAATCCGTCAAGTAATGAAAAATTATTTCAACAGCATTTTTAAAAAGTGTCATTATTTCACTGTTTCCTATCACATCTGGATTCAGCATGTGCTAGTATGGACAAGAACTAGTATCAGTTGGATTACTTCTCTGAAAGTGTTGAGGAGAGAAAGCTTAGGTAAAAATGCACTTAATTTGCTCACACCCTTTAACAATACTCAGTAGCATTGCCTAATAGAGGCACATGTGGAACTGATTTCACTAGCAAACAATAGTTCAGTGTACAAAATGAAGAGGAGTGTTGCACCAAATTCCTGCCTGCTACATAAGTAAAATGCTTTTATGTACCCCACGAAGCCTGTTAATTTGTCTGCAGCAAATGTACAATGCAAAGTGAAGTACTAAATCACTAGTGAAATTCTGTGGTAGGCAGTACTCCAGGGGGATGAACAGAGAGAGACGAAAATGAATCCAGAAAGAGAAGATAACTAAAAAAAACCCAGCATGACAAGGAGGAGAAAGAGAGGAGACCATTCAAGCAAAGAAAAACAATGACATTGCCAAAATGTCAATTTCCATTAACTACAGGAGGAAAATTAAAGTAATAAGCATTTTCTTTGGGACATCACAACACTTTCAACCTTTTACAGATCCCTTGCATCTTTCTGAAAAAGTTTCTATGAACCATTCATCTTCTGCATTTACCACAAGAGCAAAAATTCAAGACCATACAAGGTTATTTACCAAGTCTACAACACCAGCCACGTAAGACAAACAATTTCAGTATGAAAAAGTGTTCCAAAGAAGGTCTTATTTTTGGCATCAAGTTGAAAACTAAATACAGCTATCTTCTTGTATAAAGAACACACAGTTAATGGCCAAGTGCACTGTCACAAGACACTGTGAGTGGCTTATGTGATGCCAAAAGCTTTAAGACCCTTATCCCTCTTTTCCTCTCTTGTCCACCAGCTGCACAGGCAGACAGTTCTCTGTCTACCTATGAATAAAACGAAGAAACAGCTCAAGGCTTCTAAGCCACAAGTCACTGGAGGGAAAGTTTATTGTTGAAGTATCACTTTGAGATTACTTCCTAAGAGATTGTTTATTAGCCACATGACAACAGGTTTCAGGTAGATGGGATTTAGCACTGACCACCTCTGGACAAGTGAAGGCCCATCAGTCACTCAACAGCATCCCAAAGGTGGAAGCAGTAAGAAGAGAGAAACACAAACTCAATAGTAGTTCAGAAAGTAGTTCTCAAGTGGAATACAGTACACCAAAAGACTTGAAAAGAATATTGCAAAAACATGAAGTCAAAGAGCATTTGGGACTGCAGACACGAATTTGGAAAATGAAGAAAAACAAAACAAAACCAAAACCCGAACCAAAACAAAAACAAACAAACAAAAAAACAAACAAAAAACCCAACACACTAAATCCTAAACAAGATAATAATCTTTCCTCCTTCCCAAGGGGAAAGAGCTGAGTAACTCCTGCTGAAGAAGCTAAAGCAAATCAATGAGAAAGAATGCCTTGGCAGGGATCAAAACAGAACTGTGCTGACCAAGCATCTGCCGTTACTTTAACATCAGTTACACAGCAAATCAAAAGAGACCGTTAGCAAACCTTATGTGATGCAGTTCTCTCGCTAAGCAGACCCCTAGCTACAAGAAAAAAAGAAGCCCAAATTATGTGACAAGATTACTTGGAAAATACCTCTTTTTCTACCAGACTATACACATAGATGATTCTCATGCTAGTAAGAATGACTCATTCAGATCTTTTCACTATGTTCAACCTTTAACGCAAAAGCTCAGAGCAACTGTGACACAGCAATAAGTAAAACAAAAACCTTTGTATAGTTGTTTAAAACACTCTAGTGAAAACAATAGCAATAACTTTATTTACTTTCTAACACTACAAAGCATATCCAAGAAGCATCTGCATTCTCTCTTCTAATACAAGGACATCTGATTAATTCTGAATTATCTCTTAATCTCAATTACCAACCAAGTGATATTCAGAACAGAGTGACCTTTGAAGGTCCATTGAAACACAGTACTTTAGGGACATAAAAATATTTTTTTTTCCAAGCCTTCCTGCTGATTCAATAAACCAAAAGACTATAAACAGAGTCAAGATACCCAGTGCAAGCAGCAACTTGTATACAGAGCAATTCAGTTTTCTGCCTTTTTTTTTTAATCCAACACATACACATCAACTCATTTAAGAGAAAATTCTATATTTAAACAAACACAGAGCAGCTTTGCAGGCCAAAGCTACCAGAGGAGTTTAACATTCTTCTGAATGTTATTTTCTATTGTCTGCCACAATTTTCCAGCAAGTTTTAAGTTAAAGATGAAAAATTCAGAAAACAGCAGAGTCTTAACTGTAAATTTGAAAAACAGCTTTGATATGCATCAAGTTCAGAAAGGACTAAAAAGTGAAAGCTTGAGAGATTAGACTGCACAGATGTTAAAAAAATGAAGAGTCATGAACAGGCTGGCAGCTCAGAGGAACAAGAGAAATAACTGTTTAAGAAAGTGAAACTAAAAATAACTTAGGGCGGCTTGAAGATTCAATAAACGTGAATAGAATTTTAGCTATAAAAAGGAAAAAACTGATGCACCAAAAGCTACAGATTATTTGGCAAAACACCTAGAGTCTGTAAATCAGCCTAGAATATTTCACCAAATGCTTCAGTATTAAACCATTCCTGCAGTTACACTGGACGCAAATACACTACACACAACCAAAAGAAGCGCTGGGTTTTGCAATTTCAACCATCCCAGAAGCAACTTTACATTCACATCATGAAGCCCAAGAAATACAGAACTGATTCCTTCAGAAGAGCAAGTCTGAATTCTGTAGGCAGATGAGGAAGGCAGAGAAAGGCCAGCTACTGTAGCCAGCCAACACTACAAAGGAAGTTACACTGGAGCCTGCTTCTTAGGGAAATAATTCTTTCTATAAATCTCAAACAAAGAAGTGCCTAATTATTTTTTCCCCTATATCCACAGTGATCAGCACAATGTAATAAGATCATCTTGGTTTTACTTTTGAAGAATGCTGACCATGCCAGTTGACCAAGGAAAAAAGCACTGGGACTTGCTGCAATGGTAGGAGAAGCCATACATTGTGAACAGGTCTCTCACTGGGACAAGACAACTGCAAGTTGCAGAACTGAGAACAATGGTCAACAAGAAGACACAGTAAAACACGCATACAAAGAGCTATAACTACCTACAAGTGATAAATTCAACTCACATTACCTCCCAAAATTTATGTATACTCCAGTATGTTATAAAGCCCCATCAAAATGAGATCTAAGGACTGAAATGTATCATTTATGAAGGAGCAGTACATATGTTCTGCCATTTAGAACATCTTCATGTTCTGAAATTCTGTATCATTAGAAACTGATTTTTAAAAAATTGTGTTTCCAATGCTTATCAATTCAAATTTTAAAATGTTCAGACACCAAATGAAAGGTTTATGACTGTTCTGCAAACTCAGTGCCAACACAAGAATTCATACCAGCCAAAAAAAAAAGCCAAAAAAANGAAAAGGAACATTCCAGAACTGATTAATATTCAAGAAAATATTGACAAGCTATATACTCACCTGTCCCAGCCCTGGCATACCTCCTCCCAGTCGCAAAAGTCTATCCATATTTCTAGAAAAACAGAAACAAAAGAAAAATGTTCCCAAGCTCTGAAATGTTTACTAAATTACTATCCATATAATTCACCTTCAGTCACTCACTATGTCAAAAATATTGGTGGTAATTACAACACAACATCAGACTTCCTGTTAATTAACACCACATATTAATTCAAGAAGCTGTCTTCCATGCTAATTAACAGACTTTGTTTTATTGCTTTGGTTTTGGGTTATCCCCATTTCTGAGGATGAGCACTCTTGTCAAACTTCTCAAAACTTTCCTATCATCCAATTAATTGAGCAAATTTTTTTGGTTATGAGCAGCACCTACAGCAAGTAAGTTCCTAAAACTTATCAGATACTCAATTGAATTTACTTCAATTTGTTCAGAAATCATCAATAAAAATGTTAAAGTAAGGATTTTTAGCATCCTCATTAGTAAGTTCTGCACTAATTAACTTACAGCTTGTCAGTTATCATCAAAACTAGATGTGAAAGACACTAAGCAGATTATGGATCTCTGAATTAGCATCAAAAGCTTTTTTTAATGAACTCATTATACTAAAAGAAATACTGTAAAGTAAACATTTAATATGTACACAGTTAGAAGACTAGTGACAGTACAGTCACTTACTACATTTCTAGTGTTGCCTTGCTTAGCAGAAGACTATTCTAATCAATGCAACTTGTTACTTAAAAAAGAAAAAGCAGGTTTTGTGTCTTGCAACTTTCAAAGGAGTGATCTCCAGGAATAAGAGCTGTTAAGGTGCTCAGCTAAAAAAATTACATGGATATTTCTTTTCTGCAGTTTCTTCACTTTCTATTGTTGAAATGAAATCTACTATTTCATTGTGGGTACCTAAGTACAGGTTCTCTCACACTTTTAACAGAACTTTATCCTGCTTTCTTGGCTTTTTCAGCTTCCTAGCTTTATACAACAAAACTCAGAGATAAAAACGAAAATAAAAAGCAAATCTGGAATATTAGTTTTTAAACAGCTTTTTTCAGCAAATCAAGCCATTTCCAAGGCATACAGAAAACAGAAAATTTTACTGGCTTATTTTATTTGTGAAACAGAAGATAAAAAGTAAAGCACTAGAAACTGTGATCTTAATTGGACAAGTTCTAATCCAACACAACAAAGCCTGTTTCGGCGATATAAAAGAAAGTATGATTTCCAAAATATACTCATCCTCCAAATGGATGTTACATTACACATAAGAGGATTATATACATGATTTTAGGCTACATTAGCAATACTAATTCAACAGCCTTCTTTCAAAAGTAATTATGCAAAAGAACTGGAAAAATAAATTTGCTTTGTATATTAAAAATAAAAAAGACTTCATGTTGAAGTTGAAAGTAATCTCTTTAATTCTTCTGAAATTTGCTACTATTTTTATTGACTAAAGACTAATAGGCTCTAGCTCAGTACAAGTTTAAAACAAATAGTTTACGTTTCTACACATACCAAGAAACAGCACTTTAATAATTTCGTAAAAATATAAAAAATACATGGATCAATAATAATTGCTCTAGTTGCTAATTTCACTTTCCCAGATCAATGTACTATCAAGCTATTAGGTTAATTTGCTTCGCTCCCTTGATACTGTAGAACATGCGAACCAAACAACTGCAGTCTCAAATAACAGTAAGTACTTTCTTAAAGCTCCACTGGCACTGTACAAATTAAAAAGGAGTTTATTAAAGGGTCAGTGCTTATCCTTCTCTTTTTCAGTCAGTCACTGAAACCAAGCTTCTTTATTAGAGGCAAAAGCTGCACACAGTGTACATACTTTTCTACCCTCAACTACAATAAATTCCAAATCAAGTTGTAGATTTCCTCGGAAAGGTTAAGTTGCTGTTTAAAGTTATTATGTAAGCATATGTTAAATGCCTTCAATGAAACAGTCCCAATGTTACCACAAATTAACGCCAACTCCATTTCATTTTACCCCTCTGTGGCAGATCCTCCTCCATTGAAACACACAATGATTCATCTTCCATGACACTAATGAGGGCTGAAGAGTAACTGAAACGTAGATTTAAACTACTAAAATTATTATTTTGATCCATCGTGGTTGTACATTTAAGAAACTCTTAGTTTCTTATTAGTCTATACAACTAATAACCGTAAAACTAGTCTTTCCTACAAATGACACAACTTCCATAAACGGATGAGGTGTATAACCTATGTACATCTAAGAAATAATACTGAACAACAAATCTTTTAAAGTAAGTGAAAAGCAATAGTTAGTACTAATTAGTTAAAATTTTGTTTACACAGTTTATTTCAGTTCCTAACCCAGTAGAATCTATGGAAGCACCTTTTGCAATATTAGACTTGGATTAAAGTGTTAAACAGAGTATTTATCAACACAACTTTACAAAAAAATCTTATTGCCTTACTCAATTGGAGAGATGCAATACTTCTCACCTAACTATCACGGACTAGTCACTGAACAGAGAGATTCAGAGTTTTAAGACAGCAGCACAAACAAAAAACTCTCCAAAAACCAGTACCAGATGCACTGCAAATGATTTCACTAGCTCCATGAGCTGACTCTGGTTGGAGTTGTGGCAACTAGTACTTTACTTGCCTATTTGTAATTGGATATGTTGTATGAGGTTATAGTGTATTTGGACTTAAACATATTTGTTTACTCTGTATAAACATCTGAAGAATTTAGGTTAGCGAACCAAATCAAAACTAATTTTAATTTTTATTAAATCCACTGCGCCTAAATATCATTTCAGCCATAAATTCAATTTATGAAACAATGTTTCTATAAGCTTTACAACAGCTTAAGCAAAATATTTAGACCTTAAGATAACTTTAGCCTTTACAAATAAACCAAATACACATTTCCAACCTGGTGCTTAGTAAGAGGTGATCACAGGACAAATACAGCAACAACTCCCACTTTTTGACTGTAAAGATGACACCAGTAAGTCTCTTTCCTATAGAGGGAAATAAAAAGAAAGGGAGAAAAACAGTAAAATTCAGGAACAGTAGCCTATGTAAAAAGAAATATTACATAGATAACCAACAAAAGGACAAAGCATAATTGAAGAATAAGCCAAAAAACATTTGCTGGGGCTTTTTTTTCCTTTTGCCATATAATCTCTTGACGTGGTGCATATCACATCTTGCTCAAGTATCCAGAACAGAGAAAGAAGCTTCCAAGTTTATCAAAATTACATGTAAGAGTATTTTAACAATCCATTTAAGCAATTTAAAGCTAATTTATTGTTTAAAATGCTGTTAGACACTGAAACCATGTTCCTTTCTACTATTTCAGAAGATCGTGCCATAGCTAAGATGGCCTAAGCACCAAGGTTAAGAGCAGTCTGCAGGTACAGACAGTTTTCTTGTTTATTTCTGCAAGAGCAGTTTGTGTGACTGGAAAAGTCACAGTCCTTTAGGTTTGTCTGAATTCAGGTTGAGAAAGGATGCTTCATATTCAATTTAGGAGTTAAAATTCACATTATCCTCCTCCCAGAGAACACTGCCCACTAATTGCATCCACTCAATCATTTGTAGAGCAGTGTTTTAAAACAGATCTGTGAAATGTGGAGATGATTTAATAGACATTTTTTTCAATGTCAACGTTAACATAAGGAGCAGTGGGGAAGTTGCTGATGCTTACCAACTTGATGCTGCTTTCTCAGTACTGCCAGGACAGCCATTTGTGCAGCCTTGCAATAAACTGATAGGCTAACAAAAAGGTTGGTTTTAACCCTGTTCACTTCTCTGAGAGGATTCACACCGCATCCCAGAAACAGTTGTCTTGGCATAACAGAAAAAGAGGTCTTGGAAGAGCTGATTGCTTCTAACACTAATCCAGACTCCAGAACACATTTATGCCAAATCATTCTTTAAGCTAAAGCTGCCCAAAGAATGTGTGAGTTTGGGGGTTGGTTTCAAGGTTTTTGTTTAGGTGGGGTCTTTTGTTTTGTTTGTTAGTAATTGAGGTAATTTAACAGAGACCCTTACGAACCTTATCTCAAAGTAGTACAAAGCAAAGGACGAAGTGTTCACCTTCCTGGAAAGTTAGAGGAGAAAGAACAAATTAGAGTTTCTCAATTCTGACAGGTTGGGTGGAATTCCACTAATGAATTCAAATGAAAAGTTACTATACTTCTGCCAGCTCTGCAGTACAAAGCGATCCAGGAGAGATCACGTGAGCCAGGACCACAAAAGCCAGCAGCACAGGCTACAACAGAACTGGAACCAGTTCTTCAACTGGGCTTCAGAATTACAACCCAACTCACTTTCAGCCAGCTGACCACCCAGGTCATTCCCTTGCATTCCCTTCCCCGCTTCCTACAAGGATATTAAAGTAGCAGATCTCGGTGAACTTGGTCTGTTCCCCAGAGAGGTACACAACGTGGTAACCAATAGCTGAGAATTCTACTCTCTCTGCTACAAAGTGCAAAAAGATAGTTGAGATTATGCAACTTACCTGTTGTTTTTTTCCCTACATTTGCGCACACACACACATGCATTTTATATGCATATCTATAAATACATATATATATGAAGACAGAAAAGTAAACAAACAGTTCACAATAGATCTCATCACCTTTTCTTCCAAAGTCAGCAGAAGTATTTTGATACTACTTCCTTCTGCCTGCAAGGAAGTGTTAACAGTCTCGGTTTAAAGCAAAGCCTTAAGGAAGTGAGTACATGTATCAAATAGTTCCACATCAGAAAAATGCAAAAGGACAGTTATAATCATAATAAACTTTAATTCTGGCGTGCGGAAGGATCTGGATGACATGCACTCATCACTGGGATCCATGTGGTAACTAATGGCTTTTAAAAAAGAGTTAAGTAGCTTGTCTGCTTATGTATCTCTGATTGAAACACCTTAGCTAAAAAATCTTGGTCATACGATGCTATTTTAAAAATCCATGTTTTCATTATTGCAGTTTTCTTTTAACTGTCCTGGTCTCAAATTGAAAGTCTGTAGATATGCTGTGAAATGCTGTGAAAGTATACACAGAGTGTCTCAAAACTGATCTGAAAACAGAAATTTTAAAACCCACGTCTAATATTTGCTCATCATATTACAGTTATGTAACTAATAATTGGAAAGACTTGCCTACTTGGAGAACTTCAGCTCATCACTCAGTTGCTTGCTGGTACTTTCAAGTCACTTAAATGCTGATTTTCAATAATGAAAACCTTTTTTTCTTATTAACAAAGGGATGATGTTATATAAAAGGATTATGCACAAATGTATACACAAATATAGTTATAAACCAATAGCTACTGTGTTTATACTTGGCATGTTTCAGCACGTATTTTGAAATCAACTTGAAACACAGTCTTAAATTACTGTATCTCTTTGCATAAGACACATGATTTTCACACTACGGTGCACTATTTTTATCTAGCATTAACACTCCATGATGAGTTCCCTCAATGAAAGAGAGTTCTCCTTGGTTGGCAACTTTTGCGTTAGTAAAAGAATAAATATCAAAATTAGCTTCAACATACACAGAAAAGAAAACACTGGCTACTAAACCGCCCTGTTAGTGGAGAGCGTATCAGGCTGGACTTAGGTGACAGCAATCTACTTTGCAATTTGTATACTCAGTGACTTGATGCAAATAATTTCATCTTTGAAAACTCAGTTTCTCCACCTGAGACTACATAATAAGCTTGCACAAGCACTTCCAGATCTCCTGTTGAGAAGTTACATGTAGCAGATTATCAACAATTTTATTAACAGCAACAAAAAAGCTTTTTGGTTTAAAGTTTTGTTGCAACTGTAACCACTTCATCTTCACTAGGGATGATAAACAGCTACAAAGGCAAATAGTTGAGAAATTACAACTTGTAGAAAAATATCATTTCACCAAGAAAAGAACAGGTAATGTTATCAAACCAGAACAGAGACATCACATGTGGAAAAGACAGAGAGCCAGGGGGAGGTGGAAATCTATCTTCCTATACACCTTGTATGAAAAGAGGGCGGAAAAAAATACTGATGTTACAATCGATTCTCAGTAATCTGTTCATTAAAGCTAAAGATCAAGCATGCCATGAATAAATGCAGCCTCAGTAGCACAAGTCCAGAGTTACACGATTATTTTGGTTCCATAATACGCTCAGTTCTGTAAATCCACATCCAGTTTCCAGTTTGCATAGACCTGAATGTCAACAGACCCGAGGTGGACTAGGTGGTCTGCAGGTCGGCTTCTTGGACTCTGCTTTCTGACTTCCAGAAGTATAGCAAACCTAATTCTACTCCACTTATTGCTGAGCTGGAGTTACTGAAGTAACACAGACTGAAACAGACTCCTCTGAAGCTACTAAAGTATATTCACACCAAACTTACAGGTAAGCAAAGATTCATTAACAAGTTGCATCACCACAGAAACCTACAAAATTAATTTTAATTTTATGCTCTATATAAAGTAATGGGCCTCTCTGAAATCTGCAAAAAGGCCAGCAGAAACACAACTATTGTGGAACTATTCCATCACCAACTCCAACAAATACCATGAGTAACAGACAACTGGTATGAGCATCCTCAACACCTGTCCTTTCCTAGATCATTCTCTTCCATCACCCTAGATTTTAAAAGATAGTTGTAGCTACTATTAGTATATACTCCATAATGCCTGTAAGGAGTGAATTAATTCCAAGAAAGCTCACAAACTAATTTATATGTTGGTATTATTTAATGCTACTTTTAAAGTATTCTATGATTCATAATTTTCTAAACCACATATATAAAATAAATACTACCAACATGGCATGTTTTAACAGGTGATTTTTCACTAACCTACATGCTAAACCCAGTTTCTCAAAGCCACACTAAGTGATTTGCAAGCAACTCATATGCAAATCAATTTTTGAATTTCTCCACAAAAAGAACACAGGTATTTTCCCCCGTTTCACTAAGGTCACAAACACTGAACGCTCTTCTCAACAGGATCTTCCTCGAAGTGTCATCCCTACACCTGAAGCAGACAGTACACCTTGGATTCACAGAGCTGAAAGCTTTAAGATTAATTCAACCTGTCAGATTTTTCAGCTTGCCTAGCGCCACTTCAGTTATATACAACTTTTAAAGACACTGACCTAAAGCTTCTTTTTAAAAGATAAACCTCAGTCCCCCTGGTTTTGTTCTTCCGCGGTTATACAGCAAATAAATTCACCTTTAAGAGATGATACGCGCAGACAACCAGATACGTCAGCTGTTTACAAGTATCCAACTACATTACATAAAGTGGTTCGAAAAACGATACTTCAGCCAGTTGCATACTAGAAACAGCGCCGTCAAATTGTGATCACCGCTCCTTTTCTACTCAGTTCTGCTTCTTTCTCCCTTGCCTCTCCCAGCCCGTGCTGTGCCCGCACGGGGATGGCGGCACCGCGTCCCTGCCGCCCTGGGGCCGCTGCGAGGGGGCCCAGCAGCACGAACCACGGAGAAGGATGAAGTGGAGGAAGAGGAGTAGGAGAAGCAAGAGAAGAAAGAGGAGAATAAAGAGGAGGAGGACGCGGCGGCGGCCCCGGGGCCCGTACAGCGCCCAGGCCCGGCCGGGCCGCTCCTGCGCCGCTCCCCGGGCCCTCTCACCGCCTGCCCCTTCGAAGCCACCCCGGCGCCGCCGCTGCCCCGAAGCACCCGGACTTCCCTGGCGAGCACGCCGCAAAAACAGCGGCGAGCCCCGTCCCGTCCCGCCCCCCCCTCCCCCTCCCCGGGCCGCCTCCCCTTCCCGGGCCGCGCTGCCGAGTACGGCGGGCCGGGCCCTCACCTGGGCCGCGGTGAATCAGCCGGATCTCATTCAAACCGAGCCCTTCCCGGTTCACAGGGCAGGCGGCGGCGGCGGCTTCCGGCCCCCCGGCCGCGGGGAGGAGCTCCCGGGAGCTGCCGGGGCATCGCTGAGCGCGGCTCGGCCTGTGCCGCACTGCCGTGCACAGCCCGGGTGGCGGAACCAGCGGGTGCGCCGGCGGATCTACGGCGGAGTGACTGCTGCAATGGGAGCAGAGCGTGTGCTCTCTCGGGAACAGTGTTACAGAAATTAGGAGGATTTAGAGAAGAGTCGCCATATGTATAAAATCAGCACAAGCAGAAATGGGAAAGTGAGGATTTTTTTACAGTTATGAGGTAATCAGATAAAAGCTGATGAGTGATGCGAATTGATGCAGAGAATCAAAATGGAATTTCTGCTATCCTCACGTTAACACAGCAGAAACTTTTGTAAATTAGAAAAGGAAAATACAAGGCCAAGCAAATTCTTTTTCAGACATTATGTAAACAGGTTGTGGATCTTGGTGCCTGTTATGAACTTACTATGGCTAAAACAAAAGCTTTTTAAAGTTGATTTAAATCTATTAACTGAACTATTGCAGATATTTTAGAAAGTATTGGGACAATTTAAGAACCTGTAAAAGCAATTTGTTAGGACTTCATATTATATAGAGTTTCTGCCATGAATGACCATGAAGAGCCTTTTGGTTTGTTTGAAACCTCCTTTAAGGACTGAGAGTGTAATTTTAGAAGATGATCATCATTTTCTGCCCACAGACCAACTACACGGAAGCAGGTGAAAAGATACTATGTTATAAATTATAAGGAAATACTATCAGGCAGATACAGTCACCATTTTCATGACACTTCAGCAGACATGGAAGCCTTAGGTTTTTAGATCATGAAATATAAAATTAATCAAAAGAAAGAGAATTACCGTGTTATGTGCTAATCTGCTTCTTAAGAGAGGCAGCCTTTTTGAAAAGCAATATTCTCATAATGGTCTCTGCCATTCCTTTTTACCTTTACTAAGCTGAGGGAATCACAATAATTGACATTTCCAAAATATTCTTGAAAAGCTAAAGCCTTAAAATGTAGTTTACATTATGGGTCAGCCTTTTCTTTTTCAGGTTATTAATGCAAAAACCTATTAATGGAATTTATTGTTGCACCCACAGCTGAATTACTCAGAAACCAAGAGTAAAAATCTTTGTGTGCCCTCTGTGTGTATGTCTGGGTATGTATGTTTGCCTCAAACAGAGGAAAACTTACATCCTGCTTCAAACAGACCATTATGTTCTTTTCCGTTTTAACCTGGCAAAACTTAGCTCCAATGGTCTTGGGACTGTATTTTGAGACTTGTGCATGTCTTAATGTTCACAGAAGTCTTTATAATAACTATGTGGTCAAAGACTTTTGTTTTAGATTAAATGAATGAGGTATAGTATTCATTTAGTGGACTCTAATGGGTTATATATTGGGCTGGTTTGTACCATGATTTTGAGGGCAATCCTTCCATTCCTCCATGTTCATTCTGACACCTTAGTGAGAAATAATCACTATATTTCGATTCTCACTCTGTAGTCATGTGTCTTTAAGGAATTCTGCACTTCTGAAAAAAAATAGAAATATTTGTGAAAAATGAGCATTCTTCTGGGTTAATATGTATAATAAACAACATAGTTACATCTTTGTAATATGCCTATACACACTGACTTAAATGAGCAATGTAATTTCAAACCATTTGGAGATTCGGCACTTACTTCAAATACAAAGTGAAACAGACTTTCATTGTTATTCCTAATTACATTTCAAGTCATAGTATTGACTTTTTTTAATATATACATTTNTTTATATTTTTATATAAAAAAGATATATTCTTAATTGTATATGTCAAAGAAAAGAGACCATATGTTGTTAAACACTTCCAAATTGTCATTTAATCTGAAGGGCACTCACTCTCTCACATGTTACTGAATCCCTGATTGTTTTGGTCTAACCAGCACTAATCTGTAGGAGATTTTATTTATTGTTTTGCAGTAATGTAGTGCTGAATGGAAATGTTCAAGGTTTGTTCTCTTTTTTTATTACTTGAAGGAGTGTCAGAAGTGATAAAAACTTGCTTTGGCTGGACCTTTACATTCTTCCTGTTTTTCCCATACTAGCCTATTCTTGCTTGTAGTGAAGTGATCAGCGGGGATCAGACTTGCTATGACATCATGCCATTTTTTCCTTACTCCTGGTGTAGAATTTTCCCTCCAAGTCTGTTTGTGCTTGAATTAAAGCAACAATATTGCTGAAGTTCAGTAATTAAATAATTTAATTTTACACAGCTGAGTGACAAAATTTAAGTTGTGTGTAGAACATGAAGAATGCAAGGAAAGAGTGGCCACAATGTTCTTGCAAGTCATATATATAGGCAAAGAGAACACTGTTTGTGCTACGGCAGGAGAAGGTCTCCAGGACTGAGTTGTAATATTAAAAACCAAAACAAAACACGCACACAAAAAGCCAAACAACAAAAAACAAACCCAACAGAAGATACAATTTTAGAAAGCCTGGTATTAGAATACAGGATGCACTGTGGATTGGACAAAATATTAAGAGTTGTGAATAGTTTTATTTCTTTGTTTAAACATGTGGAACAGAGCCTAGGGAATGAATATACATTGTGGAGTACAAGAGCTGATGTCATCCTTGTGAGGGGGTAAGAGGGTCAGAAGCACACCATAAATTTTTTTTTCTTTTTTTGCTTAGGACTATGTTTTGTAGTTTAAACACTGAAAAAGTAACAGAGGAATAGTAGTCTCTTAAACTACAGCCCTTCCCCTGGAAATGGACTGGAGCTCTGTCTTGGCAAACCTGTATATGGGGAAATGGTTTCTTCTGTTATACTTGGCAAGCACTAACACAGAAGTGCTGACAGTGACCTCTGTGACATCCCCAACAGCTTGTACAGTGCTTGATCAACTCCTTGCTGCATACAGAGTAATAATAGGTCTTGTCACAAACAATGAATAAAATCTTACAGAATTAGTTAAAGATATGAGTGAGATTACTTTTTTTAGTCTTCTCAACAGTTCTGTAAATCAGCTGCAGAAGTCTGTTAGAGGCTTGAAAGAGGCTTCATTAATCATGAAGCATATGATTATTGAAAACCTGCAAACAAAACTATTTGCATCTCTTCCAGAGCACAGACCTGCCCATTAAAGTATGACAAGTATAAACTCATCTTAATTTGAGTGAGAATGGTAACAATGTATTTGGATATAATCCATCCCAGTTTAGAAGAGGGAAGATATTAAGAAAGCAAATATTCCCTACAGAGACCCATAAACACAGCCCCCACGCCCAACCACCTACAGCTGGTGCCAAAAGATCTTGTTTGTATTGGAAGTTTCTGTATTCACCAGCCAATACAAGTTTCACGTACAGTCCTAAAGGAAACTGGACTTTTGTCTTTTTATGTCTATTTAAAGTGCTGGCTGTGTTGTGAGAACTATCTACAAACCATCTGGAGAAGATAAGGCCAAGAAAACAAGAATCAGTCTTGCTGGAAATGCATGTGTTGGGGGTGTCTATGGAAAATTTTTATGAGGAAACAGAAGTGGGTTTGTGTCCCTGGCAATTGCAAAGGTGCTACTCTGTGAGAGACAGTTTATTTAAATAACTGTGTAGAACACTGTAAATTGAAGACTGTAAATTAAGAGAAAGGTGGTATGTAAAATGGATGTACTGTGGGGTTTTTTAGCAATACGGAGGGATGGAACACCTAATTGCTACACCTGGTTTCTTTTATTCTTTATTCAGTGGAGGACTTTCTCATTATTTGTGATATAATAAAAATAATTTTACACTTCCTTTATGTTAATTCTGATGGTGGACTGGAACATTGTTTTTAAAAGTGCTACGTAACCAGTATAATGCTTTTCACCAATTTCAGGTAATGAAAGCCAAGCAATAAAGACAGTTTCAATTGTCTCTTCTGTAAGTATGTCTGTGTTAGGGAGTAGTACAGGCTAGCAGGAAAAAACATGTAGGGCTAAACAGAAAACCATGCTATATTTATTTCAACATTTTTGACTTTGGATAGCTCCAATTGAGTCTCATAGAGTGAGTGCCCATTTGCAGCCGAATTGTATTAAGCATGTTTCTGGTCTGCCATTTTTCATATGAGAGAATACACTTCCAGCACTCACAGGTGTCTTCATGGGGCAAAACAAAGCACCAAAGTGCTTTGAGGGTTTTGCTTTAAAGGCACACTCTGGATCCAAACTTAAACAATCATATAGATGAATGATATGTATGATTGTTTTTTTTGTGACAAGAACTAACCAGCAGTTCGTAAAGACAGCATGGCAGAAAGCTGGAGAAGAGTGAAATAAAACTGAAGAAGGTGAAGTCGTCCACACTGCTACACATGGCATGCCCAAAGCACTGGGTATATACAATATGTTCTATGGAGGGCCTGAGGGACCTGTAAGCTGCTAGATAAAAACCCATTCAGTGAATATTTTGATCCTCACAAGAATGTCACTTGGGAAAGACACATTTTTTACAAGAAACCAGCTGCCAGATGAGACCATTGACCATTGTTAAGATCTTTAAAATAAAGCCAAGTAATGTGAATTGGAGCAGTTAACAGATGGATGAATTACTTGTGATATAAGTGATAACCAAGTCAAAGCAAGGTGAGAAAAGGACTTGACATTGCAAAGAACAGCGGATATTTGCAGGGCTAGTAAAGACTGCTTCCCAAATAAAAGTGTTAGCTAGTGGTGAAAGAACTGCAGTGTATCTAATTAAAAATGCATACCAAAGCATAAAGAGAGAATACAAGGGTAAACAAATGGCAGAGACCAGACTTGTTTTCAATAGATGTAAAATCAATCACAACATGGTGAAAAGGTCCCACACAAGAGGATCGGTGTCCTGTATACAATGAAAGCAGCCATTTTGCAGAAAATAGATTGCTTTCAACTCAACTTATGCCTAAGGAAAGCTATTCCTGATTGTGCTGCTGGGGGACATAACAATGATGACAACAGTGACTACAATGACTTACTCAAAGGATGGTAAGAATGATACTGTTCTATAAAATCAGATTTTCAGTTCAGCCAGAACATTTACCTTTGAAATTACCTCAGAAACAAGGATGCAGTTTTTAGATTTTGGAAATTCTCAGATGACACAAAAGTATTGAAGAATTCCTAAATAACTGAATTCCAAAGAGCACTATATAAATGAAATCTGTAGAGATTACATTAATCTGTTAATCTCAGATATATACCAGGGAATAAAGTATTTGCAGTCTTGGTGCCTCTAGAAAACAAAATTCTGTTCATCATTTGTGATTTACCCTGTTACTCAGAATGTGAATGAACCTGTACTTTCTATTTAAATAAAAGCTGGAGCTAGATACAAAATAATGTATCTAGCTGGCATATTAAGTTTGTGACTTCCACATGACTTAGTTATGCGAACTACTGATCAGATCATGGTGACTCTTCTGTTTAGGATGGTCTCAGTTCTTGCAGTGCGTGAAGATACACCTCTTGGCATTTTTATCTCTTCATTACTCTGACGCTTTCTTCCTCCTTATCCTTCATAGAATTATCTGCTGTGCTTATACACATTGAAGCATGATGGAGCCTTTTTGTGTTTGGAAACTTTCTGAGATAATACAAAATTATAAATAGTAAGATAAACCTAGATATTTCTTCTCCTTGTCTGGTTTAGAAAAAGAGCTATTTTGTTGATTAAGCATGTACATCATATGTCAGTGAGTTCAGCTTTTTGTAACATGAGGCACTGGTAGAAGGAAAAAGAAAATACAGCATATTTGTTTCTTGCCTGTGCACAGTCTGTACGGTTGTGATCACGTCTTATTCTCTGTGTTGATCATGGAAAAAAATACTAGAAGGACATAGAAAAGGTTAGTTTCATTCTTGTAGTACCTGACATGTCATAAATATAGTTTTTCATGATTTTATTACCCTGAATAGGCAAGCTTCTTACAAATATTGAGAGAAGTATAATTTGGGTAGACAGGGTACTTGCAATTGGCAGTAAACTATTCAGGTATGCAAGACTCTTTATTTTAGCTATATTGGCTCAGTGCCACAAATAAATACAGTAGCAATTTGTCTCACCTCAGTAGCAATCTTGATTCAGTTGATTAAAGGCTATAAACTGACTTTAATTTTACATTGTAACAGTTGGTATTTGGAGACCTAAATATTTGGGTCCGTGTGGTGGCAGTTTGAGTCTCCATTGTAGAAAGGATCTGAGGAAGCTCTTACTACTGCCCAGATTTCTAATTACAGCTTTTTTTTTTTTAATTCATTTGCCTCCGGATTTTTTTCTTTGTTTGGGGAATGACTCTTCTAGCTTGACTACCAGACACTTTTTTTTTTTTTAACTATCTTACTCCAGGTCCAGGGTTCAGTGCAAGCACCAGTTGAATTTAAGCCTTTTCTCTGCAAAAGTAGAATGTGGAAAATGTGATACATTTCAAAACTTTTTGCTTAGGAAAGTAAACAGTAAGACATTTTATCCTTGCAGAGAAGGTAGATGCAAATATTACACTTGCACATGCTATTGTCTTATAAAATGATTTATGCCTTTTTTTTTTTTTTTTTTTATTTTGAGTTCCTGAGAACTGATGAGGCAATTCTCAGTATCAGGTACTTAAGGCATCATCGATCTGTTCTTTGAATAGTTTATTACCATTTTCAATTAAATTAATTTTAATGAAATTTAGTTACTCTGCTAAGAAGAGAAAATATTGCTCCCATATTTATTCGTGCTGTTAAGAGTTAGTCTCCACAGCACTAAGTTATTCTATTTTGTTTTGCTGATAAAAATGGGTCTAAATCTGGGTAAGAAGAATGTTCAAGGCAAAAGTAAACACAAAAGTTTGTTATAATTAAATAAAAAATTGAAATCAGATAATGAAATATGGATATTCATTAAGCTTTATAAATTGTTGTATTGATGATATTTAAATTGCTGGATTATTAAAATGTGATGTAATACACATTCTTTATTTCTGGTTTGGAGACTTGAAGAAAATGGATTTGAATTATTATTGTAGAGGAACATCTTAAATTGTCTTGAGACCACAGATTTTTTAACCACCCAATTAAACCAATGTAACTTGTTTAGTACCCTATATTACTGCACAAAACTAAATGGCCAGTTATTGAAGTCCAAGAAAATACTTCAGTGACTTCAACATGCTTTTAGTCATATTCAAACTTGATACTGGCCAAAGTCTTAAAGTTTGCTTTGGATCTTGTTTTATTTCCAACTATTTATGTCAGTATATGGCAATAGTTTTCAATCTCTTTTGAGTTTCAAAGTCATAAAAAATTTCAGTGGACTAGGGATTGCATTAGAAACATAGTTTGAGAACAAAGAATTAGTCCACAGACAGTTTTTTTCACAGATCATAAAGTTCGCATCAGTGCTTTAAAAATGCTTTGGAGTATTTGAGTAGTTTTCATATATATGTCTAATATAGATGAAATATAGCATGATGATTCATATGGCACATGTGCAATAGGAAATTTTGGGTGGAATAAATGTAATTCTGATCTCGAGAATCTTTTTCTTACGGTAAATGTATGTCCTAGAAACTATCTCATGGCATCAGAGCCTTATAACAGTATTTTTGTATATTTTAGGAGCTTAGAGTTTTTGACTAGTGTTTGTATCCTTAAAACCCACACATTGTCCTTTCTGTGGTACCCTTCTCAGCATTTGTCCAACAAGCTAATACAATTATTTCCTCCTTTCAGCTTAGTTTTATGCCGAGTATTGAAAACATTTCCTTTCTTCACAAAACTTGGATATAAAAAATAATTAAGTTACATATTTCCATTTTACCTGGAAAATATGTGTAAGCAAGAGCAGTAATATCATCTAGCTAACAATTGCCTTTTATATTCAACATCCTTCACTTGTTATTTTCAGGAACTGTGGGTAGCCTCTAAAAAATCATCAATCCTTTGTTGCATATTTCTTTATGAGCACAGATGCTTACAACATCTATTGAGTGACTGTAAATAACATCATTTTTAATTAGAAAAGCGCTGATTTAAAACTGCCTGCTCATCTTAGCTCCATCTTTTAGGTAACTGGAGCTGCTAATTACTTTCAAAAACCTGGGTCAAATGGTCAGTATCTGAATTCATTAACCACTCAGCAAAATATCTCTCCCTCTAAAAAAGAGGAAAACTTTACAAATATCTTTAAAGGTCAAATTTTATGCTGCACTATACCCATTGACTTTGTTCTTGGTAATAGGGCTGGGATTTTATAGTAGTAATAATACACAAAAAGTTGATATTCTTTAAATGACATGTAGGTAATCTAGTTCTGTTCTTTTGTATTGGAAGACAGCAAGATGTATTCATAACTGTGTACATATGCAGAAACCTTAAGGATCTCCATCCCTCTCAAAAACATTCAAATCCAATTCATTCACATTTTCTCCATACAGTCTTTTATGTTTTTATTTCTGAAGTATATAAGAGAAAAATAAGTACCAGTATTGGTAATCACATCTAGACTACCAATTAATGTGTTCAAATAAGCATAAAATCTGGGTATAAAACCCAGGTCTTTTAAATCACTGCATGACTGTCTGCATGGGACACAATTTTTAAGGACATGTTTTCCAGTTCTAATTTTTGAGAAAACAATATGAAGCTATTTAACTTTTTATCTTGCTGACAATATGGAATTGTCCACTCTAGATCTGTCTTTTTGTATGACTGATACTGTCATACACACAAATACTTAAGTAACAGTTACATAAATGCAAATCATTCTATCTTGAAGCATAAGAATAGGCTGCCCACTGTGTGAAAAATAATCATGTTTCTAATTATTAGGACATACTTTTGATATTGCAGTTAGTTTGCAAACAACCAATAAACTTAAAGTTGGTGACCTATTTACATTATTAACATAGAGTAGGTCTTTTAATTTTGTGGTACTTCTTTCAGCTCTTCTTCATTTTCTTGAGCATTCTTCTTTGCTTGCCAGTAAAGTTCTAGCTACTTTTGATACTTCTGTTGTAATTTAAGCTTGGCTTAGACATACTAGGCTGATGTGGATTATATTCATGTTGTCAATAAAATAGTGTGAGTTTTTTCTTACTCTGCCTCTGTGTTGCTACAATTATGTGCTGTTATAATGTAGTTAAGTTTTGTTGCTTATTGGCTCTAGCATTATGATTTACTATACAATTAGAAAAAATTCTTAATGTCAAGTCTTTCTTATCCAAGAAGCAGCTATCCCTTATACTTTGAATGAAGTGATATTTTTAAGGAGGAAGAATACACTCTACCTAAATTTGAACATACAGATATATTGCCTCTGGAGGTCTTAGGCACACATTATTATGAAATATTGCACACAAATTTATTTCATGTTTCCATTGACTATATATTTATATTTCTTCAGAAAAAAAATGGTTCAGATAGATCTTCAAACATGAGAAAACACTGTGAATAATGCTTCCTTTCGCTTCTGAGTTACAAACTCCCTTCTGAGTTCATGTTACAAACTCAAGTGTCCCTCCTGAGTTACAAACATGTTCTATGGGACTCAAGCCATCCTTGCATAAACCGTTTTACAATGCCCAAGGAACAAGAATCATAGAACCATTTCAACTGGAGAAGACCTCTAAGATTGAGTGCAGCATTAACCTTCACCACTAAACTATATCCTCAAGTACTACATCAACATGCCTTTTGGACAGTGAGTCCACCACTGCCTTAGGCACCCTATTTCAGTGCTTGAGCACACTTTCAGTGAAGACATTTTTCCTAATGTTTTCAATTAAAACTCCCCTGGCATAACATGAGACCAGTGTCTGGTCTTACTGGTTTGTATTTGGTCTATATTGGTGCTTAAAGCAGACATTCCAGAGTGCCATGACCAACTCGCTCAGCAGTTCTCATGTTTTAGACCAGAACTGCCACTGCCTTACAGCACAGCACATAGGAGGAGTCTTGACTACAAATGGTCATCAGAATTCTATGGTATCCTGCGTAAAAGCTGAATGCTAAATTCTGCTTCAGTTAATTCTTCATCTAATTTATTATATTGGGAATGTTATTTCTCATATCAACTAACAGCAAGAAGATCTTGTTGCATACATTTTTCTTTTTTTGTAGATTAAACAATTGCAGATAAGAGCTGTTGAACAGGTATGTACCAGCATAGACAAAACCATCCATCTACAGTGCAGTATATGAAAAAATCAAAGCAATGAACTTTATATTTCATATGGATGAAAAAATGTTAGATTGGAAATTCATTAGTATTTATTGCCATTTATATTAAGTAGCTATGCTAGCTGTATGTGTTTGTTCTGCAACTGTGGTGGAAAATAAGGCCATGCATATTCCTACAACAAAGCTGTTCATTGTATAATTTAGTTTTTAGCTGAGTCTGAACTTACTGCAGGTGAAAATAAGATGATCCAGATCTGTCAGTACTGATATACATGTAGGTGGTTCCATTATTATAATTTGTGAAATGCTCACAAGCTGTCTTTGTGAGGGTGCTTATATAGAGTAATGTATTAAAAAGAAGCAAGATGTTCTACCTTATGATGGCATTGCAGTTGTGCAGTTTGTGTAAAGTAATCAAATCTTTCTAAAATACACACGAAAAGTATTTGAAGAGGAAAATTGATTAATATTATTGTATGATTTTGTGTGCAAAGTAATACTACATACTTTAAGAAAACATGTCCTGCTTTTGATATGACAGATATGTTTTGATCAAGTGAACTGATAAGTATTTATAAACTAGATGCTCTTTTCATGAGTTGTGAGTTACTATAACAATAACACTACTATTCTTACAGGGAACACTGGTATTAGTTGCAGAACTGTCCCTCTCTTGTATAAGTTGTTGTACTAATACCAGTAGAATTTCTGGACTTTTTTTTCACTGTTTTGAGAAGACCACCCTTCTTTTTTCAATTTTTTCTGAAATTGTGCTTTCAGCTGTTTTTTAAATTTTCAGTGATAAGCAACTGATGAAAATAAATTTTTTGGGAAAAAAAATTTACATCAAATATCTACTAATAAGCTTTTAATTTTTTTAAGCTAATTATTTAAGGTAATAATTTTAAAAAAGGAAAGTTTTAAAGTATAATAATATAAGTAAAATAATATAATCAAATACTTTATAAGCTGAATGTCAGACTTTTCTCCTCCCCACCATGTTCAAGAGAGTAGCAAAACTATGTTCATATTATAAAGTTTTATTGAGACTGGCTGATACACCTAGGACAAAACAGATAAGGTTTTGGACTCATGGTCTCTTCATAAAGTCATTCTGCTTCATTTCCTTCGAATGAAGTAAAAAGGAAAAAAGTAAAATCCAAAATTTTACCAATTTAAGTTTATGCCCTTGTAAGTGTGTGGGTATGTCATCTCGGGGCTCTGCCTGGGTTACAGGCAGATCCACATATGAATCCATGTTTGACCTTGAATAATGGAAAACAACCAGCTCCATGATCCAGTAAATTCTTTATGAAAAGAGAATGAGCTGTAGTCACCTGAAATGCACTAATCCTATGAATGCTTGACCATATTCCCTACTTCAGTCATATGATTACAGACAGTTTTGGATGGATAGAGCATTCCTAATATGAAAAAAACTGCTTGATGGGTACCAAAATAAGCAACATATCTCTCATTATGTGAAATTAAGGGCAAAAGTATATTTTCTCTCCCTGCAAAACCAAGATTCCTGCCCTCAAGTGTAGTCAACCATGTAAAAAATAAAGTTTGAAAAATAGCTTCCAGTTGTGCGGCTCTTTTCATTGATCTGATCTGATCTTCATTTGAACTACCAAAATTTTGTACAAGTAACAGCTCTGCTTTTCTCCTCTCTAGTTCTGGCCAGTGTGCCATTTTTGAGATACTCAAACAAAGAAACCACAAACCGCTAGTCACACCACAATACCAGCTTGTGTTTACATTTTCAGCTCTCCAGATCACGATCCCATTGAGTGCACAGAGAGCGAGTGCGTGTGCACGCGCCCATCCACCATCAGGAGGAACGAAACTGTAAACACAAGCTGGTATTTTGGTGAGGGCACACTAATATGGCGGTTGGTGGGGTCAGAAGGTGGAGGGTGAATTATGGATCCAGAATTTCCTTGTGTTTTTAAGTCAAGCTGCTTGCACAGTAGCTGCTTTTCAAAATGAAATGTTCAGTTGTTTTATAAGACGAGGGCCTAGTTTCGTGAAGTTGAAACTACATATTCAGGCTTGAAAGATGATGGAAAAAAGCATTTATGCTTGATGGACTTAAACTGGACAATGAATTATGAACTGCATTATAGGGAGCTCTGCTTGCATGAGTGGAGGGTGGGCAAGAATGATCTCACAGTTGTTGCCATTTATGGAATTCTTTGCTGAACTCACTAGTGAATCATCTTGCTTAATATTAAGCTAAACACTAAAGGCATTGTCAAAAATAATATGGTGATACAAAAGTGACAGTCTTTAAACTGGCAGAACCTAAGATATGTATTTGAATATAAACCCTTAAACCACAGAGCCCTTGATGGGTAGACTGTAAAGATGAAATGTATTTAATTAGACACCCCAAGAAATTCTTTATGTTATGTGCTGCTTAATTTAAATATGCCTACAAGTCCCTATACTTTTTTTTCATCAATAAAACGGTGAGCTTTTGTCTGGAGAAGACTTGGTTTTGCTGCTTACAGATCAGCTGTTGCCATTATTCTTTATGGAAATCTCATATTTGTTGCTATCTGAAGTAGATAATTCTTCCTTACTGGTCCTCTGCAGCCATTTTTTCCTGCTGCCTCCTTCAAGAAGAGGAGTATTACTGAGAGGAGAGTTATATTGCTTTGAGAAAAAAATGGGACACTGGAATGCATGATTAAGCCATGGCCTTAAGTAGTAAAAGAGAGCAAAGAACAAAAGGGAGATTGTTGTCTTCAGAAGGAAGTCTCCCTCTAAAATGTAACTAGTCCAAGAGCTCTTCCTAGGTGAAAACAGCACATCTTTGTTTCCAGTCCTGCTGTTGTATTAGTGTGTTGTGTAATCAACAGCATTTCAGAGCTCACTCCCTTAAGCACTACATGTTGTTCTTTCTTCCACAGTAGACATTTTAAAGCACTACTAAATAAATAACAACCACAGATACTAATATAGCTTCTTTATAAATTAATTGAAAATTTAAACCTTAAAAATAATAAAATGCAGACACAATATATTTTTCTTAAAAGCCATAAATCCATTTTTTCAGCTGTAAGTTTGATTACTTATTATACGTTAGAAGTAGCACAATACTGAAAAAAACCACAAACCATAGGCTTTGTTGTGAACTGTCTACACTTTATGGAAATTACATAACATCTTAGTTCTCAGTGCAAGTCTGGTTAAACAGAGTGGAAGAATGCACATTTATCTGCACATAAAGAACTTGTGAAATTTGATAGGTATACATTTTGAGCTTTTGAAATTACCAGCTGGAAGGTACTGAGTAAAATAATTGTTTATCCTTACAACTATTGTGATCCTTTTGGAACAATAATATTCAGAAGACTGTAATTCAACCCCAAGATTTGAAAGGGTACCAGAAAGTTTTGTAAAAAGTAAAATATCAGGCTCCTTAATGCAATTAAGTAAATCTGAAACTGAGATATTTTCATCTGCACTGTAGATAGTTCTTAGAATATCAAAGAGAGATTAGAGAAAAGAGCCAAAAAGATAAATTTTCCTTCTTACTGCTGTCACATTTATGGTATTAAATCACTGATATTTTTTACAGGTAAGCTTTAAAGTTATTTGTGTGAAAAATCATGTTTTGATTTTATTTAATGGAAGCTGAGATTCTCAATGAAATCCATCACACAATATTGGGAAAAATTCAGTAAAATCGTGAGAATTAGCAAATGGCTAAAAGCTTAGCAAGTTAAAGCTGTAGTAGAATGATGTAATAGTTGATGGGAGGTCTCATCTCACACTCTTATCTAAACAAATGGTTAATAATCTTTTGTTTAAGCAAGTTTATTTTCTGTCTTCCCCCCACCCAACATTTCTTTCATGTTGAAAGGCAACAATATATGCCCCATTTCAGGGTGATTTCAAACCATCTAGACTTGCCACTTCTTTTTGTGGACCTTTCATCTCACTCTGACCTCTCTATTCCTGGACAAGGAATCCAGGAATAAGAACTAACCTTGGAAAAAAGTGACCTAGCCTCTAAGGTAAGAAGTTTCTGCTTGCATAGGGTGGAACAATAGAGATCCACCAGGCAACTCATCAGTACTGCAAGGAGATGTAGTGAGAAATCTGCTCAGCATTTTCCCCAGACCTTATGAGAAAATTAGTTAGCAAGAAGTGATGAATTAAAATACTGCTAAAGTTTCTCCCACACTCTTGTTTTATAATAGTAGGTTTTTTACTACATTTTCCTCTAACATTTTGTTTCTGGGAAATCTTATCCATCCAGTCCATAATATTTTCATTTATGGCTTCATAAATTTTTCTTGCAAAATTCTTCTATTATTATAGTGTCATGTGAATGAACATTAGACTAATGCATTATACCAGCAAAACGAATATAGCTGCAGTACTAACTATAACTGTATCACCATTAGTTTTATATGGCCCCAGTCATGTTTTTAATATAAATTCCTTCTTTAACACAGAGTAGAAAAAATTAAATTGGGAAGGGTCCATTTATGAATGCCACATCTGAGGGAATTGGCAGAGATAAGTCATTCTTTAATTCCAGTTCAAAATGCGTTAAAGATAAAATCCTAGTACTAAATTAATAGAAGAAAATTCCTGGAATTGATATACAATCAAACAATTAGTGTAAATAGGAACCACAAAACCAAATCACACCTGTGCACATTTTGCCTTCTGCCAACACGCTGCTATGGCAGTTTAAGTGTGTTTGTTAATAAAAATAATTATTGTCATAAGTTTTACCTGTCAGACTGTGGATTGTCTTTCATATCTGCTATATATATACATGTGTAGGCTTTAACACAATATAAAGAAGAACACTGTTTTAAAGTTTTATCTCTTTACATAATTTCATATTTTACATTCAAATTTAGCAGTAGTAGCTAAATTTAATCGCAGTAGCACTGAAATTGTTCACAAAGTATATAAACAGTATATAGTAAATAGTTTTGTAATGTATTAACTGATTTTAACATCATAGCACCCAAAAGAGGATTACTTTCAGAATTTAGATCAAAAATTTATTCTGAAAGAGATATTCTTTTTAAAGGTTTTTATCATATTTCAAAGTAATAGGATGCATATTTGCACATAGTAGACAGTAAAACAGCTTTAAAATGCATAGTTTTGCATTTACCTTTAAATGTTGACAAAATATTCTTTGATTGGTCAGGTTAAATCTTATATAGGTAAAACTCAGTTCAGCACAAAGTATAATTGACTGGTAGGCTCACACAAGGTATGCCAAGTGGCTGAAAATACATTCGATGAAGTAAGTTCCTATTACTATTACTATCACTGTAATTGATGTGCTTGGGTTTCTTTTTCTTGGAGGAGGAGTATGGATTGACTTGCCTTATGTTTGTTTTGAGGAAGTTCCTTCAGAATTAGATCTTATTTACAGTAAATCCAAGCCTGTGGTTCCACTGAAGCTGAAGCCAATCTAAATGTTGATTGCTGCAAACCCTACTTTTGGCCATATGTTACCACCGCTTTCCCTTGAGCTGTCTTTGCTGTGCTCTTCTCCAGCATTTTCACTGGCACCTTCATTCATTTGACTTTAAACTGAATGTCTTGTAGCTCAATGGCCTACTACTAGTCCAGAGAAGTATATTTTATATGATTTTTTTTTAATGACTCCCTGGTTTCTCTATGCAGAGGACCTATGCCAGGGAAGCATGCAGCCAGGTTTGGGAGCAAAATAGAAGTTGGATTCTTTTGATAGGGACTTGATTTTAGACCAGTCCAGTTGTATTGTCAGGCTGTCCCCTGAACAGTATTCTGCCACGAAACAACTCATCTCTATGGGAAGGCAGTGGGGGCACCGTGACATCCAAATACTACTGCTGATGCAAGAGAGAAAGCAGGAACACTCAGCACAAAGCACATTGCTCTGATGTAGAGCAGTTCAAAGTATCATGAAGTTGCAGCTTTAAGCAATGAAATTGGATAGTCTGCTACATATTGCTTAGGAATGGTCAGAAATATGTTAACTTTTCATTTAAAACAATGTCACGTTTGTAATTAAACAGTGTAGTGTAGTAATGGTTGGATGTCTTAATTTAGGATGGCACATTAGAACAATTTAATATTAGTCTTCAAACCTTTTTTAAATTATTGTACAATAACTGTTGATAATTATTATTAGTAATGTTTTATAAATATTTGCGAATGGGAATCTGAACCTAGTTTCTTTCACATTCATGGAAGTTCTGTTTCTTGGTGCAGTATTAGACATACTCATGAATTCCCTAAAACTCATGAGTGATGACATCTTAACTATAAAATTGGATGCTCAGATATGTATTATAGCAATAGACCCCAGAAGATTTTAAACATTTAGGTCTATCTTCCATCAGACTTTCTTCTTATATAAGAATGTTCTGTTATTACATCAATTGTTCCACTTCTAAAGTGGTACACTGAGCCTTTTTATTTAAAATTTAATAAATAAAGACTTACTTCCAAAGTATTTACAAAAACAAACTCAGTAGCTTAAATTGTATCAAATTACATGTGCAGTATTGCATCATTTTTATTATCCAGAAGCATTGTATTTGAATAGTATTAATGAGGTTAATATCCATAAGAAGACAGATTTAGAATCTCATTACTAAAACCGGTCAAATAATTCATAATGAATTATTCACCTTGTTTTTTTCATGAACTCTTGGTGAACAGATTGTGATTTTCTCAGAAGGATTAATTATTCAAAGTTATTCACCAAAAAACTTAATAATTCTTGGGCTCAGTTTCTTGGTGAGCAATATATTGTGAACATCTGACCAGCTCCATTATTTCAGATCATACAAAAGCAGGAATTTTCCTGCTGTGAACTTTCCTGATCGGTTCAGGTCCCTCTGAGGTGAAATATTTATAATACTCTTTTTTTCTTATACCATCTAGGGAACTGCCCCTTAAATCTAACAGAGACATACAGTAGCAGTCCTACAACTAATACAATATTGTCCTTGCCCTTCAATTAGTAAGTATTGTATGCCATATTATGCCTTTGCCATTACTTTCTCTTCGAGAGATGATTCATTGTCAGTTGTGTATGGATGGTGTGGCTTTATATGTTGAATTGTACATTCAAAATGTTCTTCGGATTATTGCTGAAAATGTTCTGTGTATATGAATAATATTGTAAATTGCTTATCTAAATCAAGTGAATTAATTTTAAACTTTTAATGTTATCTAATTTTACTATTTGGAGGACAACTTTTTTGGTTTTCTTTTTTTTTTTTTTTTTTCTGCAGTGGTTTATAGGCACAGGCACATTGCATTCTTTGTCTTTCAGATATGGAAGTTATCAATCTTCACTGTGATCTCTTCACTGTCAGCAAAAACATCTTCAAGGAAATGGCTATAGCTGCTGGAATAACCACAGATTAGCCATATTTTGCAAATATTATCTAGAAATGTTGGTTTTATCCCATCTTAATTACTTTTTTGTATAATTATTTTCTTTCTCTTTCTTTCTTTCTTTCTTTCTTTCTTTCTTTCTTTCTTTCTCTCTCTCTTTCTTTCTTTCTCTCTTTCTCTCTCTCTTTCTCTCTCTCTTTCTCTCTTTCTTTCTCTCTTTCTCTCTCTCTTTCTCTCTCTCTTTCTCTTTTTCTCTCTTTCTTTTTTCTTTCTCTCTCTCAAAATCCAGTTCTGAAGTTGACTCTCACTGTGGAGAAACTGTTTTCCAAGAAGACAATATTCTAGGCAATGTCCTTGTGGCTCTTCTTTTACAGAATTCTCCCTCCTTTGTTGTTGTTGTTGTTGTGTTTTGTGTTTGTTTGTTTGTTGGTTTTTTTAATTTAAATTTCATAAGCAATTTGGTATACAGTGGTCAACTCACATCCTTTCAATGAAAAATTTAGTATCCCCTTTTAACCTTAGGAAACTATATTATTTAAATGCTTAAACATTTTAAGGAAAGCAAAAGTAAGAAAAAGTCTTCTGCATTGGTCTCTCAAATTAAATGGACATTTGCAACATAGGCAGCCTACTGCACTGTGACTCTTCTTTTACCATCACATTTAACTAACTTGTTTTCTTCTTCAACTTCTGCTGTTCACAGCTTCTCTTTAGTAATGGCTGGAGAATGTACTTGTAAAAGTACGTCCAATTATCTTCTGCCCAAATGAACTACTGCAGAAATTAAAGGATTGCTTTCTGCAACACAAAAATTGGTACTGGTTTGGTGGACAAAGTTCTGAAATTTACTGTGAATTATTTATCTTTCTTACCTGTTGTCTCAGGACGAGGGAAAAGAGTCCAATAATGAAATATTAAAATACTGAAAAGCTGTTCAATTAACATTAAAGTTGATTTGTTAGTTTTGTTTCCTGTACCCCCCTACCTACTCCCATCTTCTCAGTGACCTTTACATTAACTCTGTATCTTTAAACCACCAAGACTCTCTTCCTTTAATGGTACATTCCCATAATGTTTTGACTTTTCCCCTAACCTCTAGTTTTGAATTCTGGCCTGACAGCTAGGTAAGGGACATCACATGGTGAAACTGCTCCGGGAGCTCATGGGCTTTTTGATCAACCAACTGTTGCCACATACAGCAAATAATGGTAGTCTTCTTTGTGCCTTTCACGTAGTATTAGCAGGACTATTCTTATTAATAAAAATGAAAAAAAAATCGCTACCTTAATATATATTTCTCCATCAAATTGGTTGAACTTTGCCAACAGACTTAAAAATTATGAGGAGATAGGCCATAACCCCCACTTTATTTTATCTGAAGACCAGAATTCAAAAAACCACCATGATGTTATCTCCTCAAGGGAGATAAATGAATACATAAAAATGTCTAAGAGCAGAGTACTCAGTAAAGAAAATTTACTGTTTGCACAGTTGTATTTGTACCTATATTTAATGCAAATATTCCTATATAACAATTATGTGGAAACCATACCCAAAGTCGAGGGAGGTTGTGTTCTCTTCTGCAAGTCCAGATGTCACTGAAGTCTCCAAGCAGTGTATGCAGTTGTATAACACCACATGTTTTCCAGAATATAGTTTCAATCAAGTGAACTCAGGATGAGGACCCAAATCCTATGAAAATAATCCAATTATTATTGTTCTGAATTTTCAAGTACAAATGATTTATATGAAACTGTAAACTTCAGAATTATTTTGATTAAGTTATGACTTACATGGTTTGAAATTATGTGTTCAGTATTATCTAAGCATGTTCATTAAAATTAGTGGATTGATGAGATTTATGTGATTGTTAGAAGAAGCAAAGAAGTTGTATAAATGCAAAATGTTTTATTTATATATATATGCAAACATATATATTAATGAGAAGGCTTAAAGGGCATTCTTTGTCCAAGTTAAAACTTGAAAAGCAAATTATTTAATGGGACAAATGATCAGATCCTATGGTATTTTATGTAAACTTTGGGATATTGATGTCGCTAAAGAGCACAAAGCTTTAAAACAAACTTAAACAACAGCACTTTTAAATAATGCCGGTGTTCTGTGTATTTGTGAGACACTGGAGAAAATGAAAGAGTGGATCGACAAAGGTGTTGCAGCCTGGAAAAAGGCACCACACATAACCCAGACAAGCATGGAGATGGGAACCCATCTGAATGTAAATACTCCTTGTTGATTATCCTGCAAACAGATTTCCCTGTCTGTGTCCGGTTGAATTGATATTTTGGTCAAGCTAGTCTTCCTTCTGGTGTAGTCGACTTCAGGTGACGATTTGTATCCATCTGCCGTGGAGACCCTGGTATTTCAAGAAAAACTGTCGCTCTCAAAGACTTTTTAAGGATCCGTGAAAATAAAAGTGTATATATCCTAGTTCCAACTGAAAACCAGAACGTATGGATCTGATTTATATCCCCGCTTTCCCCTAAGTTGTGTGCCATACTAATTCGATAACGGAACAAGACGGAGCAGAATTAGCCTCTAAATCTAAACGTACATTCTCTGCCAGTCGGAATTCCCGGGTGCTGCTTAGGGAGCCGCCGTAGGGCCGGGATGGGGAGAACGGAGGGAGCGGCGCCGGGAGCGGGTCCGCTCGCGGAGTCCGCGGAAACAGCGCCCGCAGCCGCCGGAACGGAGCGGCGGGGCGGGACCGCGGCCGTGTTCCAACTGGGAGGGCAATTACCGAGCCAGAAAATGTGAAAGTGTTAGCACCGCAGTGTACGTGGCCGCGGGGAAAGATGGCAGAAGTGGCGGTGGTCGGAGGCAGCTCCCGCCGCACGGCGGGCGCAGCAAGAGCCGTGCCACGCAAATCCCTTCTTGAGGCGCCTGCCTCTGGAGAGGAGCAAACTTTCTGGCCTGCTGTCGTGAAGAATCCTAATCCTAAATACTCTGAGATATTTAATTGTGAAAATACAACTATTAAGAATTCACAGATTATCGGAAATATTAGTTAATCACCCCACGCCTGCCCTAGAAGAGACAGACACTGGGGAAAGTGTTGGGAACGGGCTGGTGTGAAATGCATCAGCCTTGCAAAGCCCTTCCAGTTCCAGCCTCCTATTACAAGAAAAGGATCATGTGAGGATCCTTTGAAAGGCAATGTTCTGACTAAAGCAAGCAACTGCATTAATTGGTATTCTTGTATTCATACATGCTGGGCTAAATAAAGCAAGCTGGTTTACTGCGGCAGACTGGGGAAAATACGTAATACTAATCCTTTCAATTGCTTTATCGGTGATTAGAGTATCTATAACAAATGCGCCGTCCTAAGAGTCCCATTTAGCACGGAACATCTTTTCAGGGAGCAGGACAAGCGTTCTAAACAAAACCCAAAATGACCTAACTTTTTTTACTCTTTTTTTTTTTTTTTACCTTTCACAGAGAGGGTGGCGGGGGTGCAGGGTGGAGGGAAGCGCGAATTGCCACGATTCCCTGCTTTCGAGAGTTGCAGCTACAAGGTATCCCCCTTGTTTGGTTTTTGTTTTTTTAATCCCCTGAAGTTAACTTTCATGGTGAAGACAAACCCGGCAGGACAACAAAGCTTTGATCTTTGTGTGAAGGAAGAAAGTAATAGAGTGAAAGTCTCTCCAGAGGGTAGTTATTCTTCGTCCGGTCAGGCAAGAAGTTCCCTGTCACTGTTAAGGTTAATACTAAGGTAGCTCTGCTATACTTTCCCATAGTTAAAACAGAACAAAACAAAACAAAACAAAACAACAACAAAAAAGAAAAGAAAAAACCAAACAAAACCCAAACAAAAACCCAAACAAAAACCCAAAAAACCCACCCCAGAATGTTATACTATTAATTGCCAATTTGCATATGTGTGCAGCTGCTGTTTTGGCTCCGATCTTCCATCCGATAAGCTTGCTGGAGGTATCACAGAGCACTTGGCAGCTTTCCTATTTGAAAAGAAAGCCTTCCTAACTACAGAACAGCTGATAGTCTATCAGTGATAGACCCTGATGGCGTGAATTACAATTACACTACTTTTCACACTAAATCTGGGTGATAGCTACTTGGAAAGAAGTTTCATCATTTTTTACCACAAACTGGAAAAAGAATTACATGGTCATGCTGTGCTTTTAAAGGCAGTTTGGTTCACTTTTGTCTATTTAACACCTAATTCCGAGGAGTCCATAGGCATCTGGAGATCTGAACGTCGCGTAATGAATTCACTGTTTAGATGGGAGATTTTTTAAATCTACCTCAAATTACATTTATTAACAAGGCGAGCAGGAAGTGTTAGAGTTGTTAGACGCTTCATTTATTAAATAATTTGTGGATATTTTCAGTTGTCATATCCAGAGTCATGGGGGTTTACTTATTTTTTAATTAGCAATTCCAAAACAATGCTACCGCAATTTAACAATTCATCACGTAATCTGGGGCTGTTCAGTTCAACCACTAATGCTAGATAATTCAGATTGTTATTTTGATCTGTTGATAACTCATTTTGTTGTGATAAGAGAACTACTGCCTTGAAATTAAATGGCATGATTTCCTATGGACCTTGTTGCGACCTAGAAGCCAACTATATCGTCTTCGTCTATCTATTTCTTAATTTTATACCTGGTGTAGCAAAGCAGTAGTAATTTTAAAATGTCACTTATTTGTTTTCTCACTTCATGATTGGTCCTTATTTCGCATCAGTGTGTTTTCATACACCGCTGCGGAGGAGGAGGTGGGGAGAAATGCAAGTGTCAAAGTAAATTTAATTGTACGAGTAAGTCACCCACATTGCTGCAGAGGTCACAATGTCTAAACTTTTTCCTTTATATGTCAGAAAGTTAATTTAGCAAGGTGTTGCCCTGATAGTTAAGTGTAGTTTAAATATCTTATAAAGGCACGGTGGAAAGCCTGACTCCTGACGTAGCTAACCTAACAGAAAATAGACTTTGTTTTCCTTTTTTAGTTGCTTGCTTTATTAGATTTCTCACTCTCACAGATTATCCAAAAACTACCCATTGATTGATCGCCCGTAGAGCTGCATTTGGTGTAAAGAAAAACTTCACAGCTTTATTGGCTCCCAGGAGACAAAACAAACATAACAAGATATTCGTATTAATACAAACAATGCCACAAATGAGAAAACCACCACATTTAAATAAGACGGTAAAGTCAGTCCAGTGTACATCCTAGGCTCTGATATAGCAGACGTGGCAGTTCAACTACTCACCAGCGCTCTCAGGCACAGGTCTCCATGGGAGTTGCATTGTTGCTCACAGTATCTCATAATTGCGAACACTTAACCTAGAAAAATGCCAGCAAATAAAACTTAAAGAACTCAGTTTAACAGTACTTTACTGCAGCTTTGCAACTGTAAATATAAAGGCAGAGATTAATCTGTTCCTTAAAATTTTTTTTTAATATGGTGGGGTTTTGTGCATGTTGGACCTGGAAGTTGTTGCTCATTTTTTTTAGGGCATCACACATCTGATCTTAATAAGGGGTTTATTTTAGGAAGAGAAAGTGCGAAGATTCAGACTTTCTGCCATTTCTTCTGAAGACAAAGCATGGGATATGTCCTTTCAGCCTTGGTTAAAAACAAACAAAAAACCCAAACAAACAAAAAAAAAATCCAAGGAACAGTTTAAAAGAAAGAAACTTCCCCTCACGGCACAAACACACCCACAGATACCTCGAGCATTTTATTTAAAAAAAGTTAATGCCTTCCTAGCTTTGTCTCAGGAATGTCAGAAAGAAAAGGTACTGGTTTTGAGGACAGCAAGGTAGCAAGTCTACTCGTTGTTATTTCTTGCAAAGTCTTTAGCAAAAGACACGCCAGCCTGTTACATAGTAACATTTTCTTCACCAGCATTTTCTTATAATAACAATTTTCTTCACTCTTTAATGGAAAAGTCACTTAGGCCCAGTGGGAAATACAGACCTTCCAAAATGCTGTGAGTCTTATAATCCATATCATCTTGCTATCCTCACGCAAAGGGCTAGGTAATTGCTGTTCTGCCATTCTGCAGATCTCTAAGATAGACTAAATCACAGTGAAGCTGGATTTGGTGGCCATACAATTCCCTTGAATCCCCAACGAGATCTGATGAGTCTGAGAATTGCATCGCTTTCCAGGTCTTGCATCCATTTTCCACCGGATGGTGAGGTCGAAAAACACTGACGGGACTGCCTTTTCTTTCTGTGTTTGTAGTGTCAGTGGGCATTTCTTGGTGTTCCTGCTATCCTACATGAAAGGAACAACATGCATACACTTAAGTAGTAATAATTTAAAAAGTAAAACGTAACTAACTTTAAAAGAATTTGTAAAGCTTACAGCATTTTCTTCTTTTAGAAGAGGCATCCACAGGTACTACAAAAGTCTTCCAAGAGTTGCATTTGCAATTATGGCATATAAGGTGAATTTATCACTACATAAAGTAAATTTTAAAATTACAACTCTTAATACCTTGCTAAAGTGTAGGAAGATATTTCATAACTAACTGATATATCACTTAATATTACTTTCCGGCTATGTAATCTTCTCAAGTTTTCTTGCCTGAAATGCATGTATTTTAACACAAAGTCATATGGAATAAAAACTTCAGAAAAATGCAGGGAGCAGTGTGTGAAGGAGATTTCAGAAATCATACATAAGAATGGAAGAAAGTATTAATGGTACAGGTAAACCTGCTGTTCCTATTCCCTGGGCAGAAGGAGGTCTAAACCTAGTGGCTTTATGCTGTAAGACTTCTATAATTCTTTGAATACTTAGGGACTCTAAACTCCCCGAATAAAGAAATCAGATGAATCTGTTCTAATTAGGGGTATTCCTGTTGCTACTGTCTTGTATCACTTGAGGCAACTGGGAATCTATAAGTAACAAGCTTATTTGATCTGCATTAACTGCAGTTAAATGGACACATGGATAAGAACTCTATTAAAAATCAGTGTATGTGATTTTGGCTGCTGGGTCTCTGTGGGCTTTCACATCTCGGATGGCATGGAGCCCGAGGTTTCTCTCCAGTGATCCTATTGAGCTTGGACGTGGCTTTTACTACGCCTCCACCCTTCTGTCCAGAGTTATGTACATGTTTCCACATATTAAAAATGTAGTCTACACTGCTCCGATTTATAACACTATCAAAGCTTTTTCGGAGGTATCCGTCATCAGGTCTGTGTAAGCTCTGAACGGTATCACTCCAGCCAGCTAGTTCCACTGGGTTGGTTCCGTACTGGCAAAGAACTTGCATAAGACTACGGTGATTTTTTTTTTTTTTTGGTCGTGCTCACTTCACATTCTGTACCTCCGCCTACAATTACTGTAATCCCTTTAACCTCATAGAAGCCTCCAGTACTCTACTGTTGATAAATTGGTAGGTCGGATGGCCTTTCACCTGGTTGTCACCGCTGGAAAAAGTGCTAATGGACATTTGTAGATAGGATTGTCATGCGACCAGAGGCTCACTTTCTGCTGTGCAGGCACGGGCTTGTCGCACAAAGGCTCGACTTCACACCCCGTCTGTCCGTATACCCTTTTGCATGCACACTGACCTCAGGAATAGTTGCTGGTTTTTTTTCAGGGCAACTGTTCTAAGCAGATGTTCTAACAGTCTCATAGTCCACAATATCAAGGACTTGTTTCATTCCGTTATCCCGTGTACGTGGAGTAAGCCGCCTACAGGAGGCTTGCGATGGCGAGAAGGGCAGTTGACAAATTAAAACAAACAAACAAATAAACAAAACCCCCAGGAAACCACCATCCTCCCTAAAAAGAAAAAAAAATCAACCCCCAACAATTACTTATTAGTCCTTTGCTGATGGTCAATTATAAAGAGGAAACTTTGAATGACTGCATGTCAGCAGTGTCAGTACGGGCTGCCTCGTTTCATCCATCATTACCTAGCAAATGAGCCGACTAGCTTGTGGGCAGGTACAGAAACCCTGGCAGGCAAGCAAGAGAAGAGATTATTTTTGCATATCTTCTGTGAATCTCCAGGGAATTCAGTGGCGTTCCTTATCTCAAATGCTCGTAATTAAGAGGATGGCATCTTTGGGCTGGAGAATTCCGAAGAAAATCATTTTCACAGCACCTAGAGGGCTTGATGTCGCGCTTGATGACAGATGGGAAACCTTTATGAAGTCTGGGTAACCTTTTGCCCTGAGAGACTGTACTTTTGACACTGCAGAATTGGGAGGATATAGATGTTTTTGCTCGGGTGATAGTGTGGTGTTTTTTTTAAACAACGAGTCATTTATTAAAGTATTTTAATGAACCATACAAACAGCGAAAACCTGACAAAGCTTGTGTCACTGCTGAGAGCGAAAACATAACTATTAACTATAGAGTGTTTTGCTTATGGACACTTTTATATTGCATAGAAATAAGATACAGGAAAGGACTAGCAGATAAGATTTCATGTTTCATCTTTTCAGATCATAACCTCAGGAATGTCATGCCCGTTCAATTAATCCTTTTCTCAACTTTAAGATCCCTGTGAACATGAATAAAGTTATATTTTAAAAACGAAAGAAAAAGAGAAAAACAAGACTCATTCACATTCCGAGTCTGCTTTCTGTCTCACACGTATTGCATTTCACAAAACAGATAGAAACAATAGAGCTTATTAAGAAAAACTTGTTTTGAATGGCAAATTAAGCATAATGAAAATACACACGTTTTTACAAGTAGATTTTTTTTCCACCAATTGAATGTTTTAAACCTTTTTAAACTACATACTTGTCTCCACAAAATGCTTTTCTTTTAGCTCATTTTCACCATATCACCTTGCTATATATATTTAAGATTTTTAATTTGGTTAGCTCTGAGACATCTATAAGCACAGCACCTGGTCTGTGGCCAGGGAGTAACCAACAGGGTGGCCTACCTCAGCCGTTTATGAGCAATGTCAGTGTTGGTTTCCAGGCTGAACAGGCTGATGCATGGATCAGTCCACACTATGGGTTCTTGGGTAGGATAAAAAGTTATATTTAAGAAGATGTCTCTGCATTCGTCTTTGATGCAAATACCTTTTCAGTGCAGCATAAACCATCAAAATATATATAACACTGTGACAAGTTTGGAAAATTATGTGAGAGAAAGAAACAGTCCACAAATCTTTTAATGAAAAGTAAATTTTGACCTAATGAAAACTCACTTCCTCCTTTCATCCTTATGTACAGTTAAAAAAAAAAATTACAGATAATAGCAAAGGCAAGTTTTTATCTCCATCCCCCATGTATCTAAATTCAGAAGCACATGAAAAAGGGCACAGAGTTGATCTTGCATTTTGCTTTATACTGTAAATCTATTAAATTGGTCTTCCCAATATGCACAAACTTGTGTATCTAGTATATAAAATCTCTCAAGACACAAAGCATTCAAATGTAGAGCATTAAGGTGGACTACATATTTCTATTTCTTAGGTATTGCAGCGATCTGGGAATTTATTTTTACAGCCTGAGATGTCAGTATGCCACAGAAGCATGAAAATCTCACCATCTGTATGTTCATGGACAATCTCATCAAGTACACTCAACGACAGACTTAGAATAACAAAATTTAAATGCTATTACTACTGCCTAGCCGTACATGCGCTAAAATCTATTTTAAATAACATTCAACCTTAGTTATGTTGCTTACCTCAGGCTTCAACCAGTTCATTCCCTTTCAATGTTTGCTCATCCCCATGAATCCTGCCATAAACCAGGCACACACTATTTAAAATAACATTTGTCAAATTAGATGTGAGGTTACACACAGATGCATATCATTTAATTTGTCCAAGTGCTGATCCATAATGCAGTGAAGGTTCAGGAGTCGAGCAACGGCTTCACCTGGCAGATTACCTAATGTGCTGGGCAATGTCCTTCTGGATATGTATTACTTGTCAGTGCCAGGAAACAAGGATATGTTTTAGTTGGAACTCTGTTACAGCAGGCACTATGTAGTTTAGATTAACTCCCTTCACTTGTACAGCATCAATGTGTTATTGCCTTAACATAAAACATACAGATTATGTAAATCTGTAATAAATACTATTTTGAAGTGTATAGTAATCAAAAATCTTTCAGGGCAGGATGGAATGGAAACTGAGAAATATTGGAGAGTAAACATTCCAACGCTCATTCCTCTGCTTCTCCTTGGTAGAGTGGAGCACTCGCTATAGCTGGGCTGCTAATACTCCAGCCCTAGGGTTTGCCCTATGAGTCCTGCAAAGCATAGACTTTCTGGGAAAGCTAGGGCCAAAGAGATCCCACACAAAGTATTTCCACTGTCTCTGCAGACTTTGTTGTACTGTTTGTGAAATGGAATGTTTTTTCCTGGTCTAAGGAAGGACCAGCCCTTTTTGTACATCCTCACAAGGTGCACAGTGTGTAGGTGCAGTCATTCAAGCTAGCAAGGCCAAGCAATCCAAGAGGCAAAAGGCAGTGGTGGAAGAGAGGCTGTACCACTTGCTTACTACATGTGTAGCATTCCTTACTGTAGTACTTGTGCAGTGCTAAGAGGGCAGTGGAGCCCACGGAGTCCATTGGCACAGCTCTGCACTTCCCTCACCTTTGTGGGCCTGCACTGAGGTGCAACAAGAGATTGCCTCTTACTGGGCAACCTGCTGCACTGCTGGCTATAGTCTGTCCTCCGGCGGGGAGCGGGGTGCCAGGGGGGCAACCCAAAGAACCCCCAGGACTTGTACGAATTGCTCCTCGCCTTCGCCTCTTGCAGGGACACGTACTGATGGGCTCCTGGCAGCCTGTGCGCCAAGGGCCCCGTCTGAAATCTGCCACCGATACCCATCGGCCTGCCAGGTCCCTCCGGGTGCCGCCAGCCCCGCTGAGCTGTCCCTCTGGAACTCTCTCTGGGTTACCACCTATGCCGGGTGCGGTGCCGCCTGCTGCGCAGGGGCCGGATCGCGGTGGGCTTGCCATGCGGCCAGTGAGAAGGAGGGATCGCGGCAGGCAGGCAGGCGGAGGGAAGGAAGGAGGCCGGGCTGATTAGCATGCAGCAGCGCTCGCAAGCCCGGCTCCATTGTTTTAACACCTCCCCTCTCCTCCGCGCCAATCTGTCACCGTTCAGCAGGCGAACGCTGCTGCCTCGAATGCTGCTCTTCTCAAATGAGACGGATAATTAGCTGCCCCGCACGAATGGCGCACTCTTCTCACCCCTGATTGCTATCACCTTCTTGCTCCTGGCAGTTTTGACACCTCGTAATCAGCCTGCTGCTTTTTCTCTTTTCTTTCCCTATTTCTGATTTTTTTCTCCCCCTTCCTTTTTTTCCCCCCTTTTTTCTTTTTCTTTTCTTTTTTTTTTTTTTTTTAATGCAATCCCAGTTGTCATTTGGATTGAGACTCCTCTGTTGAGTTAACCTTGTATGATTGCGGGGGAAAGGGGAATGTATGGAAGGAAGGGAAAGAAATCGCCTCCTCTGAGTCTCATCTGCTGAGTGAACAATGGGTGGGGGGAAAAGCTACTCGGCTTGATCCTCTAGTGCTTTTGTTCGTATGAGAGAATAGGCTCTCCTGAGCAGCCCCTGAGTTAATATTATTTCGGATGTGGAAGGATCGTGTGTGTTGAGCGACTCCTCCACTCAGTTAATGGAGAAAAGTCTGCAATTCTGTTACCTGGTTAAATACAGCCATATAAGGAAGAGATTTTAGAAGTAAGTTTATAGAGCTAGGAAGATCTCTCTCCCAGTTAGACGGGGTAGAAAGGTAACTTCCTGAGTCTCTTAGGGTGAATTCACTGTTTCATGGGAATCGGAGGAGAGATCTGATTGGAGTGTAAGATGGCAGAGGGAACTTCTTCCTTCTGATTCTAGAGAAATAAGAGATCTGTTAACGCTCTGGTGATTTCTGCGAGATCTTAAAAAACAGAGGACTCGTGGAATCTGTCATAGGAGCGTTTTCCTCTCCTCTAACAAGCACTGACAGTCTAATTACTGGAGCTACGAGCAGCTGTCGAGTTAGCCGGAGAGACAGAGGAGCTACATGTGTTCTACCCGGCCGGCGGCACGGAGCCCTCGCAGCAGGCTGAGGCAGCAGTGCCGCCGCTGCATCCATCCCTCAGAGACTCCCCGACAGGAAACGGGAGCGGTTTTATCTCGCTGGCGCTCTCGGGAACGCTGTCTGTGAGCGGGGTGGGGGTGGGGGGAGGTTCACGCGTCGCGCACCGTCAGCGCGGGGCGGGGTGAGGAGTGGGTTCGAACGGGAGCTCTGCTCCAGGCCTGGGGCCGCCCCGGGACAGGAGACGTTAGGTACTACCCCTTGGCACGAGTTTGCTGCTCTTCCTTTCCTCTCCAGTTCTTCCCACCATATTTAATATTTTTAATTAAATTCTACTTCCCACTTGGGTTCAGCCTCTTCTTGTGTGGAAGAGGGAGTGGAGGGGAGGAATACTGAGCCTCCTCTGGTGAGTGTAATAAAGCAGATGTCCGTGCTGGCAGCAGCACCCTCCTTCAGGAAAGTTGTATAAATGAGGCCCGCTCAGGGACTGCGCTCGCCTCCCACTTCGAGTCGCTCACAATTGCTTAGCGTGAGATTTATTTATTTATCAATTTATTTATTCATTGAAAAACCAGACAGGTGCCCCTCGCAGTGGTCTGATCGGTGAGCGTATCTCGATGCCCTCAGGCTGCAACAGTTTTACGCACGCAGGATTAAACAGCTTCCTAAGACGCCGCACCAGGCAGGCGCTCTCGCAGTGGGAGATGGATGGGTTCTGCTGGTCGGCTTTGGTCAGCCGTTCTGCCCCAGATCCCCCCGCCCTCCCCCGGCTGCGGGGCACCCCCGGCTGCCTCCTGCAACAAAAGCCTTGGCCCTGCGCGGGGACTCGGGCTCGGCTCCCTGCTCTGACAGCACATGGGCACTTGGGGAAGACGCAACCACGCAATGGAGGGTGGCGGGGGGAGAAACAGCTGACTTTATTTTCTTCAAAGGTGATTCGCAGTTTGTTCATCTCTTAATATCGTGAGCTTCTGAGCTCGAATTTCACGGCTGAGAGAACGAGTCAGTGCTGTGTGTCGGGCTGGCTGGAGAGGTGCGAATCCCCTTCTCTACTCCAAAGGCTGGAACTTCTGCCTCTCCCGGGAACCACCCCCAGCCGCGCTCTCTGGGGAGGTACTTTCATGCCGAACATCGCCTCTTCAGCGCTGGGGACCGGCGGGGGGTTTAGAGCCCTAAATAGGAACAAACTCTTTCTCCAGGTCATGTAGCAGAGATACACTGTACACTGCTGTTTATTACAGTACACTCTGTTGACAGCCCGTCACAAACATGACGTGTTTAAAATAGAGAAAATAATTGCAGAAAAATCCATTTCAAAAAATTACGCAGATGTTAATTCTTCCAGAAATTTGCCACCTGCGAACAAACCTTTAAAAAGAGAAAGTGTTGTGCTTTGCTGCTATGAAAAATATTAATGCTTATAATCAAATATCAGGACTAAATCCTATGTTCAATTCAAATGCAAAAAGCAAGCACCCTTTATCATTAATTTAAAATATTTGGTTCCTCCCCATACTTTTTAATTTGATATCAATAAATTCAGAAAATGTGCAAACTTTATCAGACTGCAATGTTTCAACTAAACACAAATTTTAATTGCATTGAGAAAGCTGCTAAGCATATTCAGGTTAAAAATTAAGTCACTGAGATTTAGGTGAGTGGGGTTTTGCCTTTCCTTTCTAGTCTGTACTAGACTTGAACAATCCTTCATAGCAGACAAGATGGAAAGGCAAATAATCTTTGGTGGTATTAATTTCAGGGAAAATTTAACCCTTTCTATCTTTCATACTAATATAACCTTTTCCCTGAAAACACTGTTAGTAATTATTAATGCTAGAAGGGTCCATGAACAAGATAATTTTTTAGTTTTATAACATATAACAGATATTCATAAAATCACTACTGCTATGTTTTGGCAAAAGGGTAAATTATTTGCTGTTTTTGATTAGTCTAGTAAACCATTCATCTGGGAAAGTCAACCATTCATTTAGGTTACTAGTGGACAAGCCTATTATATTCTGGCACACTTGACATTGTTACCTGTGATAATTTTACAAGAATCTAAATTAAAAGTTCACTATTTTAAGATAAATCTGGAAATTTTATAACAGAAATGAAAAATAAGAGCTTATTTCTCTTTCTGTTTACTTCAAGGAGAGTCACATCACTGGATATTGCCAAAAAATTCCTAGCATTACACCAATTTTACCATTTAAATTACGGCATAAATCCTGCAAGTCTACATTCATAAATATAATCATGACTTTGGACCCATCAGTCAAAGATTAGTTGGGAAAAAAAGTGTCTGACATCACTCTTGAAGTTAATAATGAAGCATAACAAGCAATAATGTGAATTACAGTACTGAGTGACTTACTTTCATTTTACCTTGTCAAAAGGTATCTGACAAACAATTTCAGTCATGAGTTCTTGTTACAAGAAGTCTTAATTCTCAAACTCTTAGTATATCTACTGAACAAAAAAAAAAGTATGCAAAAACAGCGAACCATTGAATTCTCATACATTAAGACTGTACTTTAAAGTGGGAATTCAGATGACGAAGAAAATCTTCCTTAGATGTTAGAGATGATGGGAAAACTTTTTGACAGAATTCACATATTCCACACTGATTCAGTTCAGAGTCTGCATATGCTTGTGCCAGCAAATCATTGTCTTGAGGCTGCCAAATGAGCTAAAAGAAACAGAAAATTATTATTGCTGTAGTTTACCATGAGGTGTGCATTATGCTGTAGTTTATATAAAAAAACCATGCCTCTGTAAATTAGGTATCCTTTACACCTGCCTCGCCAGAGACATTAACTAGAGAGTTCTTATTAAAAAAAATCCCTTTTTTTAAAGTTCTATAAACACACAATCCTTGCAAATACTTAAAATACCTCAGGGTCTATTAAGAATAAATAATTCTATAAGCAGAAGTCTGTAATATCAGTCTGATACATATTGAAGCTTTTCCTTTAAGTTCACACTTCAGTATTTTACTGTAGAAGTCATAGTACACAACAGTCATTTAACTGAAATGGCAAAGTACATTTTTACCTTAGAATAAAATGTTTCTTGCATAGTTATTATGATTCCTGTCGTATTTCCATTCTTACTGACACATAATCAGTTTTCAGTTTAGTTACAAAATTATTAGAGCGATGTCATATGGCTTAAGGTACTTATTCGGTTGGACTGCTTTTTAGTGTAAATGTGTCTCAAATAATCTCGTTTGGGATTCCTTCTGTCGTGACAGCATCAAACACGCTGGGACCATGTGAATATATATACATACATTTAGGCAATTCTGTGAACTATGTTGTATTTGGTTCAGCAGCTGCACTGCTTTTGGTCCCTGAACTAGTTAGTTTACAAGGCACTTAAGCCTGGAGACTAAGCGTACCCTAATTATAATCATACCAACTAGGAACCAAAAAGTCTTCTATCAGTTTTCAAAGTAAACTTGAAAATTAAGTTTCATTACTTTAATATTAGCAACACAAGATGAAGTAAATAGTTATGTTATATGGCCAAGACAATCGGGTTTTGAGTAAATTGAAAACCAAATGCATACTGCTGTGACTGCAAAGTAGACAGAATGGCAGCAAGCTGGTATGAGCTCTATGTGGGGATGGAACCTAGAAGAAAAGAGCGCCCTACAGGGTTTTTTTGGCTCAGTTTACATCTCTCTTGCTTCACTCACACATGGAAAAGCAAGCAAGAATACTTTAAAAAGTAGTTTCTCTAGAAGTTTTAAATTTCTTACTACTGATACTTACACAAGACTTTCAGTTTTCAGCTCTTCCAATTTCATCATGACAAATAGTTAGAAACTTGTTTCTTCCTCCCACAGTAACCCATTGTATAACTAACCTGGCTTTCATAGTGGTTAAACCTTCTTTTTAAACCACCCTAAACTTCTTGGGAGTCAACTTCCTGCCTTTTCTGTATTTAAACAGCATTTAGCTTATCACATAGCAATAGCAGATTTACTGTCTTTCATTATGGTCAGCAATCCATATAATTAAATTGACTAATTAGTAATTAAGTGCAATCACACCACTTTTTTCAACTCAAAGACTACTTATTGTATGTTGCTGGTGTAAATTGCATATTAAATCTATCTAGACACCGACACACTTAAATGTAAGTTAACACACTTAAACACACTACATAAATGTGTTTAGAGTTACTATATCTTACCATATAAAGCATCATTTGAAAAAAAAAAAGATAAAACAGTACTGTAAAAACTATTTCTGATCTGGGAAGCACAAGTGGAGGTACTCAATCAGCAACCCAGAGATGCAGGCACTTCCATTTCTTTCTTTCAGTGCTAAGCATAGACTTAATAACCTTTTCAGAATAGGTATCTATTTAAGCAGGTGTTCCATTTCAAAAACATTAATATTCAGATTAAAATTAATAGACTATTGATTTTCTTTTAAAATCATGAACATATTTAGAAATATTTTTGATGGAAACAACTCCCTCAAGCTGCAAATACATATAAACATGCATCTATAGGAAAATCTCTGTTAAATGTAGTCCATAAAATTCTAGGTTCACTAATACACATTTATTTTAATCTACTGCTCTTTTCAGTCACTTTTTTTTTTTTTAAAGTGCATCCTAAGAAAACAGTACTGAGTTTTTAGATTTAGCATCCACATAGAAGGAAAGAGCTAAATTTATTACACCAAGTGAGACCAGTTCCAAGAACTTACTGTTGCCAAATCTATTGCATTTATGGGGTTTTCCATTTTATATGTTAACATATGTAGTAAATACTTGAAAGTTTTATCTATGGTAGATAAAACAAATGAGGTATATAATTCCTTCTACTGGAGCTTCACCACTGGAAGGGATGATAGAAACTGTAAGCAGCATAATTACCCCTTAGAAAGGTGGCAGAAATACTAAGCGAAAGTTTATGCATTAATTTTGCTAAGGTTAACACAGTGGAAAGTGCACTATACAAGTAACTTTCAAAAAAACATCAGTAGTTTAATCTACATATATATTATCTGTGAGTCAAATCTTTAGCACAATTAACAGCCAGAAAATAGCTCTAGAGCTGAGCCCAATTCACCGGGAAAAGTGAATTGCCATTATTTTGAAGGCAGCTGAATAAAGGTGATAAATGTTTAAATATAGTGATATACGCAGATGTACATTTAATGGATTCTAAAGTAATATTGGCTTATTTCAAACAAGCTTGTGGATAAAATACAAAATTTTAATCAATGCAGTGCTATTGTAGATAAGACTTACAAACACTGAAAGAGTTCACAATTAGCTTTCTTTTTCTCCAAGTGTCAGCATTAATACGTTTTTCTCCACAAAGTAATCATTCACATTTTAGAAGATGATGGCTCCAAATTTATTTTGCAGAAATACCAATGATGAAAGTCTTATTGCTATTCAACCACTGTCCTGTACTTTTTAAGTGGCACACTCCCCAATCAATTTATAACCACATACCAGCTGTTTCACTTGCTGTAATGTACAATGCAGGGTGCCATCTATTGAAAAATGAATACACAGACTAACTAGTAAAAGAATAAGCTGAAGAAGCAATACAGCAAAAGAGAATAGTAACAAGCAATGGAGTGAATGCTTCACAGCTCCACAGCAATTCTACGAGCAATAAAATAGATGTTTTAATTTGTTTAACTCAGTACAACTTGAATTGAGTGCCTAATGAAAAATAAAGACAATAAAAGCTTTAATTAATAAGTTATTATAGAATTGAGATCTCCTACATTACAAACAGATATTTAAAATACCTTTCGAAAAATTAAGCTTGTAGTTTAAAATACAATGAAGAAGAACAGCAAACTTTCCATGCTTTAAAATTTTCATTCTAAACTGATTTGTGATAGAAAATTAAACCAGACTGGGTAAATTTTAGGACAAGAAAACATCATGTCCTACAAACACTTTCCAAATGCTAGTTTTGCATTTCATGCAGTGGCCAAATGGAGAGGTAAAGCTCTTCTGCGGCATGTGCCTTGCCATTAGGAAAGAACACAAAACTACATCAACATAAATAGTAAAAATCTGTGAAATACACCCTAAGAGAATTCCTAAATATCACTACTTGCTTATTCTTGAAAACCTGTCCTTTCACAAGGTGTGAGAAAAGCCACAGAAAAAACAAACATAAAATCAGTCTGTAAAGCTTCATAACTTTTCCACCTTTAGCTGAGATAGGATGTTACACAAAAGGAACAAAGTATTCAGAATCATGAGTGCCAGAACCTGCCAAAATGTTTTGTCGGCATTATAGCAACTGGGTCTTGTTTTCAGAAGTTCCCATGGACTTCAAACTAAAACTGAAATTACCTATGTAAACCTAAAATGAAGTATTTTAGTGAGCTTTTTTTCATTCAAAACAATGAGTATGTTTTCCTCCTGTGATGAAATAATTTAAGTTTTTTAGAGGGGAGGAATAGGGTGTTCATTATACTTCAGATTGAGATAAAAAGTATCATAGTGGAAGTATTTATCTGTTCAGCTTTTTAATTAGTCCATTTTTCATATTTTCTGCTGTACATGAAAAACAATTAAAACAAATATGTGCCCTATTCAACTGAGATCAAGGGTAGAAAGAAAGCAATCTACGGGACAATTTAGGATTAATGACAGCTTTGAAATAGATATAGAAGCAAAGCACTTAATATCTGGATGAACTGAAATTTGTACAAGCATTCAGTACCTATGTCTGTTTAAACTGCTGCCCTTTCACTGGAAAAGTGACTTGTATACAAGCACCAGTATTAGGAGGAAGAACTGACAAAAGACATTGCCTTACAAAAAACGACTGATGAGTTATCTCATAGAAAATATTAATTCTATCTCAAAGCTCTTCGCAAAGTGCGTGTCTGAAGCATTACCATTTTGTGAAAGGTACAGTATTTATAGAAAGATACCTGATGAGGACCTCTGATGGTTGTTCCGGCAGCTTCTAAAGAAAAATTTACTTCAGGTACACTCTGGTTTGCGTGCTTAGGTACAAATGTGAAACCACTGTCTGTTGTTTTTAAACATGGTTTGTCATGGATATTTTCTATAGGCATGTTTGCATGATCTGGGGGATTTGTTTTGTCAACAGTAGTTAAGGTCATGAGATCAATGCCATGAGCTTCAAATGAGTTAGGTTCCAATGTATTGAGGTTAACAGCACGGTCTCTGTGCTCCAGGTTAAAATGATGATCTTGAAGCATGCTTTCAGCTATACCGGTACAAGGAACTGTTGGTTTTTCCTGAGTGCTCTGCAAGAAAGCAGAGTCATTGTCTGTAGGTGGAAACTTGACATTAAATTTAGAAAGTGATTCTACAGAGTTGTTGTCCTCATCTTGGCCCACTCCTCTTGGTGTGATAGATGTGATGCATGATGCACCTCTATTTATATCCGTTATAACCCGAGGCTTAAAAAGCTCTTCTGCTTGTTCATCAGTTTTATCAGTACACTGTATCGGCATGGAAAACTGTATTTCTGCGAAGAAAGAATGAAGAAAACATTAAATAGTCCATTGAAGTATAGTTATTAAAGATGTATGTGGGGGGAGTATTTTTTATGAGAGGTTTTTGATTTTCCTTCTTGGCTTTTTTAACTTATTTTTTCTCTTTAAAATCAGATTGAGGTGTAGTTATTTGTCACAGGCATTAGCTCTGGCACAAACACCACCAGAATAGAAACAAATGGAAATAATTACTGTTCTAGTAATTCTATTTCTAAATCTATTCTCTTTGATTTATGGCTCTAAACATTTTCCTTTTATTGAAAATTATGTTGTCCCATACTCTTAACACATACTTGCATATATTTACTGAATGTTCTGGCAGAAATAGAAGCTGGAACCCAAACCACTTCACACAGTGCCAAGAACATGCTAGGCACCATGAGCACGATTTTAGAAGGTATTCAGGTACCAAACTCCCACTGGTTTCCAAATTAGTTAAATATTTAAACTGAATAACTATTCAGAAGCAGGACCATATTTTCCCTTGATTTGAGAATTCCTCCTTCATTTTCAGCATTTCATTAACAAAAATGATAATAACATACATGGTTGTTCCTAATCAGGTGAGAGAATAACTTCAGTACACACTGATTGTACAGCAGTCTTCTGACATCACTCAGGTATTGCAGTAAAGTGGAACACAGAAGTAACAGTAATCAAACAGATTAAATCTATATCATGCACAGCTTTTCACACAGTTGAGATAGGTATTTCTTTAGGGAAACCAAAACCATTCTGAAGTAAGCTGACAAATACACATCCTTCAAGATCCGCTCCCCCCCCTAACCCCCCAATAAACAAAGTTATTAACATACAATCAGAACATAACAATGCAGTCCAGCACAGCGATTTGAAGCCAGAATCTACACATTAGCACTTCGTGTAACAAAACTACAGTAATGGATGACCTAAATTAAAAGTAAGTGCTGAAATCAGCAACTTTTGCATCAACTGTGTGAGTTTGGCAGGTGTTTATTGAAATTACTTAAGAGTCTGATCCTACTGTTAGGAAAAGCTAGTAGGGAATACCCATAGTAGCTTACATTATATTAAAGGTAAGCCTTAGCAGAACTGGATATCCAGGATCTTTTACAGTTTCAACAAAAATCAAGCCTTTCTTGTGTTTTCAGGAGGTGTTGGATTAAGCTCTTGTCTCATATAACAAAACAATATTCAAAAGTCTGCACAAGGAAGTCTAGAAAATAAGTTCTCTGACTCTCCTCTGTCCAGCATTTTTCCTCTAACAGATCTGGGGCCAGAGACATTCATAGCAGACATCTTTTGAACTGACAGCTAAATTAAAAGCAAGCAAGTGCTGTCATTCACACAGTATGATGGGATATCACATGTAGTAAGTGCCTGCCTCTCACTCTAAGGGACAAAACAATTACAAGAGCCATTGATGTGATGACTGTCTTTTATAGCATGTGATTTGGAGCATTCGTCATAGAATGCCAAAACTGGCGGTGCTTTTTCTTGGTGAAATATTGAGCACCATGTGAACAGACTTGAAAAAGGCAGATGGTAAACAGTGGAAGTACTTCTATGTATGTGTAATTTGCAGTATTTTCAAATATAAAGCAAAGCTTTCAAACAGTTGAATCACAATAAGAGCTTAAGTATGATATTACCAGTTTCAGGTTCTGGCTTTATCTTAAATTTACTCAGTTGGTCTGTTTGTTCCTTGGCAAGCATACATATTCGATGACACTCTTCTTTCATGTCCTGGAAAATAGTCTCCAGAGTCTCTCTGGAAGATCGAAATGGTAAATTAAAGAGTCAACCAATTCAGCTTGTTGTGACCTTTAATCTAGTCACACCCACAAACCAGAGGAAAACAATAGTGTAAGCTACTTTTCTTGGATATCTTGTTCCTCAACATATGTATACATAATTTTGCTCCCATAAAAGTAAGCAGAAAAAGGAAAAGAAAATGTTGTCCAAGAGCTGATTAGTCATATCATACACACATATATTTGAAACAAGGAACTGACTCTGCAAGGACTGTCCCCAAAATCCAGACTTTGTATTTGTCCTGGTTATAGTAGCCAGGATCAGTTTGTCACTGTGTGGGTGTGTATTCTAAACCCTCTGTGTCATTTTTCTCATGAACTGCTCACAATGGCCCATTTACAGCAGTTGCCTAAGGCACACCGAACCCCTCAGGCTACAAACTGGGTGTTTAGGAACTTCTGTGGGATAAGGAAGTTTTCCTGCCTTCACATCCACCTGAGGGGTCACGTCTGCTAATGGGCCATTAGGGATGACAAAAATATGCCATTATGCACCTCACAGAGTAAACCACCCACTGTGAAACTCTCCACCCTGGGGGAGGGACTGGGCATTCCCATCAGAGCCCAAGCAGAGATCAGCTTGGCGTTTGGGGACTGGGATCTCTCCTCAGATCCAGAGGAGGACCAGAGCCTCAACTGGACTGAGACTGCCACCAGACTGCAACCATCATTTTCACCAGCAGGTTTCGTCCTTTCTTCTTACTTTGAACTCAGGGGGGCCACGTGGTGTTCGGCACAGAGGTTGGTGAGCTCCATTTTGCTCATGCCCCACTGTGCCGGGATGTACATCTGTTTTTTTGTGGCGCAAACAAATTTTCCTTCTGCATCAGTGTATTTTGTGATCTTTTATTAAATTGTTATTCTGACTTGCAATCCCTTTCTGAGTTGGATTGATTTCTCCTGCCAGTTTAACTCTAAACGAGCACAATATTTCTTTCAGTTTTCTCATGTATTTGGTGGAACAGTTCATCATTCTGAAAGGTACTGCTTCCACCTCAATTCAGGGAAAATAACATGCTGCCACTATGAGCATTAGTTGTTTACTATTGTTGTCTGTGTACTTCAGACTTTGCAGAAGCAGGAACACACAAACATTTGTTACTGTTCTTTCCATCCCTTCCTACCTGGCATTTTGGAGAGGCGCTTGTAAACTCGTTCCCTCTCTGTCTCATCCAATATTGCATGAATTTTTCTTTTACTTTGAGGGATTTATTTTATCTTTTCCAGAGTACCATACAGGCACCTGATACTTAGTTATCTGCACTGAGAATGGTAAAAAATAATTCATGTTGGTGTGAGTTTATTTGCCCAAAGGCACTACGTTACTCAGTTATTGATGCATCCATAAAATTCCATTGTGAAATTTTGATAAAATTATGGAGTAATTTATATTTCTAAGCAGAGTATCATGGATTTCATAAAATCAACTTTAAGGATGAAAAAGTAAAGTTGGATTCGTGCTCTCTTTCACATCTTTGTATCAAAAGATCTCAAAAGGGATTTTTCTTTAATCCAGTGACTTATTTTCCTTTTTTATTGCTTATTCATATAGCAATCAAGCTGTGTTCCTACTTCTGTTGTGCTTCTTTTTTTGAAGACACAAATGTCTGTTTGTATTTCATTTGAAAAAAACTTGGAGTTAAAGTTGCTACTGTTAACATTCACATTCTGATGATTTTTTCAGATGTTTTAATACGTAACAAATTAAAAAAGACTTAATATTCTAATCAGAGCTTTAAAATATGCATATTATTAGATGAAGTAATCTTAATTTGCTGGACATTTATGATACTATAATCTTACTGGTGTAAGATTACCAGTAATCTTACCAGTCACATACCTTTTTCCAAGAAAACAGTAAAGTAGGGATGCTATTTGATAGCAGGGAGACAGAAGAAAGGTAAAGGTTTTTCATTTTTTAGATATAAATTGCTAAAGACAAACAAGCCTTTTTCACATCACAGTCTTGTTTTCTCTCTTTATTATCATAAAGGAATAGTAAGACAGACTAAAGATTCATGCAGTTCACCTCGCCTGTGTCTGGGAGTGGTCAAAAGCAGATGTCTGGCCAAAAGAGTAAGGAGATAGCAAGAATTTACCATACTTTCCCTTAACACTCACCCAACCTCACCTTACAGAATCTTCTATGTGACCCCAGCAAATTTGTTAAAAGTGCCTATACTATGAAAAATCCAAACCTGAGACTTTGGTCAATACTTTTCTGAAATCACTGGCAGAAGAGGGAATACTTGCTTAGTAAATCTACAGCTTTTGTTCCCTTGGTCATTGCAGGAGCTGCCTGGCTTCAGTTTACAGATAAACCTGGTTTCAGACTCTCTCAGTTAGGATGGATCAGGCCAAGAATTATTTCTTCATACTGACTACTAGACCTCCTCCTAGCAGCACAGCAGGCTTCTCTGCTGTGCTACCATCAGTTAATCCATTATGGTTGCACATTCCTGTCCTGAAGAAAGTTAATGCAAGGGAGTTAATGCTTACCCAAACTCTAGCATTAACATCCACTGTCGTTTCCCAGAGTTCAACCTCCTGCTAAACCAAATGGCTATTTTTCTTCCTCCCAACTTAACCCTACACACTTGTAAAGCCACAGCTATGATTCCACATAGTGAATGGCTTTATGAGCTTCCCACATTAGCTCTTTGACCTTTGATGTTCCCCACTCCCCACCATCCATTTGTTAAGGAACTGTGTAGAAAAGAGGACCTTATTAAACGGCTGAAAAGACAATAGCAAATCTAAAAAAGGCTGCAAAAGTAGTTACCTTTCAGACACAGGTGAAATACCAGAGATCCCTAGAGATAGGTCAGGCTTATCTGGAATGACTTTCTTACTTTTCACCTTGAAGTAAAATATGAAAATATTGAGCACACGTTAGAGTATTAATTTTGTGCTTCACCTTGATATGAATAAAAATATCGTAGGGTCCGGTCCTTCACCTAGTCCTGCTGGAAGTTATCAAAACAGTCACAAAACAACATAACCTGTTTTTTTCTGTTTGTGTGGAACTAATATTTTCAGTTTAACAGTTTTTAGTTTAATGCAGTGTGGCATTCCTCTGCTCATACTCCCTTAAAAGGGAACTGGTTCTAAGAATATTGCTGGGCTTTAATTCTTTTTCAATCATGTATAAGGTAAGATTATGTATTTTGTATAAGCTTGTTAGTGAGGAGTCCAGCTATTTAAGTCTTAAAAATTAATTTATTCACTGAAATTTTCAATGAACACCTCACAAGCTAATATGTCAGGAGTTCTAGCAGGTTTTTAAATAAGTCATTAACTTTGACTACCACCGTGTGGTTCACTTCAGTATTACATAGTTTTAAATCTACCAGGCATTAAGGAAAGTTTTTATAATAACCAGTCATTAAGCTGCAGTTCCACTAGAACTGGGTAGTTCATATGTGCTCCAAATCAGACACATACTTGATCATGCCTGCCAAATCAGCTGATTTCTAAGCTATATAAGCTTAGAAATCTGTATAAGTTGATACATTGCTTATAACCACAGATACACAGCCTACAGGTGTGTCTTACCTTGCACTGAAATGCAACTGCATCTCCTGTAGACACATTTGAGCTGCCTTATACCTACTAACATGTGTTACAAGTGCTTGCCATGGTAAGTTAAGCAATGCTTGGGAAGTCTAATAGCAACAACTCATGTGTTACTGTGCTCCTACCCTTACCTGTATTCACACTAAATTAGCTTGCTAAAATATGTATACGTGGTTAGATTCACATCAATGACTGCACTCTACAAGGACAGAACAGCACTCTGGATGCCATTCTGTAACAAAAACAGGGTGGCATAAAAATGAAAAAATCAACTCAGTCTTTGTGAAAACTTCCAGCTGAAATTTATAAACCAGAAATGATACCCTGGAGTTTTCACAAACACAAGAATTTTAAAGACATAATATAAAATAACATACAAACCAACCAATATGTATTTAATGATTTTCCCTATGCGCTTTATATAGTTTGCTGATTTCCTAGTAATTATACAATGCTGAAATTTAAAATATGTTTATTAAAATAATAAGTATAAATTTCAAACATTTCACCTTTGAAAAAAGTATTTACAAATGTTCATCTGTTTCATTTCACCTCTTCTTGGTTTCTTATCTTACCTCCCCTTTATATGTTGGCATCTGTATACTCTTTTGTGCTTCATTTAATTCTTTCAATTTGCTTTTCAGATTTCTTATTTTATCTTCTTGGTTGGAAATAATAGATAAAAGCTTCCTTTCCTTTTGATTGCTTTTGTCCTCAAGTTGCTTCAGTTTCATGCTCTCACTTTCTAACTGTTCCTAAAAAATAATTTTAGAAACACCAGTACAATTAATAGAATTAAAAACTTGTGGAATATCACTGTTCAGCAGTCTGGAATAAGCTAAACTAAGGTTTTGTTATGTAAGTAAGGGTGAGTCTTATTTATTACATTATTAATTTTAAATTGATAGTAGAAACTTTCTACCACTACACATAGCTGCGTAGTGGTTTTTGAGAAAACCCAAGAATCTAATCACAAAATATCTCAAAATGGAAGGAACCCACAAGGATCAAGTCCAACTCCCTGCTCCTTGCAGGACTACCTAAAACTAAACTGTACGACTAAGAGCATTGTCCAGACACTCCTCAAATTCTGACAGGCTTGATGCCATGACAACTTCTGCGGAGAGCCTGTCCCACTGTCCAACCTGAACTTCCCCTGATGCATCTTCTTTCCCTTTCCTCTTGTCCTGTCACTGGTGACCAGAGAGGAGATCAGCATCTCCCCATCTGCTGTCCTCCTTGAGGAAGTTCTAGACTGCAGTGAGGTCACCTCTCAGCCTTCTCTTTTCCAAGCTCAACAAACAAGTGACCTCAGCTGCTCCTTCTAAGTCTTGCCCTTGAAGCCTTTCACCATCTTGGTCACCCTCCTCTGGACACACTCTAATAGTTTGATGTCCTTCTTGTATCGTGGCACCCAAAACTGTCCACCATGCTCAAGGTGGGGCCATCCCAGGGCAGAGCAGACTGGGACAATTACCACCCTCAACTAGCTGGCGATGCTGTGCCTGATGCCCCCCAGCACCAGTTGGCTCTCTTGGCTGCCAGGGGACATTATTAACCTTATCAACTTGCCATTAACCTAAACCTCAGATCTCTTTCCACAGGGCTGCCGTCTAGCCTTTCATCTTCCACAAGGACTGGTACTGCAAATATTTCAATCCTATGAAGATTTTTGAAATAAAAAGCACTTGCTGGCCTCACTTCAATGATCCATCTAGTAATTCATGGAATTTTTATGTATGTATGTACATAAGAATTGTGTGTACAGAAGAATGTAACAACATTTTTTTTTAATATGCTCAAAATGGTACTTGCAAAAATTTTCAAGAAACAACCAACAGTGAAAAACTGCTGCTGTGAAAACCTTATAGTTGTCAGTTTATGCAATCTCTAGAAACACTAATCTTGAACTGTATCAGGTGTCACAAAAAGTGTCCTGAAGCCCCATGATTGTCTCTGCAAGAGAAGTAAGCCCAAAGGGTTAACTCTTCAAGAAGAATGTAAGTGAAATGCAGTGAGATAGTCTGTGGACAGGTAGGGCAAGGTTAAAAGGAAAGAAGCAACTAAGTGCTTTTTCAAGACCATTCATTTTGTTTTAAACCGGAACATAAATAGGGTGAGGTTGTGCATTTAGGGATTAGGTAGGTAGGCGCTACTCTACTAGACAATGACAGCCATGCAGGGGTGGGTCCAGAGATGGTTAACCAAGACCCCAGCTAGTTAACCATGGATGTATGTATATACACTGACACAACTGTTTAGCCTCCAAAGGTAATACTAGCTGGATTAAAACAAAACAAACCAAACCTGCAGAAAAATAGATTTGAAGGCTTTGGGTTTTAGTCTCAATTGTGAACTTTGAATAGTAAAGCTACAGTAAGAGCCTCAAGGCAACTCCAGACTTGGGTGGTATCTCAGAGATCCAGAAGAAGTTTCTGCTCAGTGACTTCATAACATTGCCTAAAAGTGGCATGTTTCTACAACAGCAAAACTCCTTAATCCTAACCTTTCTTCCATGCTTTGCACTTCTGGCAGGTCGAACTCCATTTCCCATTTAAAAAAAAGCAAAAGGGACACAGGAGACTGTATTTTCTTTTGACATTAATGGAAAATCCATACACACCTAAGAAAAAGCCTTCATCAAAGATAACACTTACCCTTGAAGAACAACTGTATCTTAAGGACAGTAAAATATCTGTCACCGAGCCTGTGATACAGCATAATTTATCTGTTTGGGACTATTACAGCTCCAGTTCACATGTGGGCTTTTAAAACCCTTCAGACAACTGGGAGAACTGCAGTAATGGCCAGTAGTTCTCTTATATTTCTCCTACATCTCCCGCAGAAAATGAGGACAAGATTTAAGTAAACAGGAGGAAAAGCGACATGAGAAGAGCCATGCAGCATGTTGCAATGAAGACATATTGATGGAAATCATTCTTGTGCACCCTCAGAATACCAGGAAAATCACAGGAGAAATGATTGCACCTTTTGAGATCTTTCAATAATACAACTGTTCATAGCTTGGTATCTTACATTTTCCAATACTGAGTTTGGTGTTTTGCAATGATTTGGTAGGACTCATTAAAGCATCAACTTTATAAACTTTATAAGCTATATAAACTTTATATCACACGGGTCATACCTGCTTAGTTGAGTATTTTGCAACACACTGGATCTTTTAAGCACACTGGTATTAGCTGCCAGCAAAGTAGTTATTTATGTGTTATGAACAGATTGGTATATTTTGTTTTGGAGAGGCTTTATAAGATGAGAGGATAACTGAATATGGAAGGGACCTCAGGGGTTTCCTAGCTTCTAATCCAATCAGGGTCAGTTATGATGTCTGATCAAGTTACTCAGTTTGGTCTTGAATTCCCCAAGGATGGATACTACACAACCTCTCTGAGCAATCTTTTCCAAAGCCTAGCTGTCCTTATGGTGAAGTGTTTTCCCTAGGTCCAGTCTGAACCTCTGACATTTCAATTGCCCATTTTCTCTTATCCTCTTGCCATGCACCACCATTAAGAGCCTGACTCCATCTGCCTGCTAATCTCAATGTAGGTATTGGAAAACTATTAGTTTCTCCTGAAGCCATCCATCTCTTCTCCAGGCTGGACAAGTTCTGTTTCTACAGTGTCGTCTCATGGGATATGTACTAAAGCCCTCTATTATCTCAGTGGAGCCTCTGCTGAACTCTACTTTGTCAATGTCTTTCCTGCACTGGAGGTCCCCAAACTGGATGTAGTATTCCAGATGCAGTCCAGTGAACACTGAATAGAGTGAGATACTCACTTCCCTGGGTGTGCTAGCCGTGCTCCTGTTAATACAACCCAGGAAGCTGTTGCCCTTCTTTTCTGTCAGGATATGTTGCTGGCTCATGCTCAGCTTGCTGTTTAACAAGATCCCAGATCCCTTCCAGCAGAGCTGCTTCACAGCCAGTCAGTCAACAGTATTGCAGTAAAGGTAAGTCGTTTTACTTTTCCCTGGACTGTGATATAATGGCCTGTTTCAGTGGCTTCCTAGAATAAACAAATGGTCATACGGTTTCAAAGAGAATCACAATTCAACAGATGAACTATATGTGGTCTCAAGGAACAGCAACTCTGAACGGTTTACCAATGAACTCTTCTTTATTATTGGGTGGGGGTTGATTAAACAGATGAAGAAATAGGAGAAAAGACTATTTGTACCAGAATTTCTTAGGTCTGGTAGCAGGGCCTAATTCTACTGCATACATCATACCAGCTGCAAACAACAGCTACATGTATAAAATTATCAGCTAGAACAAAATCAGGTATAGCTTTCTTTGAATTAAAGATAGGAAACAAAGTGACACCAGAGAAGCTGGTATTGACTGGAACAGGCAACTCCACAAGAGTGCTCCGGTAGCTGCTCTTAGTTATTTCAGTCATTTTAGGACCATAACTTAGAGCATAAAGATGACTACCATACATGTGACATTCCTCTGCTTATGTCCTGCACAAAAAAAGAAAACCTAAACATTTATTTCAGGATTTATTTCAGGAAGAACAGTTTTGTATAACATTATTCATTCCTGACACACAACATCCTCCTCCTTTTGGTACAAAACACTCTGATGAACAAATTCCACACAGTGTTTAATACTGAAATTTTTGAATCAGGAAAATGTGATCATGAGCTTGTTTTCTTGGCATAGGTGTTGATTTCCTGTTTTATTGCATTTACAAGAATTCCACTGTCTGACTATTCTAAAAGTAGAAGCTTGACATTGTCTCATCTCTAAGGTTTCCTGTTTGCTGGGCAGCTTTGTTTCTGAGAGAGTTAACTGGATCAAAAAATTCTTCCTACTTAACGACGTTTAACCAGGGTCTCAAAAACAGGCAGCAATATAGGTCAGTTCAGTCTTAAGCAAGTGACTGAAAAAATCTGTTACCATTGTATGTATGTAGTATTGACCACGAAGCTAATCAGGTCCACTCACCTCTTTCAGTGAAGACAAATGTGAGCAAAAAAAACCCCTAAAATATTTTATGACATATAGGCAACAGAACTTGGCAACAGCATATAAAACACATTAAGTGTGGTCACCTACTAGAAAACACAGAAAAGATAACCTCTCTCTCATTTTAAACCTCTGAAATTTAATCTCTAATCATGCATCTATTACAATCAATTCAGGACTTCTATTAACTTTACTGCAGGACAGAATACAATCCACTGAAAAATCCCAATTTCAAAAGGTATCAATAAATCCAGGAACCTCCAGCCATGGGAAAGACTCTGAGTTTCAAGGGTGCTGTAGAGGACAATGGCTGTAGGCATAATTTAAATTGTAGGTGGAGTAGGATTAGGAAAAAAAAACCATCAAACTTTAAAACAGAATATTCAAACTTCCAAATTTCAACACCTGAAGAAGGCAATACTTTATTGAATTAGGTATAAGACAACTATATTACATCAGTGACAAGATGATGCATTTTTTGTCTAACAGATGTCAAAATATGATGTCTAGGGGGAAAAAAAAGTACAAGAAAATAGGAGACATTCATGATACATCCTCTAATAAATACCCAGATCTTCTTAGTATACAGTTTCTATGTATTTACTAACTCTCAACAGATTTCTTGTCCACGATGTTGTCCAATTTTCCCTTGAAGAATGAAGTTCCACTGACTGACAACCTATTCTGTGAGGTTTTTTTAACTTCATTTATTCAGAAAGACAGAGAAATGGAAGCTCTCGGGTTTTCCCCAAGTTGTTTTACACAGGCATTCCATGCAGTTATTCCATCATACATCAAAAGTTCTACATGTAAGAAGTGCAAAAACTGGCAGCTGCCACAAAGATATATAAAGCATTTATCACAATACAATTAATTTTCCATCATCTTCAACAGGAAATTGGGGTCATATGTTTCTCCTCTCCTGAGTTTATGCCATAAAATGAGAATTTGTGTAAAGAGACTGCTGCGTTTCTTGTAGCCAGCCCAGGAATGGCATGGCCAAGACACAGCCAGAGATTGTAGAAGTGTGTGTGCCTCTGCTGTGCTATCAGGACAAGTTTGTATCACTTTTGCCAGGTTAGTGCAAGTTTACTAGACAAAATACCAAACATTAGGGTCCTCCTTGCATCAGAAACATGGTGCAAAGATACACACATGCTGCTGCAGAAGCCAGCCTTTGTCCAGTCACACACGTATTCCTCAAACTCCATGCTCTCAACACTGTGTAAGAGAACTACTGCATTCCCAGTAACAGGAACATAAGAGTAGGCTGGGTCAACCTGACTTTGCATGGGTTTAAATCTTTACACATCTCTAAATCTCACCGAAAAGACCCACTGTGCCTTGGTTTAAATGCAGACAGACTATATAGTTGATTCTGCATGGAGTTATGTCAGTAATATTTCTGTTTGTGGCACAGAATTAGAAGAATCCATATGAAATACCCGCTGCTGAGGGGTAACTACAGTTAACTGACTACACAAAAAAATATGCAGATAAAGACACATAATGCAATTCCATTGAGAAAACAGCTTCTGAAATAATGATTCCAACTTCTCATGTATTGCCTGTAATCTCCTGTATAGCTCACATAGTCTCAGTGTTTGTCCATGAGAAGAACAGATAACACAGCTTCCTTTCTCCTACTCATTATATAACTAAGTTACTTTAAACTATTACTCTTTAGCAAGCATTCAGAAACAAGAGTATGAAATATTAGACTTGATCAGATCTTCATGTGCAAGCGTAAGGTATAATTTTTATCTGGCTCAAGACACCAAAATGCAAAAATATGCCAAGATGTTCCATCAAGGAATTAACCCTTCAGCTGTGTTTTAATCCAAATGTAAAGACTAGGAAAGAAATTACATCTTGTGATTACAGATTCTAGTGTAGAAAAATTATACAGAGACTTCTTTTAAATAGAAAAGGAGTATATATAAATACGTTCTAACAGCACATTTCAAATATTTGCAAAAGCTTTAGTCTCAAATGAGATTCCTTCAGGATAATTAAGAGAGCACCAGCAATCCAATAAAATTACTTTTCAATTAACATTTCTGATAAAAAATGCATTTCTGTGAATTTAGTATAACTAATTTGTTTGTAGCTCACATTTAGAAAATAAATACCGAAATTGATTCTTTTAAAATAAAATGTCTGATTTCACACAAGGATCTTTTTACGATCTTACAGGGTTCTCTACTATGGATCTATGGAGATTCATATTCAAAAATTAGATATTTTATGTTACAAGATCGTTCTCAAAAAACACAAGAAAATTACTTATGATAAGAAAATGCAACTTTATGCATCTCTGTCACTGTCTTTTCTCAATGTGTAAAATCCATTTCCCATCTACTCTGCACTATTGCTTTACTCTTATTCTTGTTACTCTCAATAGGTGTAGTAAAAATCTCAGTGTTACTTCAGTGAAGAGAGGCAGAAAAGACATTGTCATAACTGGCTAATTAAAAAACCCAAACAAACCAGTAGTATCTCCAGAGCAATGGATATTTCACTTTCTACTCCATCACTTTTTGAGTGCAGATTCTCCATTTCTTGCAAAAACACAGAGACAGGCTGCAGCATGAAATGCTCTTGTAAGAAAGAAAAAGCCCTTTTTTGACCACTGATTTTGGCAAGTTAAGAAATAAAAAAGCAAGTAAGGTCCTACTTTATCATCAAAACTTTTCTAGAAAGCTGGATGGCCAAACAGATTTCATTGGGAAAGATCAAAGATAGATGCTTAGTTCACCTAAATGGACTGCAGTGGCACAACACACATGCACTTCAGGTGCAGCTCAAAGGAACTAGTAAAACTCTCACTTACCTCTTAGGTTCTCATAGTATAATCATAACACAAATGTGAACTTATGTTAAACACACTGCAGGTGACCATACCTTTAAGAGTTTTTCTCTTTGCTTTGCTATGTTCAGTTTTTCAGAGAGCTGACTGAAAGATAAGTTGGATGTTTCAGTGTCTTCATGCATCAGAATGTAGGGATGTGCAGTACCTTAAATTAAAAAAAAAAAAGTAACTATCACTGCGCTTTGCACAGCCAGCTTATAAGTACAAGCAAAATTAAATGAAACTAGACTTATATTAAATTCTTTATTTTCTTTCAGCAAGTCTTCATATTAAACAAGCAAGAGAAGCCAAGTTCAGTGCTTAGAGACAATGCAAGACTAAATCAGCAATAAAGGATGTACATGCACTCCTAAAAATAAAAGTCAGCCACTTTGCTAGTATTTATGAAAACCAGGAGTGTTAGGCTAGTGTGAATAAATATTTAATGAGCATGGCAGATTAACACATGGTTACTTTGACTCTTTTCTCTTATTTGTGTAATGCAGTCAAACAGTGAAAAATTATCCATCAATGACTATTTGATTTGAAAAAGAATTACCTGCTTATAAATCTCTGGTTATCCAATAAAATTAGCGTCGCAAGAGTCATCTAACATAAGAGACATAATCATAGCACTCATATCTAGAACAACCTGAGATAAACTTATTAACAGAGAGGTGTAAAATTAATATATAACGATTTTTTTGATTCTAGTGAATGATTTGAACCCATATTTTCATAACTTTTATTGGCTTCAGTGTAAGCATGTTCTACCTCTAAAGAAAATCTCACCATTTCTTGAAGAGGATAAAGAGAGACCCCAGAAGTGTTGCATTTTATAAATAGAACTTGAAACAGCACATTTGTGTTAACTCTCGCATTCACAGAAAAGTATGATACTCATTTGAGATATGTATATTGTAAAAACTGAAGAAACAAAGTCAGAACTATTCATCAGTGCAACACAGCATAAAAAGCAACGATGTGCAAACTGGAGTACATACCTCTATTAGCATTCAGATCAGCCAACTGTGACTTCAGTTTTGCAATAATGCTGTTTTGAAGCTCTATCTTTTCCTGCTGTTCACGTATTTGCTGCATGTAGTTTTCTGTCTGCAAATATAATTTAATTAGCATTAATCTTATTCTGTTTTGACTAGGGGTCTCCTATTTGGCATATAAAAAGCAACTCTGATTTTTAAAGATAACCATAGTTGTGGTCCTCTGCATGAAAACCTTTGGCAAGGCCGTATTTTTGGGACTGCACTGATAAGAAAAGTTATTACAGGAAATAAACCCTGAGTTTTAGTGTTTCAGCTGTGGCAGTGGTAGAGGATAACTTTAAAGTTAGGATTATTTGTTCATAGAAATTGAATACATCAGGCTTAAAATTACAATTTTAGTATTCTTCAGAATTCTGGTCAGTTTATCTATATAAAGAAGTAATTTTCTTCATACTTGTTAACAAATTATACCGAAAAAGGTTTTTAAAAAGACAGATTTTAAATTAAAAGCAACAACATGGCTTATTCCATACAACAGATATTCTGTAAATCATTTTAACTGCCTATGAACATTTTTGTCTGTTCCTTTGAATGTAGTGGACTTGTTTTTCTACCCTACAAAATGGGATGGGGGGATGGCCAGCAAACAGCCCCATCCTGTATCTCCTATACTTCATCTCATGCTATGAACAGGCCATCCAGTCTCCAAATTTACCATCATATTTCACCGAAGTGTATAAATATTGCTAGACAGTCTCTTAATTGAACAAATGGCCAGGTGGTAGCAAGACGCTAATATTCAAAACTATTCTTTCATTAGCACATGCCTAATGCTGCAGTTAGAGTAGAGCTAAAAACAAGCAAGAAAACTTGCAAAATCCCCACAAGAAAACTTTCAGGAATGCACTGAATTTTTCTGAAATTAAGAATGTGTCAATTACGGAACAGGTCACCACCTGGGATAAGACTAGGCCTTGTCTTCATGTCTATTCATTATTTATTCATACTGTTATCTAATTCTCAAATCTCAGCCACATTTAAATTCCATACCCCCCTACTGTCCAGCATGTGTGTCTGTAAAGTAGACAGAAAAACATCTACAATCAAAATTTATTTTAAAAGGCCAGGTAGTAGTTGTACTGTGAGAGTTTATTAAAAGGGAAAAAAAAAAATGATCAAAGAGCAGTACACTCCAGCAGCTAGAAGAGACCTCATGAAGCAGAAAAATCACTGAGAACCAAATTGAAAATGTACAACAGCAATGTCTTGTCAACACTTCTGTACAGAGCACAGACATGACAGCTAAAACAGACAGAAGAGAAGATGCTTTTGACAGCCAGTGTGCACAAATTATTCCTTGAGTCAGATGGCAGCAACAAGTTACCAACTAGAAGATCTGCATGACAACCAACCATCCATCTGTATCAAACACCATCTGGCCGAGATGACTCTGGCTTCTGTGTGCTTGACATGGCTCCCAGCTCTAGAGACTGGCAAAACAAGTGGCCTATCGGTAACTTAAGTAGTAAACTGTTAACAACAGCATGGTGGACAATCCAACAGTGTGTGGAAGCCACACAATGAACAGAGAAAGTTACTAGAGTGAAGCACAGAACAAAGGTCATTCAAACCCCAGGTGTTTTGTTAAAAAAACCCCAAACAACACAAACAAAAAAACCCCGCAGTAATTACAGTATCAACTCTTCCTGAAAAACTAATTTTGTTTTCTTTTGAAGTCATAAAATTCAACTATTGAAAGTTTGATTATGACAAAGATTTAAACTGGTAATAATCCTTTATCAAAGGCCTTCATTTTTAATTTCTGAACCAGTGAAAATGCAGAGAGAAATCCTGCAAGCATTTAGTACTCTTAACACTTATGATCTCATATTTCTCTGGTTTTCTTGCACAGACTTTAGAAGAGGTATCTGATCTTACACTTGATGTCTTGTCTCCTGGACAGAAGTTTATTTTGTGTTCTGTTAGATGACTCAGGAGTATTAACTGGTTTTCCTTCAAATAGTTAACTGTCCATCATAAGACACAGAACTTAAAAGATTCCTAAATATTCTAAAACGTCTTGTATTTTGGTAAGTTTGTTGCAATTTCTGAAAAAAAAAAAAATCACACTACTTGTGCTTGTTATGTATAGAAATCTCAACAGATTTACAGCAGCAATGCTGCAAGCCTATGAATAGAGACAGACTGCACAGTGGATGATTGCACGCATGACTGACTTGATATGTGTTCTGCAATGCCTTGGCTAGTTTATTCTGCCATGCAAGGAGATGGCAAGATTGGGCTCAGATATCAGAATATTCTCTAGTAAAACTTTCCCTGCTCTACTACTGCTTCCATAACTTGACACTGAGTATAGTTCATCTGCCCCTGAACGCAGACCCAGCCTACCAGTTCTATGAAGTATCAGAAAGTTCTGTAGCACCAAAACCATTCAAGCCTTCCTGTAACAGAGGTTCCACTGCTGGGCAAGAATATGCATGAGACTAGTACTATGATAAAACCAACCCCAACAGCTTTGCAATACATTGTCCTATTTGATGAGAAGTTCTAGAGGAGTTTTGGCTGAACTAATGTTTTCTGCAATACACTAAGTAAAAATTCAAAGGTGCTCCTGACTGGTCAGAATGTCTCTGGAATCTGCTGGAATACTTATTCTAGCAACCTTCAGGTATGTTTGCTGTACACATTTCAACACAAAAACTCTGTTGTCCTAATAGCTTGCACAGTGATTAAAATATTAGTCTTTGACATTTACACCAAGTAAACTTGTAATTCATATGGCCTATCTTCCTACTAACACAAAAGGAGTTTACTTTAAACTACATAATTGATTTAAAAATAAATTTTTAAGAATGCAAATTAAATTTCAAAAAGTACTTCATTAAAGTTGGGTAAATTTTATACTTCTTTGCTGTTTATATTAGAAGACTTCATTAATCCTCCAAAACAGACAACACTTTTCTCAAATTCAACGTCAAAAACCAGAAACCCACCTACTAAATTCACAGCCTAGAGTTACTCTGCGTGTACTGGCCTGGTTTCATAATGGCAATTTCCAACTTTAACAGATGCACTAAAGTGTGGATAGCTAAAGTGAAACTGAAATATACATGTACTACCATCCTCCATGGGAAGGATGACTTTAAAGATAGAATTCAGAGCCCAACACATACTTTCTGCTGCAGTTCTTTCACCGCATGGTCCCTATTCATGCATGCTTGTCGATAGGCTTCATAAGCTTTGTTAAGCTGCTCTCCAATGTTTTTGTCCATAATTCCCAATGTTGTTTCATCACTGGCAGGATGGTCAATTTAACAGATCTGGAAAGTAATCAGAAGGAAAAAAAGAATGCTAAGAAACGGAAGTACATGACTAAAACCATAAATAGCATTACTTGTACTAATATCACATTCAAATAATATGTGCAGTATGTTTGACTGCTAACTCACATAAGAGCTTGAATTACATCTCTGCTTACATCAACATTTAATTTTATGTCCAGGGACAGTATTAAACAAAAGCCAAACAAAAGCAGGTTAACTCTGAATCAAACTGTGTATGTACTGAATGTGTAAATGTATGTGTAGTTCAGTGTTTAGGACTACAAGACTTAAAATTCGTGCAGATCATCAGTTATCTGATTTCATGTGACATCCAAAAGTTTAGTGTTTACATAATTATGAAGTAACAGACAACATTAATACAAAACTAAACTCAGCCTTTGGTAGTAAACAACAAAAAAACAAAAGCTGAGTAACATTAGGTTACACAAACCTATTCTATGCCATATTTGAAAATTTCAACACAAGCTGCACTACAAGGTGAATTAAAACATCTTTAATCTAAAAATCAATAATACCAACCAGTAAGAATTAGCAAGACTTGGATCTTTTCACACAATATTACAAACTTATTACACGTGGTATACAATTTCAGTAAAACTCCCAAAACTACAGCTCATGAACTTGGAGGTATAAGACTACAACCCCAGAAAATGTCATAGACTCCAATTTCAAGAACTTTGCAAACACAAGTCCTTTGCTTCTGGAGTAATATGTGACATCAATTTCAAGAGCAAAATTTATCATAATGTAAGTACAGTAGAGAACAAGTTACTGGTCTCGAAAAACACCCTGCAAAATCCCAAGATAACAGTATTAGGAAAAAAAGGAAAAAATTAATAATTTGATTTCTCCTGGTATTTAAAGCATGGTAATCTCACAATAAATGGTGTGGACTGCCACTGCCATCTCTCACTATCTTCTGGAATTGTTCATAAACCAGAGATACTATTAAGGAAAGTGGTGCAGTCAGATGAGGATAAGCCAAATAAAAAGGGTATGAGGATAACTCATCTTGGACCCTTATTAAAATTCTGAGGATGGCAGTTTGAAGATTTCTTGCTTTTGAATATCTTCCCTATCATAGGGCTTGAATACAGGAATGAGATTTGACTTTCCTAAAAGGTGCAACAGACTACTGTATGGACATTGCACTTTCTCATCCTGCAAATTTCAGTTTAATCATCTGCTCCTACTGCAAAAACAATTGTATCTCAACGCTGGCATGGTTGTACTTTAATAGTGGCAAAGCGAATTCTTCAACAGCTTGGAATCATTTAGGGATCCTCTGAATTAACAAGTATTACTGAAATACAAGTTTGTAAGTTTTGTGTAAAACACCTACACTGTTTCATATGAAGGGTTTTGTTTCTTTTGACTTGTTTTGTTTTGTTTTCCTAAACACCAGTTCAGTAGTTTATAATCTCAGGGTCCTGCGTACTGTCTCAAAGCCTTGTTAGTAACACTGCCTACTTCATCCATTCCTTTCCTCCCTCAGAGGGTATTCCTTTACTTAATGGAAAATTCATTCTAATATCTGAGGCACATCTTTAACTAAATGGGCAGGCTTTCCTTCAGTTTCAAATGAAGGACTGTTTTATGTAGCTCAGTGAAAAAAATCAGATATTACATCTTCCTTCAGGGAGAGGCACTGAACTGCAGAAGGCATTGCTATGGCTGAAAGTGACTGAAGGTCTGCACTCACTTTCTTTAAAAGCTTGCAAAGTTTGCATCCATGTTGATTTTGTACTTTTCTGAAATTCTCCACTGACATCCGTAACAATTTACCTAGTAAGTAGCATGTTCTGTACATATAAAACATAGCTTCAAAAGTGGGTCCAATGGGATAAAAAAACCTATGTTCAGATACTAAGGGAGGGAATAGGGCTCACAGTTCATAAAAAATGATGGTATTAATTTAATTCAAGCAAATTCAAATCACCATTAGAAAAGCAGGATTTAAAATTTATACCTAATTTCTAGCCTTTTACTTACTCATTGATTGAGAGTGGGAGCCTTAACAGTGAGTTCTGCTGTCATCTGGACTGCTGGTACTAAAAGTAATTGAACCAACAGGCAGAATTGTAGCACTGTGCCTGATTTTCTACTTGGTAGGGAAGAATAAGGAGAATGGTATCTAAGTTACTGGTAGCTTCTTAAAATTCAGACTATGCAGTAAGAACGGGTCAATGAAAGTCATTACTAGCAAACTTTTAAGATGAAACTGTAACTAGAAGAACTGGTCCTGTATTTGTCCCATCCCCCCTAGACACTCATTTCTGCTTCCACCTCACCCTTCCCTTTCTTCCAGCATAAGCAACCTACAGCAAACCATATCAGCAAACCAATCCAGTTTAAAACTAAATACTAAAGGTGTTTTTGCTGCATTAGTTTTAATCAGACCAGATCCACAGACCACCTCAAAGCATGGTAACACAAGGAAGCCTGCACAGAAGCAGAAAACATCAGCAAAAGGCAAACAGAACTGTGCTCAACAGCAGCATTGGAATTGTAACATGAGGTCATGGTTATGTAACAGTGACAGAAGTCTGCCCTGCCACAGAGAAGGATATTCCAGCCATCCCCCATCTCTGGCCATGTATTTTTGCCACTTACTTGTACTGGTACTAGCACTTCCATTCTACACAGTTGAGCATGCAAAAGTAGCTCCCTACTTCCTCAAAAAAGCAACAGCAACCCACCCTAAAAAATCCAACCTCGAAATTAAAACTGGAGCTAGCTCACTGCAAGGCTGCTGGAGCACTACTACCAGCACAAGGCGGCAGTGGGAACATGAGACTAGCCGTGGGCAGGACTGCCGCAGTCTAGATTTAGATTGGATTAAACCACTCTGTAGTCACACTCTGGATTGCCTGCTGCTGGAATCAATAACTGCTTCTTATGTTATATATCTCATACCCAAAACTTGCAGTTAGAAAAGCTGGCTCCTTTTCCTGCTTCTCCTCCATAGGCATCAATATTTATCAGGGAATTTGCCAACTGTTCCTTGTCATTTACCCTTCTTCCTACATTCAACTAGGAGGAGAAAAGCCACTCCCAAAAGCCCTAAAATAAAAAAAAACCCAACCAACCTCCAACCCCAATATCCCCCTATTTTAACCAGACTTTGTTATGCAATATTCCACTTGTATTCCATATATTATTCAGCCCAAAGCTGACAACCCTGATTTTTAGCAACTGATATCCTAGATATTCATTAGATCCTAAAGACTTTCATAATCATTAACAGCAGTATGCACTCAGCAGAGACACAGCAATACAAAATGCTGCATTTATTCTAACAGGGACAGAATTAGAGGAAGAGATTAGCTCCAGGAGTTGTCCTGCAAATGTAAGTACCTGTGAGTGCTGTGTTGCAAGAACTATGGCAAAGAGAACCAGAATTTCATATTTGAGTAAAGACTTGAAAACTGCAAAACAACCGGCTATATCAAATGTTGTAAGATGAGCTTTTAAGTAAACAAACCAAAGGAAACCTGTGGATTATTTTAAAATACTTGCCTCAAATGAGAAACATTTTGCTGATAGTGGGGAAAAAAAACCCAATAATATGAATTTTTTGAGACAAATGCCAAAACAGCTCCAACACAAAGATTAGCAGCATATTGCTGCGATCTCAGCTCCATAGCTCACTAGAGCGGCATACGACTTTTTATAGAGCCTCAGAAAACATCTTAAATTCTGAAAAAAAAAAAGGTTTTAGCTAATCATGTGTATATACACATTAATTCATAATACACGTCCCTACCTCCCATAGGTTCATATGAGAGATGAGAACACAGGTGCCACCCAGCAACAAGTACTTCTCTACGTATTTCTGCTTTCAAACAGCTTTTTAAACGGAAATATTTTGCAAGTTACACTGCCATCATCTTGGGAAACCTGTTGAGGTAATAATTTGTGAGAGACTGAGCACTCACTGCAACTTTTATTTTCCCTCTCATTTTCTGTTAGCGGACACAACTGCTCTGCCCGACTGCGGGAGACACAGCAGGTCCCCTCCTGCCACACCCGCGTCACCGCAGGGGACCCTCAGGGGGGCGGGACGGTGATTCCCGGAGCGCGGGGGTCGCGCCAGCGCCTCTTCCTACGGCTGCTGCTGCGCCCGCGGGGCGGGACATCCCCAGGCGGGTCATCCTCACCCGGGCCACCCTCACCGGGGCCATCCCCACCCGGGCCATCCTCACCGGGACCACCCNGGGCGCTCGCTTCTGCCCCAGCGCCTTAACCCAGGAACCAGAACAGACTTCCTGCAGAGCCTCTCCCCGCCCTGTGACGGCCGGGCCGGGCCCGGCACCCGCCGGGGTCGCCGCAGGGATGGGAGCCTTCCCTTCTTTTCCCTTCCTCCTCTTGCGGTGCCTCCTCAGGCAGGGTCGGTGGTGCTCCCGGCTTCCACAGCCCTTTCCTAGGTTTGTGTTTCAGCGTGATTTGTAAATAGCAGTACTTAAATTTGTAGTACACTTTTCATGCTCAGAGTAGTTTGTGCCTGAGGGGTCTTTTGTAGGATACTACTGTGGTA
>VXAU01005247.1:616077-632589 GCA_013399695.1 Formicarius rufipectus
AAAAAAAAAAAAGCATGGGCAAAAAAGACTTGTTTCTTTGTTTTTATTTCTACAGGTTAAATTTTTATTCAGTTTTAGCAAGTAGTTATGCACTTAAAGTTGTAATGAATATCTCAGTAACTGAAATAAAACCTGCAATTCTTAAATTCAGATCAATGTAGATAAATACAATTTAACATATGTTATATTTAAAAAGGGATAATGTGCAGAAAAGTACAAGTGGGTGCTATCTGATGATAAACGTATCAATGAAGTTTATGACTACCTGAATTCCAACAGAATCATAACATATACATCGTCTCTTAAATACTATCATTTCATGTTAGTTGGTACAGGAAAAAAAGTTGTAAATTCTAGAAATGTACTTAATGTAAATTTGTTGTGAAGGTCTCAAACTCAGCAAAGCAAAAATGACACTCATTTACAAATGTGACTTTTAAGTCACATGCATTAATCTCTTAGTTCTTTATCAGTCATATTCTTTCAGAGAAAATCATGAGTGAAGTTGGTCTTTGTCTTCATTATTTAATGCCTTCTTTATTTACTACATTTCCTCCCCAAATACAATAAGATGTACATAACAAGCTGAACAGTAACTCATCTTGGTATTCCTAGAGACTTCCAATCTTCGAATAAATTGTTAAATAGAAGAAAAGAAAAATACCCATGAAAATAATGCAAACCCTCTATTGCACAACTAACTTGAGCTCTAATGTCCATCTTTTAGACTGTTTTCTGCTTTACAGTCAATTAATTTTTCCTTCTCTCCCTCATCTTGTTTTTTTTCTGTTTTTCTCTTCCTCCTGTCTCTGTATTTCCTTCAATGCAGCTATTCCAGTAACAACATTCTATATTTTTGTTCCACATCAATATTTCTCACTTTTATGTCATTGTCAGGACAGAATTGCTTTTCTATATGTCGTCTTCACAAGACAGCTGGAAAGAACAAGTGTATATCAGTGTATTTAAAATGATTTTTATGAATCTATTTATCTTAAAAACAGTTGCAAGCCACCTGCAAGTTGCAAGTTCAGGAATGGTGGTGAATTTCTTGCCTTTATTATTTTTCACTTTGTCTTCAGACTTAGAGAAAGTAATATTTTAACTACTTAGAAACGTTTTGTGTATTTGTTTGTTTGGTTTTGTTGGGGGAATTAGCAAATTGATACTTTTTTTTTTTTTTTTTAAGAGAAAATTGAAATTTGCTCTCAGTAGGTCAAGAAGCCTATTTAGGTACCTCACATCATCCATATGCAGTTTGCTGTTTGACATTACTTCCGAAATTGTATTTTGACAGGAATTTTACTTGGTCTGTAGTGATGTGTTAACAGTGTGCCCGTTGGTTACACTGCACTGAGGTCTTGGAACTTCTATCAAGGGAGGCTGATGCTGCAGCAGCTGGAAAAGGGCTGCAATTCATCGAAGGTTTCATCAGATTCCTTTATGTAACTTTATACGCTTATAAATACAAATTGGCTTCTAGCAGAGAGAGGTTAAAATGTGTCTTGCAAGTTGTTAATGTAGGCATTCGTTCAGACGCTAGGTGGCTCACGTCAGATGTTAAACCTTTTCCAGAATCGATAAACTGTGGTCCCAAAAGGAGTGTGCTGGGTGCTGAAGGAGTCTCTGCTACTCTGTGCTGTTTCTCCGTTCTTGCAATCAGTTGTTGTTGCTTTAACAAAGTAAAAACCATGTTCTGAACTTGAAATGCCTTTCCTGATCAGAAAATGAGAATTGTGGATTAATTCTGACCAAATATTGTTGTTCCTTAGTGTGAAGGAAGGCGAGGCTAACTTTTTTGTCCCCAGCATTAAAAGCTGATGAGCCTGTGGAGACCCTAGTATGTATTTTGCCGTTGTAATAGACAAAGCCTGAGTTCCAGAAACTAACTAAAGGATATTTAGTCAAAGTGCAGACATATAGATTTGGTGAGCTATAAGCAACATGAACATAGCGTCTTATACTTTTTCTGTGCATCTGAATGCTGAAGTTGATAATTTACTCATTGTCTAATTTAATCATTGTCTTTACGAAGTGTAGGAACCAAAGGTTTGCATTCTCTTTTCTCGTCTCTTTGGTAAGAGAGATTTTTATGTTGCCTAGGAGGAGTGTCAGCAGGATTATGAAATGCAGTTTTGTAGTTCAGTACTGCTTATGACTAATATTAGCTGGGAACTTCCACTGAGAAATACCCAACTGAAGAACTTCCTTAAATGCAGCTGCAAGCAGACAGTCATTCTTTGAAACAGAGACTTTAGCAGAAGCAGCCTACAAACTGGCTCTGGACCCAGTGCAACATTCTCGATTTCCATAAGTAAGGTCAATGATTTCTGGAGGCTCCCCATCCTGGAAAAAGGTTAACCTGCATGAAAAGGGAGCAGTGCATGAACAGGCAACTCTGCATGCATGGAAACAGTTAACATACATAGCAACTGTTGTACCAAATATAATACACATTTTTTTAATATATTGTGAAGAAAAAGCCAGTGATGATAATGACACCAAAAGAAAGTAGCAACAGCTTTGTAAAACAAATGCTATTCCTCTATATAGAATATAACCTGTGTTACAAATACAGAGAGTGCAAGATGGAGAGTGAAATACTTCTTTGAGAAAAATAGCCAATCTACTGATTCTTAGTTAATCTCCAAAGAATCTTAATTATGCAGACACTTGAGCTCTGGATAAATTTTATCATAGTTGTGTCTTTCTCTCCTTCCCCCTCAAACCACTGTCTAGTGAAACTGTAGAACAATGTAGGGAATACCTTTACCTTGGAAAACACATTTTCTGTATCATGAGTGCCTTTTGCCATAGAAACAAGTATTCAGGAAATTTAACATGGCAACATTAATTCCTTAGTTCAGTCAATGTGAAAAAGTGAGATATTTTCATATCAACTACATTACACAGGTCTTCTTCCTCTGCTACTTTTTAAAATCCAGTAAGTGGTAGCTGGTGTAGATAGAACTGTGTTGTATTCAATATCTAATTTAAGAAAACATGATCAATATACAGAGCCTTTGCACTATTTATTGAATGTTATTTGATCCCAAAACTCTATTCATGTTGTCAGTTCAAAGTAAGAGTGGAAGAAGTCAAGGACGACGTATTTGAAATAACACATTACATTTCTGGAATCTTATGACCTCTTTTCCTCTTCTGCAAAAAGGGGAGCTATGTCGTGCAGCAAGATCACTGATTCCATGGTATTATTTTTGTTTCTGTAATGTCATGAAGTTCCAAAGTTTGGAGAAAAAGAAGAGACAGGTGTTGATGCAAAGTCATTAAGTTAATGGACTTGTGTTAGTATACCTATGGAACTTCTTGTCAAAATTATTCAGGATGTGAAAATTTTGTATGTGTTTAAGGGGAGATTGGACAAGTAAATATTTGAGAGATTCACTGAAGGAAACTAAAGAGACAGGCAGCATCAATCCCATGAAGTTCTCTGACCTGAAAATAGCTGGCAGCTGGGAGAAGACTCTGAGGAAGTATTACATATGCTTGCCCTGTTCTTATTCTTCCCAGTGCATTGATTTCTAGCCACTGCTGAAGAGAAGATGGGTCTGAACCAATGTGGCATATGTTCTTATGTTAATGACTTCATGCTGATACAAATGTGTAGGAATTTCTCTACATTAAACAATCTCCTGTAAAAGACAGGATTCTGTAGAAGGATAGGGAACATTACTATTGCAGAAGCTCCACAAGATCTTGGAAAATCCATTTAGAACAATTTCTTGTCATTTTAAGCTACCCATTAGAAAGATAAAAACTTTGAACAGGTTTCAGTGAGGTTTATCTGGTTTCTCAAAGATGCTGTTTAGAGTTTGACTATGTTTCTAGTTAAATTGTGATGACCAACAGATCAGTTGCATAATATCATTCTAACTCCTCACAAAGCTTAATAGAAAGTATGTCTATGTAAATACACAGCAAAGTGATCTCCTTGATTGTTGGATGGAAAATAGATATTGAGAAAAAGGCCTCACAAAGAGTACTGGTTAGAGGGTTTTTCCCCATTCTTTAGCTAGAGACAGTATCTAACAATTTAATGTAGTTTATTTAGTGCAAGGCTTTTGAACTTTGTCACTGTGTACACCAGTTAATGTTGTCCTAGTTAAAAACTGTACAATGGAATAAACTTTCCAGGTTTCCTCCTCAAGTAAAATTTATAGGGACAGTTATTAAAAAGAGTTGATCCTGTTTAATCTTTTTAAAAAATCACAAGTCATCCTTAAGTTATTTTTACAAGATGATAGAGCAACTGAAACTATATCCGTAATTTCCCTGACACATGGAGTTACTATACATTTTTTTAACATTACTCAATTGTATGTTACAGTAGCATTTGAAAATAAATAGTTCTATTTATCTGCATCATCTTAGTCATGTGCTATAGTTGTTCCAGCGCCTCATTTTAACTTGTAAGTCATTTTATAAATGAAAAGATGGTTTTATGGCTTCAATTAAGTCCTTTTCTTGATTCTTACTCATAGGCTTCCTATGAGAATTTGGTGGGTCTATGTTTGACTAATTAGAGTGGGCAAGACAAAATAAGATACTCAGATGAGTGTTTCTGCAAATCTTAAAATGTACTGTTGCAGTGAAGTTCAATAATGAAGTAAACCAAAAAGATTTGAGCAGTCATTTCAGTGGTCAGGCTGCTCCAGTTTTAACTAAAATTTCTTAATATCTGCATGCACCAAAGATAAATCAGCAGCTATGCCTGCTGAATTCTATGGCAAATCTTTCCCAGCTTTAAGCAAATAAAGCTTGAAGCCATGTGTGTGTAGCATTTCACTGTGTGTTGACCCTGCCCTTGGTTGAAAACAGCCTCATTGTCTGCTAAGCTAAGTGGAGTAGATGATAATAAAAGTTCAGACCAGCTTCTTGCAAATTACATTTGTTTGTACCATGTAGTAAACAGGAATATGTGTACAAATCATAAAAAAAGGGATTATTTGTCATGTATTCTCATTCTAATACAGGAAAAACATTACTGGTAACAACTCTGGCTTTCAGAAAAAGCTGTCACACTTCGAGATTTTCTCCTGGTGAAGCAGGGAGAGAAACACATGATCAATGGGTTTGGGCCTTTCTGCATAATTAGTGGTAAAACACACGTGCGCACACACACATGCACACACACTCAATTTGTCTGGCACAGCTTCAGTCTTCTTATTCACCAGCTGCTAAGACATTTTCATATCTATAGCTGCTTCCTTTGAGTGAAGACACCTGCTCTTCTAGCATTGTATTTATTTATTGTTGGCTTTCTGGAAGCAAAAGATGTATAAGAATTTTGGCTTAATAATAAGAATGGGATAACTCAAAATAGTCTTATAGAAGCTATTATATATTAATTTTTCTGATTAACTACCAGTTCATCTACTGATTAACTTCAGTAGATACACACCAAGGGTCTAGAATATAATGTTCAAAGTGGCATTTTCCTCACATTATTTTCTGCCTCTATATCACTTGGAAATGGTCTTATTTGATCAAGTTTTGACCTTTGCAATAGTGTCACCACATACCTGTCCGTGGTCTTAAGTTGTACTGCAATCAGTTTACTGTGCATTAAATCAAGTGGGAGAATTCTGGTCAGAATTGAAAAAATCATTCCCTGTAACAGTGATTAACAACTGCATTTTAGATCACAAAAACAGATCAGGCAAAAATAGCATTAAAGAAAGGCAACTCTTAATATGAGGAATAAATCCAGGAAAGATAGTCGTATCAGGTTAGTCAGGAGTAAGAAAATGTAGTACCAGAGGCCCTCCTTCCCTGGTACTCAGCTTTACCTTTCCATCCATCCTCTGAAGTACAACCAAACTGACAGCTGTCTCTTAACTCCTCTTTTCAAAGATTTGATCGACATTATGGCCTGGAATTGATAGAGGTGATCTTAAATATCTTCTCCAAATTCTTCAGAGGCAATGGACTGACAAGGTATCGTCCAACCCCTACTGCACTTGTATCTTCAAACCCATCTCTTCCCGCTTTGTTGACAGATGGTTAAGCAGCTAAAGATAAGAATCACAAAAAGAATTTAGGGTTATGGTACCAGTGGCTTCATGGAGGCTGTTACAGCCTCTGGTATGTAACTTTTCTGCTCAGAATAATGAGGTTTACTGAAAAGCAGTGTTTAAGTATAGTTGCTGTCTCTGGGTAGTACTCTGTAGTGCTAAATCCTTTCTAGTCACATCACCTGGAGATGAAAATTAGATTTTGCATGGACTAATTGGGGCAGATCACAGAGATTATAGTTCTCCAGTCTCACAGCTACAATAATCTTTGGGTTTCAGTTTCCTTCTAACAATGTTTACATGTTTCACGGCATGGTAAGCAGTAGGTCATTACCACTTTGCTGCTTTTGACAATCAGTTTTACTGACTGATTTTCTACTTTACTGCTGCCTAGAACAGCCCTCTGAAGATACCATCTTTGCCAAAGGCAGCATCAGCTTTACCTAAACCATTTCTAACATATGTTTGCCTGTTTTGAAGATCTATATTGGTGATAAAGATTTCACAGCCTCCCAAGGGACCTTCTGTTCTTTCTTACAGATTTTTTTCCTAAGTCTCTAATTATTCTTCAGTTGAACCACATTTTCCACAAGGTATACTGAACAAACTGGACAGTATGATCCAGCTGAGACTTTCCAGTGTAGTTTTCAACAAACACATGCTGACTGTTTTATATCCTTAAAACAGGACAAAAGCTTTTAAGAAAGGTTGTTCAATTACTTGCTCCAGTATTTTGCTCAGAATGAAAATAAAGAAGCAGAGTACATAATTTTCTGATTTCTTCTGTTCTCTGGTCTTAAAGATAAATGAGACATCTTTACTTTTTCTTTCTTTTAGGAGCTCCTCTGTTCCTAATGGCTCCAAAACGTCCTTATTCTGTTCTCTGAATATTCTGAGAGGAATTTCTTCATGCTCAGATGGTTTGAAAGTATTTTATCTAAGTTATCATCCTAGCCTTGTCTCTGATACTAACTATTTTAGCCAGCTGATTGAAGCTGACCCTTCTAGTGAAGAAAAATAAAAAACGTATCAGTTTTTCTGATACCATCTCTAATCATAGTCTTTCTCCACTATCAGATCTTTCTTTCCTTTGTCTTTGTCTTGCTACAGATTTATTACCAGAATACATGTTTTTAATGCCTTGCCATTTACCCTCTTTTGAATTTTTTGATTGTGAAATCTATTTTACATTGTCGCATTATTCTTTTACACTTCTCAGTAATTTTATTGAGCTTATGGTAGCTAAAAAAGCCTTCTCGTTTTTTAACATGTTGGGATTTTTTAAAGCAAATTTCGTATTTTGTCACTAGCAGTGGGGTGATTTGTGTTATTTCCTCTTCAAACAGAGATGAAAAATCTCATAAACTCCATTTTTCCCCCCCAAGGATCAAAGTGATGCCTGCATACTGGATTTAAGATCTTAAATGCCTGTGTAGATCTAGTCGTGACTGACTTGCCAGAAGTCAAACTGTACCTTTATGTTAGAGATGGGCCTGAAGCATAGGAATGTCTTGCTTACTACAGTGACTTCTGATTCCTGCTTAATTTTCAATCTGATTAAAGCAGGATTATTTGGTTCTTTTCTGATTTATGTAGGTTTATTTTATGCTAGCAAATTTCCTTGCTTACCAGTTCTTTGTGTGCCCTTCATTGTCCTTGATTATTTCTACATTGTCTTGTGGGGAAAAAAAAAAAGAACTAACAAAGAAAAAAAAGTTTCAGTATGTATTTTTCCCATCTGGTTAGTCCAGCACTCTTCTTAATTAGTAAAATGCCATCCTGTCAGATTCTCTCCTGCCAGGAAGTCATTCAGCTATGAAATCACTTTTTCACCTCCATTGTATATTTTAACATTTGAAAACAGCAAAACTCTTAAGATATTATGTTCTTCCTTACAACAGAAAAAGTAAAATCAACTACAACAATGCTAATTAAGTGTAGTTTAGGATTAATTTGTATTTAAACAAGGCCTCAGGGGATTTCAGAACATATACCTAGAGTGTCATAAAATATGTAACAGCACTTCTCAATTAATATTCGTTCATTTGGGAACCATGAAAAGCATCAAAATAACTATGACCTCTCCTCTTCCTTACTCTTTCCCTGTAGTTTATGTGATGTCCAGATTTCTTTCTCAAGTCCAAAGGTCAGCTCCTTCTTATTTTTGGCCAATACTAGACGGGATCAAGAATCATTCTTGGGTATTAAGCTTCTTTCTCCACTATAAAGTCACTTAAAGACAATGTATTGTCTATTAAATCATAAGCCTACTGTTTGAATACATCAATTGTGTTGCAAAAACATAATTATTGTGTTTCTTTTTCATTGTGCCAAATGGAATGCCAGGCATTTTAAAATTAGTGTGTGGCTTAATTATTTTTAAAATTACTGTCATATCAATAAAAATATTTAAATCGGTCAATACCATCATACTGATTATAGATAAGAAGGTTAATAAATGTTAAAATTAAATGTTCTTTCCATTAAAAAAAGGACAATCTCAGGGACAAACCTGAGCTACATATAAATATATTTGAAAACTTTGCAAGCAATTAGGAAACACAGGAAAAAAACAGTTACAAACCTTCATGTACAATTTTATGTAGAATTTACTGTAGAGGAGTTAAGTAGGAGAGAATTCTGTATATTCATGTAATTTCACGGTAGATTGTAGTACTTTTCTATATTAGTTAATTTCTTGATAACTTCTATAGAATATATAACAAAAATCTATTTATTTTAAGATCTGTAGGAATTTTTGCTTTTACATGGAAGTAATCTGAAAATAAGTTTTATCAATAATTACACTAACTGGGTATTTCTCCCAAAACATTTATGCTGTATTCTGACTCCTTCATAGTGTGGGCCTTTCTCTTTTCAGGAGAGCTGGCAGGTGTGTTGAGGTGAGCTTTAAATAAAATGGAGCAGAAGTAGGAAGGGTGAAGTAAACTACTGAGAGACTCTTCTGTGCATAGAACTCACTTTCCTAGGTGTCCATTCCTCATTGCCCTTGGAGTCTCTGAATCAATAAGAGTGTTCTTATGCAGGAACTTCTGCTTTTGTGGAAGAAAGCAAAGGAAGACTCGGTGATTGTGGCTTAGGAAAAGGTGCCATCAGTTTTGTAGATGTGACTGCCCCAAGGTGTGAGAAAGCTGGGAATATAATTGTATAGACATACCTTGACATAGGTTGTAGATTTTACCAACAGCCCAGCAGAGAATGACAGCAATTTTCCACAGTGTAGCTTGTGAAAAGTGGTGCTTATTGAATTATACAAATTCCCTTTGAGTAAAGACCATGTCCTTAGTTGCCAGTTGCCCTGGCTTCACATTATGTTATATAAATGAAATGCAAACTCTAATGCTAGTTCAACATAATTCTTTTATTTATGCTTCAACCCCAGCTAAAGAAACTGAAGATGCCCAGGCATCACTTTAGTAACTAAGCAAATCTTTCTTCTTGTTTCCAGTAACAGAGCCGTGTAAGATATCAGCATTTCAGCCAGTAGGCAGAGACCCAGTGAATATTCCTTGGTTTCCTGAAGCTCTCCCTAGCATACTTACACTGTTTTCTCATCCTGGATTCACTCCAAAAAATAAGTATAGCAAAGCCAGTACTTTAGAACATGGAAACAACCTCCCCCCAACCAGTCTTTATTAATCACTGTCTCTTTGGACAGCATTTTGCTTCCCTAAGTGCTTGTCAGATTTGTGCCCCAGGCATGCATACTCAAGAAATACAGTTTTATTTGGGTATTAAATAACATAATACATCTCATTAGTAATAAGCTGTTTTTTCTGACAAAACATAAGATTTATTAAACATGACTGTTGGATTCATTCAGTGTCTAAACAGGACCTTGCTGCAAATCCAAATCTACTTGAGCAGACATCCAGTAAAACGCCATGGGTGATACCTCATCTTATCATTAGGAATAATGATAATAAACAGCAATAATGAATCTCTTGGCCCTTTTTATATTAAAAGAAATGAGAGTCTAATATCTCACACTACAGGAAAAAAGTGGTTGACAAGAGCTTAAGATGGATATAAAGTACAATGAAAAGGTTAATTATGGATGGATGTCAGACAGCAATTATTTCATGTGTAATCGTAGCGTTCTGTTACAGCTTTCACTCCTATTCCTGCCTTAGGTGACCAACTAATATGCAAAATATCCTTAGAATGGTCCTTTGTCTTGGGAATGTTTTGCCAACAAGCTGAGCAATGCTAGGTAAAGCTTCCTTTCTTTCAGCATGCATTGATATTTCTCTTTGGTCTTTTCCCATTCTTTCTAGATCCTCCTGTGTTCATCCTCTGCTGCTTCTGCATGCCTTGTAAGAGTGTCTCAGGTTTACTCTGCCTTTGCCCAGATGCTACCAGCTCTCTCTAACTCAGTTACCTCTTTCTATTCTGCCTCTTATACCTCAGAAACCTCCAGACCTGTGAATTCTACAGCTGCCACGATTTTTCCTATTTCAATACTTCTTCACAATGGCTTGCATGTTTCTAGCATATGTACCATGGCATGACAAACGCCAGCCCCATAGATTGGAAGCACTCAGCAGCTTTCCCAGTGCTTGAGAGGAGGAAACAAGATCTTTTGCTGCCTTAATACTTTAGTAGAAAAACACATGAATTGGAAAAGTGGTGGAAAAAGTAGGATGGAACACAAATATTTACTGATCCTTAAAGACATGACGAATGAGGAAGAAAAATGAGATAAAGAAAACTTTGTTGTAACAAGAGATTCACAGGTACAGACTGAGGTATATGTGGCAAGATCTACCTATATGATGAATCTGATTTTGCAACCAGCAACCTGAAGGAGCCATGACTGTTGCCAGCTTTAAGTTCTTTCTAAAGAGTCACTGCAGTTGTAAAAAGAAAAATCCCATTTACCAAGATGCAGTCTTGCTCTTGACTGTAAGAATAACAATGGACAAAGGATTGTGGAAAATTGAAAGAGTCTTGAAGCAGATTATAGCAGTGATAGAAGATAAAGAAAGGACTTCTTGGGTTCTAGGCTGCATAGTGCTAATTACCTCTCCAGCCATCCTTGCCTTTCCCTGTCATGCAAATTTTTCACTATCCAATCTCTTCCCCTCCACAACATTCAAGGTAATGTTCAGACTGAATCTTTAAATCCTCTCAGCATCCAGAATATATTAGATGGGTTTTTTAACCAAACTGTTCTTGTTGTTTAAATCTGTAAGTTTTTAAAATAAATTGACTCGAAAGCAAACTTCTACTTACATTGGTTGGATATCTGACAGTCCTAGAAATGTCAGCCTGGCAACGAGGGTAACGAATTGTTGTATTACTACATTTATTTATTTCTCGTTTCTTGTTCTTCCATATCTTCACCTCTATTTCATTCTGACATCAAAAGGTGTTTGGCATTAGGGTAATGTTAAAAGTAAGCCAAACAAACACCTTAGCTAAGATTGAGTGAATCTTTTGAGAAGCCGAAAGCTGACTTGAAGTTTAGGGTTTTCTTTAAATTTAAAAAAATGGCATTTACCTTAAGCTTGTCCAGTTCTTTTGGGATTTTTCTTCTGTGCTGCAGTCCCATTTCCCTATTATTTTTAACGATTTTTCTCACTAATGCTTGGAGATGAGCATGCATACATTGCTAGTAAGCATGTCTTGGCTTACATCTCCATGAATAATACAAAGAATTAAAATAGGTTACTACAGGAAATAGGTTACTATAGGAAAATACAGAAACACTAAAAGATTTGAAATGCTGTCAAATACAAAAGGTATTTTTGGAAATTATTAAAAATACCGTCCTCTTACGATCTTCATTTTAATCTTTTTTATGTGTGTATAAGAAAACAACATGATTCATTAGATACATCATTTGGTATTTGGGTTCACTCTAAGTTTTTGAGTATCAAAAAGATAGCATACCACCTCAACAGTTTTTGCTTATAACATGATTTGAAAAGAACATTACAGATGGTGTTTATTGATTGGTCACAAAATTACAGGCTTGTAGTTTTCTGAATAATTCTCTTAAGTTATCTAACCGATTTCAAGACTTTGTGTCAGGTCATTCAGACAGTGGTGAACTTCTAGATGAAAGCCAGAATTATTTAAGTGTAAGGAATAATATAGAGTACTGTAAGTTTTATCTGTGCAAGATATTCTCAGATTAATCAGATTTTGCATCAACACGGTCTTGTAAATTGGACTGTCTCTTGCCCATTCATAATTTTACGTAACTACCAGTTCATAATCCCATAACTTCCTTTTGGCAACTCAAGCACAAAAAGACAGTGTATAGGAGGCATGAGCATGGACAGATTATTGAGGAAGAATATAGAAACATTGCTTGGGCACACTAAAATGAAATTAGGATGACCATAGCTAGAGCTGGAGCTGAAACTAAAAGGAATTTGAGCAGCAAAAATAGGGCAAAAAAACTTGAGTGGGTACATTGGTAGCAGATGGAAGACCTAGGAAACTGTTACCCCTTGATGAGCAGTGGAAGCAACCTAATAATGAGGTTGAAGGCTGACATCAGTGATGTCTTTTTTCTGTTTCCATTGGTGAGGTCTCCTCTCTGGCCTTGCAGGGCTCTTTCCCGCAGCAAAGTTCATGGGAGAAAGATACTGTCCACAAAAGGCAACTGAGTCAGAATCAGTTTAGGTAAACTGTGCATATGTAAGTCCATGAAACAGGTGGGATTTATCTGCTGTTGCTAATGCAGTTAGTTGTTGTCATCAGTTTAAGGCTTCTCTAGAAATCTTTTGAAAATTTCTGATGATTAGGGAAAGCTCTAGCTAACTAGCAAAAAGACAAATATTATACCTATCTTCTGAAAGGCAAGAAGAAGAATCTGGTGAACTACACACTGATATTCCTATCCAAAGTACAGGAAAAAGGTATTTACAAACATGTAGTTTCTAAAGAGATAGGATGATGTGTTCTAAACAATAAATGTTCAAAAGTGTTTCTTATTGCCTTTGCATAAGTAGGTTTGGGCTCTTGATTTTCGTTCTGTTGTATTACTTCCTGCAAAAATTCCTTTGAAAATATCTCCACATGACAGCTGGCTTTCATACTGAGTCTTTTCCACAGAATACTGATGGACAAGGACTACAAACTGAGGATTTGTGGAAGGGTATCAGCTTGGATAAAACTTGCCCTTGGAACTATGAATTCGTCTCCTAGCATTGTTCAGTAAATCACTTGCATGATTTAGAGGAAAGTTAAACAATTTCATTTTGGTATTTGCCTTAGTATTAACAAAGCAGTGCTACTGAGGAAAGAGAGAAACTTCTATTTAGGTTTTAAATGAGTTACATTTTATCTTCTGCTTAAAAGATTACAGTCTCTGGTCTACTTTATCACCTTTACTGTATTCCTCTTTTTCAGCAAGGATGAAGGACTAGAGCAGCATCTGCAACCTCAGTTTACCTTTCCTTTCTTTTGGCAACAGTCTGTGTGGTTTGTCTTAAGAGCTAAGACAGATTTGGGCTTGCCAAGGTGTTTTATGGTGAGCTTCACATTATTGAGCTTGATGACATCTTAATTTAACATTTTCTTTTATATTCTTTGATCTGGTATTTCGTATTTCTCAAAATCAGGTAGTTCTTGCCAAAAGGCAAGTTCTTACCCAGCAGTGAGCCAGCATTTGAGACCTTGTGTGACTGGTTGTTACTTGTGTGAAGGTGATAATTAATGGTTGAGAATGTTTTGGGGTTCTTTGTTTTGTTTTCTGGTCAGATAATACAAAGTCTTTCTTCTGGTGAATACTTTCTGAATAAACAACAACAGAGAGTTTGCTAACAGTCTCTGTGTCTGACTCCTCAGTTACTCCTGCTTCCTGAGCTAACTGCTTTGACTCCCTTCTGAAGTGTAGCACACAACTGTCCCATACTTTGCTGGCCCTTTCAAAAATTTGCAGGCACTCCGAAGAGGAACTTTGGCTTGTAGCATCACTGTTTATCAGACCTGTGTACAATTTAGTGCCATGTGTTTCCATGATAGCTTCAGCTGCCTCATTAAAATGCTTCTTCCAATTATGATAACCAAGAATTACCTGACTCTAATTAGGTTTCTGTTTGCTTACAGGTCAAACACAGGTTTGATGGCATTATGATTTCCAGTATAAATATATCCTAAACATTTCTAGTGCACAGAAATGTGCATGGATTCCACTTCCTTACAACTAAAACAGAGATTCTCTATTTATCTTTGCTTTTTCTGGTTTCTTTTTTCTATTCTTATAACTTAATATGCAACTGTAGACAGGTATAATCCCTGACTTGTACAAGTCTTGATGCTTGCTACATTCCCTTCCTTCCTTTGCCTATACCCAGTGTATCTGTACCTATGATGATAAATTCTTTTCCTGGACACACTGTGAAAGGAAGGTCTGTGATTTATTCCCAAGGGAATAACAACATTCTGAACACTCTGTTCACTATTTGTCATTGAATTTTTTGCCCTCTCAAAAGCAGATTTTTTTAAACCAAGTTCCTCCATCATCAAGGTCATCTGACCTGCACCTTTGGTACTAACAGGGAAACCTTCAGTCAGATGAATGAGTAAGGGTGTGTGATTTGCTCAGGTCTTTTCCCCCTGTACCAGTGAAACTATCCAAAAGACTCTCTCAGTGTCCAAGCTAGAATGACTGATTTCACAGGATATCTAATAAACGTGTGATAAATTTATTGTATGTTTGCCTGCTATGTGCAATCTCTTGGTGACTAAGCTGTCTTTGAAAACATTTCCTTTGCACTCATCAAGCCTAACATTCATCTATTAAATATGAATTGTACTGTAGAGAGAATTCACATGCCAATTTATAATTTCTCCTCAGTTCAGCAACTCATCACTTCATTTTATACTGTGACATTTAGAGGACTCTTTTGTTATTTGCAAATACCTTTCTGGGCACATCAAAATAGAGGCTCGTACTGATTCTTCATGACATACCCTCAGATAGTGCTGTTATTTCTGCTATATCAGTTATTTAGAAGACATGGGTTTGTGACATTAATTAAAATATTTAATTAGTTAAATCAAAATGCTTGGTGCTGTGATCTTTTCCAAGTAAGTAATTTTTTATCTGCATGGTTAAGCTCAATATAAAAAAGGATACTGCATTTTCAAATCTGTATGCAGTATACACACGTATATTTCTTTTAAAAGAGAAAACCACATTGATCACAAAACATATGGTATTCTTTCCTCATCCATCATTCATTAGATTGTTCTTGTAAAACTTTTTGTACCAGTTTTTCTTCAGTTTCAATGAACTAAAGATTTTTAGGGTCTTCTGTGTTAGAATAGTCATGAAGGACGTTTTACAACTACAACTGTGTGTTCTAACTCAGAGAACTCTGAGTAGTATCAGCATTCAAAGTATCAGCAAAAGTATCAGCATTTCAAAGACTGAACATGCTCTCTCTTACTCAAAGTCACACTCCTTCCGTAAATCTTACTTTTCTGAAGCTTCTGCCCAGCTGTAGCAATATCTATTTTTCAGGTGCCAAAGTATTATTAGAAAACACTTTTGAGATTTAAGATGTCTTTCCATATTATGGCCTGAAATTGTGTCAGAGGAGGTTTAGGTTGGATATTAGAAAGAAGTTCTTCACCCAGGGGGTGAACACGCTTTCCAGGGAAGTGATCACAGCACCAAGCCTGACAGAGTCGAAGAAGCACATGGTGTGACTCTTGGGGCTGGTCCTGTGCACGGCTAGGAATTGGGCTCGATGGTCCTTGTGGGTCCCTTCCAACTCAGCATATTCTGTGAGTGCTCCTCGCATTGCAAAATTCCATTTTTTTCAGCACAAGTATCACAGAGGATGGATGACCACAGCAGGAATTCAGGGTTGAGGGTATATGCTGAAAGGAACTTCTGCAGGAAGAGGTGTGGTAGAAAGAAAACCTGTAATCCAAATGAGTTTGCACAAAGGTAGGAATAGATACATGCTCTATTATGAGCCATGGATTTTCATGAACACCTGACCTATTCCTTTAGAAATAGCATGTATCTAAGCACATTTGTTTCTATACTTGGGATGGGAAAAAGAAGATAAATCTTGAATACAAAAAAAAAATAAAAATCTATAAAACAAAAATCAAACTGAAAGAGCAAAAAGAACTGCAGTCTCTTAAGATAACAAACAGAAAAGAATCCATGTCTGACAAAAGGAATGAAGAGAAAAAAGTGATATATGCTTTGGTGATAATCAAGTTTCATATGGTCAGGGTCCCTTTTTTCCTGTGATGTGTACAGGGCTGGCCAAAATAGCGACATTTCTTCGCATTTCACTTGGTATGATAAAATGCTACAGAATCTCCCTCCATTTCTCCCAAAGCACATTTACTAGTTTAGTCCAAAATCCTTTACTCAAATCTGGTAGTTCTGGCATATGGGCTGCCAGTTGCCCATAAAACAGTGGTTGTCTGAATTTTACAACAGGAAGAAAGCCTTTTAAGTAAGCATTATATA
>VXAU01005247.1:632690-654557 GCA_013399695.1 Formicarius rufipectus
TCAGCATGTCTGTTTTTATTTGAGTTTCTCTCTTATCGCTCAACACATCCAGATTGTAGATTGTAAGTTTTGAATTGTTTTGAACTAAATAAAATATAAATGTCTTTGCCCCAGTGTGTTGCAGCTTTAGATGCCTTGTTCTGACCTGTGAAAGAGGAAGGAGAGCATCATACCTATCCCATGGCATTCATCTCAGGCAACCAAGGGATGTTTCTCAAACACTGAGTGAGAAAGGGTAAATTCTATCTGACTAGAAGTATCTTGCAGAAGATGAAGAATACTTATTATTGCTACTATTTGCACAATGTTTTAAAGTCAAGTAGCCAGGAGAGATTTAAAATTCCAGCAATTTTTTTGCATTTCTGGCTAATGTGATTCTTCTCTGACTTCTTCAGGAGACCATCCATAGAGTCACTTAGAAACCTTTTACAATTTCTAGAATATAACAAACAGGATGAACAACTGTAATACATTTTTTTTTTCTCCCACAACAGCAGAAATCACTCACTAGAGATATAAAACTGTAGAGCTTTGTGTTCTTTGGTTCTGTGATTCTGTCATTTGTGCTACCGGATATAAAACTTTTTGTTACATTTCCTGTTCAGAGACCATGAAAAGTTTCAGAATGGCAGAAAGCTGCTTTTTTAGCCTTACAATGAGATGCAAAAAGCAGCAGTACAAAACTCACCTTCAAACTTCTGTATTTTTTTTTCTGAAATAGCAACTATTGAAATATCTGTTAATTGGATTTGTTCATCTGCATCTCCACAGGCATTGGATGTCCTTGACTTCTTAATTTTTTTTAATCTGATGGCAGTCACTACTATTCTTTCACCTGTTTGTTCTGTATTTATATATTTTAATCAGACTTTTTAAGTGGATCTCATGGCTTAGAGTGATAATTCAAAACATTTATGTCACAAACATTTCCCCCCATATTTTAAAAAATAGAAATAAAACATTCTTCCTTAGCTAATATGTTCTTACACATTTTTTTTCTCTGAAATTCTGCGATATAGATTTTGCAGGAAGTTATTCTCTGGATTTCGTATCTTTAGAGATACATGGCCTGAAAATTAAGAACAGACATGATCGAGTAAACTCTCAGGCTCATATTTTCTCCTCTAGGGGTGGGAATAATAACAAAACAGACCTAGCCAAAAAGATGAGATATGATGAAGAAAAAGGATGCACCTCTGTAGCATTATAGTTACAATCACAGAATCTTTTAGGTCTGTTTAGGCCTCTGAAGGTCATTTAGCTCAACCTCATGCTCAAAACTGAGTTAACCTCAATTTTAAATCCAGTTCCCAAGGAACTCATCCATCTGAGTTTCAAATATTTCAAAAAAGTTACCATTCCACAACTTCCCTGAGCAGTCTGTTCCGGTGCAGAATTACTTTTCCAAATATCCTAATTACACCCTTGCTAATACAGCCTTTGTCACCACAAATGCACAACTGGTGACTCATGTTCAACTTGCTAAGCAGGATCCCAGGTCCTTTTCTGCATAGATGCTATCCAGCGGGTTGGTCTCCTGTTCTTTCCCCTCACCACTCCTGACTTCTCCTTTCCTTTCCCAATAACATTTCACTTGTTTGCTTTGTTGCTGCTCTTGTTGTTTTTGTCTTGGTAAGATCTACTAGTTCTGTAAATATAAACTTTTCATGTATGTCCTTTCTTTGTTATAGAACTTCCTGTTCAGCCTGTGGAATTGTGAAGGATTGCAAGGCCTATGCATTTAGTTTTCCCTTGGTGAAAGTTGCTGCTCTGAAGGACCTCATCTGCCTACCTGAAGATTACATGGAAGCCTTCATGTCCTCCTGAAGAAATACATAAAAGTTCTGCAGGTGTAAAATGTAATTTTTATTTGAGATGTAAGAACTATTTAATTAGATTTTAGAAACAGTCCTTGGTTTCATCTCTCACAATTCACCATGTATGTATTTTGTACATAGAAGTACTAGAGGTGTTTAGAAGATTCATCTTAGAAACTACACAGGAAAAACATTCAACATAACAATAAAACCTTCAAAATGGATTTACTTACAGATAGTATAGCGTGGACAGTGAAAACATTATAGGAATAAGGGGGTCTCATGTTGCAGTAGTAGCAAGGAGCAGAAAGGCTATTGAACTAATTGTATAATAAGTTATTAAAAGAACTGCTATGGTGACAGATGGAAATAAACACTGCTGCATGAATAATAATCATGTTTTTCCCTACCCAAAGATCAGCTCTAGACATTCTGTCTGAATTAATTTTCCTTTAAATTAAGGGGAAAAAATAGACAGAAAACAAAAGATTGAATTAAATCCCTGCATATGTCTCCTCTGTAATACACGGTATTAACTCTTCCTCAGAAATGGAGGCTACCCTTGTGTACAAGATGTTTAGAAACATACATGAAAAGTAGTGAGTAATAACATACCTCATTACACCAATAAGAGCTCAAACAATGATTGCAGTTAAAAAAACCTCAAACTATATAAGAAGAACCCAAACAAAAACCACCCCCAAAACTGTAAAAAATGTATTCATTACAAGAAATTAAAATACCTTTGTGTATGCTAGTGCTCCTCCTCTCTCTGTACAAACAAATGTCCCTCACTTTCTTATTCTCTTCCTCTCTTCACATTTTTTTCAAATCAAATTAAAAATGTCAGGTCACTCAGTTTTGTTTTCTGTCTATTTGTACAGTATGTGAACTCTCAAATTCTGAGACCTCTGGTGTGCTGTCATAACAGAGATAAAAACGGAAATAGCAATGATGGAACAAAGCAGGGGGCTAATTCTGTGATATTCATGTAAACATAATTCATATTGATTTTTAAATAAGTTCTGCCAAAAAATTATGAATATAGGATTAGACGAGTTTTTTATTTTTCGTTTTGTTAATCGCTAAGCATATTCTTTGGCCTAAATAAATAGTGAATCCTAAAACAGATTTGTCCCCCACACCTTGGCTCTCAGACATTTGCACTGGCCTTTTTGGTACTACTAGATGGTTCAACACCGATTTGTTGTATTCTTAGGTCTTTAAGCGTCTGGGGTTAAACACCTGAAACTATTTTAGTTTCTGAATCTTGAAAAGCAAGTTCTATTGCAAAAACCAGGCATTTTATGTACCCAGAGGTCTGAAACAATTCTATGGCTTTGCTAAGTAATTAGCTCAATTTCCACTAAGTGTAGCATATGGCAGGCATACTTGTAAACATACCTTAAGATGCCTTTTTTATTGCTGTATTCTGAACAGAGCTGCAACTCCATATACTTATATTGTATCTATATGATAGTCATTAAAATTACATTCATATTTTAATATGGCAACACCATTTATTTTCTTTAAAAATTCCATCACAAGCATAACTTGTGTTCAGGTGTAGGTGTGCACTTGGACAAGTTCAAGTTGGGCAAAACAGTTTCCTGAAAGCACAACAAATACAAGCTTCCCTGATCAGTTTGTCCTGGGGTAAAGATTCACATGGGTTTCACTTTCAGTGTCAGTGAGGGCCTTTCAGAGATATGGCTGAAGAGCAGTCAGGTATAAGAAAGTGAGAATAGCTCTGGGGCAGAATAAATGAGTATGTGTAACTGACCCTCAGGAGAAATTTAGCCCTGTGCTGAATGCCTGCTGGGACCTGGGCACTAAGCTGGGAGAATTAGGTGCTGAATAAATATATGCTTACTCGTCTTGCACCAGTCTCCCTCAATGCAAGTCTCACTCAAAAAGAAGCAGGAAAGTCTCACACTGCTTTTGTTCATTGCAAGGTTCAAATGCTGTGTTTTTTACTTGGTAGCTCTTCAGTGAGATTTTTGGAAGGAAAATGCAGGCTGTCTTTGACAAGATTCAGTTAGCTAGTCCAACAGAGTTTTATGGGTACATTTGATAGATATTTAGACATGTTAAAGATGTAATTTTGAGAAACCAAGCGCTTATATAGTCACACTGTCACCACAGGCTCTAAATAATCTCTCTTTTTTTTTTTTTTTTTAATAAGAAAAGTCTTCATTGCCATTTAACACCAGGATAAAGTTTACATGTGACCCTGTAAAAACACGTTTTTTACTCCTTATCTTCCCCTTTGCCTGGTCTTCCTTTGGCTGATACTTCACTCTTAAACTTTTGATTTAATTTAAATAGCTAATTCTTCAGTACCGAAGAATTAACTCTATACTACAATGTTCTTTGTGCATTTACAAGACATACAAATAATGAATAATACCATCATCTTTCAATGAATAGCAGACTTCCAGTTTGTACACATAGAACAAATTACCTTTTGTCTAGATTTTATATCAAAATCAAAGGGAAGAAATAGTCTTTTACATAGCTACTATACAAAGTAAAGAGAGAAAACTTCTGCACCTGTAATAACTGTAGAATAGAAAATGTTCTGTCTTGGCTCCAGCTACTGTGAACAAACCCTTGACTACAGCCTTGAATAGTGGCAGACCAGTTTACTTCAGAAGAACTGATGTGTTTTGTGTCTCTCTCTCTGGAAAATCCCGGTTTAACGATCTCCCTTTAAAATACAACTTAAGAAACATATATATTTTAATGGTAGTTCTGATAGTCTTCAGACACACAGAAGCACAAGAGAAGGTTGAACTGAAAGCAATTAATCAATTTGTTTGAGTTATTTTATTAGTTTTATTAGACTGAGCTCCATGGGGGAAGAAATCCTGCAGATAAGAACAACATAGTGACCACCATGATTTCTGGTAGAAAATTATAATTCTTTGACATCATGTAGACACACTTAACACCCACCCGTTTTAGGACTACCTCACATTTAGCACTGCCAGTTTCTGCAGTTCCTTTAGCCTCCCATTGCTCTTTTCTGCACAATACAAAATTGTGTATCTGTAAAGGCACCGTGACTTGAACGATCCATTTGCAATTAAAGTAGAACTATAATGTGTTTCCCCCACCTCCCACATACCTATTTTTACCACTTTCCTTGTTCTGACTCACAGAAGATGTGAAGGGAAGTGCTGAGGCCTTGCCTAACATTCAGTGTCCCAGGAAACCACTGCCCACCCACTTGGTTTGCCTCTGCACAGGAGGTGCTGCGTGAGCAAGCAACTGCCATCGCGTGCTGAGTACCAAAGTGTGTCTTTACCCAGCATCCAGCTCCTATTAGGAGTCCTCAGGACTCAGTGTATTGCTAGCAATTCAGATGTTTGTGCTAATGTATGTTATCTGCTAGGTAGGTAATTTCTCAGAGAGCTCTAGGAACTGGAAACAGGGGGAAACTGTTTTTACTGTGTATGGATCCCACAATGGCAGTCACAATAGATGGGACACTATATTTGGTGAGTAAAATAATGAAGAAGGGGACAGAACACTTACATAAGTACTAAAGGAGAAATGCTGTCTAAAAATCTGTATGTCTTTACATTTGAGGTGTTTCCCTCCCACACCATGTCAGAAGTCTCAATACTAAAGTTCCTAAATTTCAAAGTTCCTCAAAGAAACCGTTCTCCCACTCCTTATCCCTCCCAAGAACTTATGCTTTATTTCTGTGTTTTGCAGTACAAGAACTGAAAAAAAGACCACTCCTGTAGATCAGGGATGCAAGCGAAAGTCTCCCTTCTCTGAGAGAAATGCTCTTGTCCCTAGTCTCAAGTCAGGTTCCTGCTTTACTGGCTCCTAGAGAGTTGTAGTCAGCAGGAATCATGCAGTACCTCAAATGTCTGTGCTCAAACCTCACAGCTATTCAGTGGAAATGAAAGTGGTCTAAAGAAAATCTCCTGGAGAGGAAGACTCACCATATTGGTCAATTTCTAGCTTTATATTTGTTCTTAACCGTTCTTTGAGCTGTTGTGTATGGTTTGTGTCTGCTTATCAGATCCAGCCCAGAGCTAACCACAGAGATATTCTGAGTCCACAGTCTGGAACACCTAAGCAGACTGGCTACACAGTGCTGAGGGGGTTCTGTAGCTATCTTTTGTATCCACATACCAAGACAACAAAGGTGTATGTCCAGGTATACATTTTTATAAAATTCTTGTTGACTCTTAAAAATGGGTAAGTCAGTCTGACCAAGTCAATATATAGTCACAATTACAATCATGTCTGGAAACTTGAAAAGCATAAGAAAAGACTTCAGGCTAATAACACTTTTGAAGATCAACTTCATGAAAATGGGGTGAACTATATCCAAAATATAAAGTAAATTGAATCATTAAATAAAAATTGGCATTTTAAAAACCTAAGAGCTAATGTAGTCACCTCTATTTCTAACTAAGATATATCATTAGTTTTAAGTATTTCTTCCCCATTACTGATTTTCATATATATCATATGCCTTTTGACAGGATTTTGGACAAGAATATTTAACTGGTTTTCAGATAAGGTGCAGAAGACCACAATGTTGCTTGCATTCTAAGTGTAATAAATGCAAAAAAACCCCAAAACCCCAAACCTAAAAATTCCCTGTATTAGAGGATGTTTTTGATCAGCTAAGCTATATTATATTTTTGATGTGGAAATTTTTTATAAAAATCACTGAAATGAAGATGCATTTACTAATATGTTGCAAAATATTGAACTTTAATGTATTTATTTACTTTTTATTTATTTTTTCTTAATTTTACTATTAAATATCTTTGTTGGAATGTCCATCTTCTCTACTTAAAGAGCATAAAATGTACCAACTATGCAATGCCTTTGTCTCACTGAATGACAAATACTATCACCTGCATTAGAATGCAAATCTGTTCTGCTACTTGACAAAGTAAACCAAGATCACCGTGTCCCAATAGTTTCCACTGAAGACTGAAAAAGTCCAGTTTTTTGAAAGTTGGAGCTGAGAAACTATGTGCACTTTCTGGCAGAAGGGAATAATATCCTGGAAATAGCTGGTGCAGTGAAGGACTATGTCAACTTCTTAGGGCAGATTTTGAAATATGAGACTCTGGTGTTTGGCTCTGTTCATTAAAGAAATTGAAATAGTCTTAAAAATACAGAAGATTTAAAAGTTTATACTGCCACGGGAATTTCCATAGGAACTGTTATGTTTGCCCATTAAAATCTCAAGTCTCTTTTTCCCCCTGATGTCCAAGACTCCATATAATGGAGTCATGTGATTCAGGGCTGGATACAGGACTTGTAGCTGTGCAAGTTAATATGGGGAAAAAAGTTCTTATAAAAAACTGCTGTTGTGGGATGTACCTTCTAGTAAGACTTAATTGAGTGTAGGGTTCTGCTAAGCACCACAAATTCTTTTGTAGTTTAGTGAAGTATCACAGCTTTCTTAGAGAGATTTGAAGTTATGGGATCATAGACAAAGTGGGTCACTTGCATCTGGTGCATGTGGTCACAAAGCAGGGGAGTTCTGCCAGTGAGGGCTACACAAAGCTGGATGGCCTGGGAGGTGACCAGTTCCCTCAATCTCTTTGGCAAACCTATAGTTCTCATTAAGTTCTTTGTTTTGTGAAGCCTCTGCACTGGAGAGACCAAAATAATTATCTTCTTCAAATATATGAAGAAGAAGGCTGAATATATATATATATATNGCTGGCCTAATAATCACTTTCCCAAAAAAGTGTACTGTATATGATCTATTTCTAACTGCTTATAATTTTTCATAATCTTAACTGTTAGTGATTTAACTATTAGTCAGTTTACTAGTGAGCATCTTCCTCATCCTTGATTTTCATAACTGTTTGGAAAAAAAAATCCAAAAAGGAGTCATTTATTAGGATAATTCAAGAGGGAAAATACATAATTTTCTCATTCTAAACTGAATGGAGTAATGTTTATTTGAGATGTGAAATGAACTATGAATTAAGGCAAGGACTGAGAATTTGACTGAAACTATACTTTTTGGCATAGTTTTTGTCATCCCTATGAAAAGCCTCCTGATTCTGGTTTAGTTGTAAGCCCTTGAAGCATTCTGGCAGGTTTAAATATTTAAATATGTCTTAATCTAGAAATCAACTAAATCTGTACTGATTCTGGCATCACATCTCTTTGTGATGACTGAGCTACCATCCTCACAAAATGACTGCTTATGTTGCAAGCCAGTGCACTCTGGCCTGAGATGAGCCCACTTTCTTTGTACTTAGGTTTTAGCACAAAAATAAATAAATTCAAAATATCACCAAGCACCTAATATTTCTAAATAATCTGAGGGTTATAGATGCAACATTTCAATATTTTAAAATTGCTTCAATCTGAAATAGTTCAAATCCATGACTTCCAAGTCAATACAGAAGAGTACAGAGTGCCTTTCTCTTAATTCTCTTCAGTTTTGAAGTCTGACTGTCTAGCTTTATCAATGTAAAATACATAAGGCAAAGAGAATTTGCTGCATATAGTAAAAAAATTATCAACACAGAGCCCATCTCTTCATTTGCCAACAGACTGACCTGAATTTTGCAGAGCTGTCCTACTTGCCTCTGGAATTCAACAAAAATAACTGCAATTAATATTTTTTCTGCCATATGCCATCTTACAGTAGCAGACTATTTTATTCTTTACCTTGTTTAAAATTAGGTTTTTTAATTGATGGTCTTTTTTAAAATAAAAACATTTTTCATGGCTGGCAGGAGGTGTATAAACAAATGTATGAAGACCAGTTGCATTCAATTTTAAGACTTGGTAACTCAGATAATTATGCAGAACTAATTAATTCAAAATCTGTTTATCAACAGTAGTCTGTAGCTGCAGCATTTCATCCCAGAAGCATTAACAAAGGCTTATCACCTGCTTTCTTGTTGGATTTTATCTCAAAGGCAAATCAATAGGCAGAGTATGGAAAAAATGGCATTCCCACAACTAACAGTTTACAAAACTTGCCAGAACTTTCAATATCTGTTACCAGTTAATTTTCCAGGCTAAAATTAAGATAAATTCTAAATGGAAGTGGGATATGCTAAAACAACAATATTTCTGCTTCTAAGACATAGAAAAGCTATGTGAAAGTGAAATTTGAATTACCAAGAAATATTTCAAAAATTTAAATAGTTATTTAAGTACTAGTCAATTATTCTTGGCAAAATATTCCCCATGCACATGTATTGTGAATGAATTAAATCTACCTGTTGAAGAACTGTGCTGATGCTCTTGAGTTTATTCCTCTGTCATTTTTCCTTCACTTCGTTAATTTTTTTTTTTTAATCTTGTGGTATGAGGTCCAAGTTTTCATTCACTATTACTTATACTCCTGTAGAAGTGTTACATAATGGAAGTAGAGGCACACAAAGTGCTTCCCATGGGTGTTGTTTCACGTATTTCTCCAAGTTTTTTGTATATTCTAATACGGAAATAGCTTGATGTTTGCTATTCAGTTTGCAAGGTCTCACACATTCATCTAAGAAAATGCTCAGCTCTGGAGCTGAGAGGTTTGTATTTCTGTTCACCAGTATATCTAAAGCATTATAAAAACCCATAAAAATCCGTATTTTCATAGATCCAAGCTGCAGAATAGCAAAGTAAGCTGACTTCAAGGTGTGCTTGTGGAGTCTCCTCAGCAAACCTGGTTCCCAGTGTCTTCTTAAATACTAAAATCTGATTGAACCAATAGCTATGGCTACATAAGTACAATAATTTCTTATAGAATCCATGGATGAAATCCTGTTTCCAGTAAAATCAGTTACATAAAGTGATTCCAACATGACTCAGATACCTACAAAAGGTGACTCATGATCCTGTAGGTACTCCTATGCTCTATTTACATACATGTAAAATGAGTCATACACATAAATGTTGACAAGGTTTGAATCACTGTCACAAGGCTATTGTGAAAACTATTTTTCTTAATAATCTAATCTTTCTTTACTTCTTACACCTATTGGTAACTACTTGTTAATAACTTCCCATTTTTTGAAATATACTTCTATTCTAGAGCAATTGGAGCTTATATGTGTTTATTAAGACAATTGTGGGCTGAGGTACATTTCTGTTTATACTGCCAAAACGTATTGAATCAAAGTTTTTGAGTAAAATGTAGTTATTTAATCAGTGTATTTTAGTCATTGATCAGTAGTGGAGAAGAAAGTCTGGTTCAAGAAGACATAAATACAGACTAGCTGGATTTTATTGCAAGTGTAAAGCACATACCCTTTTTCAGATAAGCCATATTTATTTATATAAGCTGTATATATTTACTTACGTATTAGTCATACTTAAAAAAATTATGGACCAAAGCATAGCAAAAATTATGCACGGTGCTCAGTGTAGTATAATGTACAATAAATTCAGCAACAAAGAAATTTGATAGTTCCAAAAGTACATTGTATTCTCTGCTCACAAGAAATTATAGGTAAAGAGAAGTGACAGTCAAGGGTTAAATTATGAAATTTTGCAATTTATTTCTCATCATTTATGAGATTGTTAAATGTCAGAAAGTAGACTTTTTTTTTACTATCAGTATAAAACTGAACATACTGTGAGACATAAGGTAGCAGGTGTCTTGGCTCTAAACTATCAAGTCTGTGGGCATTCTGTTATAACAGGTGCTCCAAAAATTTGAACAGATTTTAACAAGAGCTGTATGGGCTTTTTAATTAGCCTGGTTACTCAGCATGTGGAGAAAGCACTAGGTATGTGCTTAAAACACCATTGTATCTTGCAAACAAATGTTTCACATACCCATAGTCATTCTTTTGGTTAAAATTCCTTTCTATATGATGCTAGCATTTGATCCTTGTATTCATTTTTCATATAATGTATCCTACCTGAAAAGAATTGTCATACTGAAAAAAGGGTGCTGAGTAGCATATATTCTCCTCCTTGGAAGTAGGCATTTAGAAACTTGGATTTACCTGATACTTAGCTGTAATTTTACTTGGCATTATAGAACTATGAGAGCACACAAAAAAAAGAAATTCAGTGCTCTGAATCTCTTGTGTGAAGACACTAAGAAGTATCTTCACTTCCAGTTATGCTTTTCCCATGAATTACTATTAAGTACATAATAAAATTTTTTAGAAGAAACTATGAACAACGAACTTTCAAATGTAAACAACATAATTAAAAATACTTTGATTTTACAATCCATATGATTGATTAGATATGATTTGATAGATATTATTTCAGAAATTAATATAAATGCATAAGTATAGCATGTAACATAAAAATAATGCCAGATAAAATAATTTGCGTTATAATATTTGTTTAAAAAGAGTAAGCCAAAGAATGTCACTTTACAGGGAGGAGAAAAAAGAAACAAAATGATGGCTAACATAAGATTTTTGTGCAAGCTGTCCTGTGATGAAAATTAAGATTTTAATTTATAAATAGTTTTGTTTACCTATAAAAATTATTTTACTGGTTGTGTCTGTAATACTGAGATTAGTGTCTGCTGTCAGTATTTATCTACAGATCTTTGTATCTATGATGTTGTTATAAAGTTTAATATTGCATATCTTAAATTACAGAAATCAGAGCCTTTTTTTTAACTCAGAAGAGATTGTTGAGAAATTATGTGGAGGATTTCACACTTGAAACATTCGTGTCAAAATATCTTTAACCACTTGGCCTAAGATTAAAAATACCAAGACACATTTTGATCCATATAAAATGCACACTTTAAAAAGTGTGCTTAATTTAAAAAATGCTTATATCTGCATTTTTAAAGGAACTTGTCTTACATAAATTAATGTAAGCAATGTACACTTTATTATTTCACAGTGAATTCAGTCTCATGCTATTACTTACTTGCTCAGCAGTAAGAAACAGAAGTATAGTCAATGGTCATTTATTGTCTGAAGGAATAATTATTAACTCTCCTACTGTGCTGTTTAAAATTTAGAAATTCCAACAAATTTACAAGCTAGATGGAAAACAAAAATGGGGATACATTTATGCTGTAAATGAAAGGAGTACTTATTATCATAGATGCTTTTTTGGAGGGGTAACAATAGTGATGAAAACAGAGCAGAAAAATTGTTGGTAGGGGTTGGCCACCCAAAATCCCTATAGACTTTATAATCTGTTTTCTGCTGGAGGATAGACCCTTGCCATTGCATTTCCGTGAGGTAACAAGGGTAAGAATGCAGATTACAGCCGTGTGTAACCATTGCAGCTGACTCTGACTTGCACACTGGTTGCCTTGGGCACTAAGGCTGCCTTGATTTCTGTCTCCACCAGTTTCCATCATCAGCTTCTGTTTATGCTCCTGTACTACATAACCATCTCTCAGTTGTGTCAATGCAGTTGATTGTGGATTATAAGGCACATTTCCCTTTTGTTAGATAGGGGATATATTAAGCCAATAATTCTGCTGCATGTAATGTATTATCAAACTACGGTCTTATTTTGCTGTGAAAAGAAGACCTACATGTGAGTTAGGTCTGTTGGGACTGTAGCAAATCTGAAAAAAATTAAATGGACTCTGAAATGACAAATACAGGTAAGATGCCTCTGTGAGGGAGACTTTGAAGGGGTACTAACTCAGAAAACCTAGTCTTCCCCTTTATTACTGTATTTTCTCCCTAAAGTAAATGTCTTCCATTCACTCTTTCACAGGCTTGAGAGTAGTGGCCATGTTAGCCTAGTTTTCTAGATTCATCATCGCATTATGTTATCTGAATAATCATGCAAATTGTTGTTGTTGGCTGGACTTCGTGAACGAAGATCTTGGGATAAGCCTGTGCAATGGATTTTTTAGGTGAGGCACAGTGTGCGTGGAACNAATCATGCAAATTAGGGTGATTAGAAATATCACCCCTGCTGGAGGATTTGAATTACTGAGGTGCCACGTTGGAAAGTCTGTAATGAGGTTCAGGTAGTAACGGATGAAAAATATGGCAAATGAAACTGAAGGAAGGTGGCAATATAAAGTAAAATATCATTACCGTAATTGTAACTAATGGGGGCTATGAGATGAAACCTTATGGATTTGCAGCAACCTATTTCTAAATTTGATAGGACTAGTCACTTAATGATCAGAACAAGAATAAGGCATTTTTTGCATATGAAGTTAAAAAAAGGAAGTCTGTTTGTCAAAACTTATCTGTATCTTAATACAATATTTATCTTGCAAATGTGGAAGCTCTAACTGGGTTGATTACATGTTACATTAATATAGATGCTACATACAGTGATGAGTAAAATGTTGGAAAGTGATGAATACATTTTTTAAATATTTGTATTTCCTTTCTTATGTTAAAACTTTTCTATGAGACAGATATTTGTAATAGGCATAAATATATGTTTAAAGTAAATATAGGGAATATTAATATGTGCAGAATACAGCCGGTGTTAGGAATTTCACCTGTAAGGCAAGATTTCAGAAAGGCTTCGGTTTTTTATAAGTTTTTCCATGGAGTAAACATGGTAGATACAGCAACATACTAAAATCCCTGAAGCTGTGTGCCCCATCTAGAGTAGTTAAAAATCTAGATAATCTATTTGCCAGTATAAATTCTGCATATGGCAATTCCATTAATACTAAAAGTATTGCAGCTATAAAACCTTGTCAAGATTTAGGACAAAGTTGTAAAAATAATTACAATTCTTACTGATACTTATAGTTCCATCAGTTTGTATAAGCACAGGAGAACAATATGGAATTAAATTAAGGCATTTTTTTAAATATTTGCAAGACTACAGTCTTTGAAGAAGCTCTTGAAAATATAACTTAGCTATTTGGGTAAGAGCATGCTGTTTCAAAGAAAATTAAGTAATTCCATAAGTGCTCACTGGAAGAGATATTAAAGGATGTGCTTCAAAGTCATCATTGTTTATTTCCCACTGAATTTCACCATCTCACTGACTGCTCCTTTTCAGGGACACATAATATAGACTTGCTAGCATGTACCTAATTTTGGTAAATTTCAGCCTGAAAACAACCCTTAGAGAAAAAGTTGACTGTAAAGAGCAGAAAAATGGAATAAAAAATGAAGAGTTAAGACACTAATTACAGTTTATTTTTTTAACATTTAGTTTGGCAGTTCTCATTATCTTTTGCTGTATAGTGTGTGAGGTCAATTAGGATTCAGTTGATCTTGGAGTCAGTTGACAATGCTGTTTATAATTAGATAGAAGAAAGGGAAAAGGTTGATGTTTTCTGTCTTCCTCATTAGGGCTTGCTGACTGGGTCAATTTTATTGCTATCTTAAAGGCAGTTAAGAAGGTCATGTGACTGTTTCTGAAATGAATTGTTTTGCAAAATACTGTTGTTTTTATAAGGATACTCCATTGTTAGCAGGGATAAATAGTTCTTATTAAAATTTTGAAGAATGCAGTTCATCACTTTAATAGACAAAGAAAAACATGTGAATTGGTTTACTTTTCACACTCTAACCTAGCAACTGCAGGGATTCAAATTTTAAACAACTGTGTGCAGTTTTGCCAAATCTGAACTGAAGGCTTCGCAGAACAAACTCCAAATGTAGTCTCAAATTTTTATGTTTAACAGCTACTAAACAGTACTTTCTATGAAGTAATGCAAGTGATATGAATAGTGTCAGATCTTTAAAATCTTTGTCTTTGTGCTGCTTGATTGTTGTTTAATAAACATTCATGATAGGACTCTCATAGAAGCATTGAATTACTGTGTAATATTCTAAGGAAGATCCATTAGCAGGTGGAATTGATATACATTTTAACAGCCTTGAAGCTAATTTTTAAAATTAGCTCTGCATGCTGCAGTGACATTATGGAAATAATCTTAATTAATATATTTGTAATTTTAGACATAATTCTACAGTTAATATTGCAGTATTCGTTTCATGTTTAGTGCAGCACTAACTTTACTAATATTAAATTAAAGGTGAAATGGATATTACTTCTCAGAACATTTAGTACAATGATTTAATAATGTTTTTACTTTGATAAGTCTTTTTTGATTATAAGAAATGCATATGCATTTATATAATGGGTATTGTAACATACATCATAATAATACTAATAGAAGATAAAAGACAACAACTCTCTAGTTCAGAAAGTAATGTAAACTGACATTTGATAGAAAAAAAAAAAATCCCCCAAAAGGTAAAAGAAAGAAGAAGAAAATGTAAATGAAACATGAGAGGGAAAGTCCCAACAGTTCTAATTAAAGGTATTTCAATGTTAGAACTGCAGCATCCACCCACATGTCATTCTTGCATGACATGTAACAGAAGATCACCAGGTCTGTCCTCCTTGTACAAAATATTTCCCCTATAATTATTTATCAACACCAAAAGTGAGAGTTTTGCATAATCGTATTTATAAATTGCACAGAATAGCGGTAATTATAGTAAATCTGCGTGTAACCAAAAGGTGATTCTTAAAGTAACTTTGAAGAAATGTTGCCAGCCATCTCTTATCCAGTATTTTACTGTCTACACTGGTTTCCTTCATCAAGTAGTAGGAGATGAAGGAGCAGCCTGGAGAAGGTGACTAGCTCATTGCATATGTAAAAAAAGTAAAATGCATGTTTCCTTTATTTCGCTCAGAGGACAGAAGTGAAAACAAAAAGCCAAGCATATTCATGACAGTGGCAGATGGTGCCAACCTTGCACAGCTATTTTCTTTGATTATTGGCTACTTATACTTTTAAAAACAAGAGACAAAGCCAGAAAGCTGTGGTTCTAGGAGAAGATAATGAAGTCACACTGACATGGGTCATTGTCCTGATTATCATCCAGGTTTGTTTTGAGTTTCTATAGAATTTTTCTAAATTTTTCCTTCTACTTTGTATTTTCTCTAGGAAACCCCCTAAACTGAATACAGATCTCATTATATTCACACCAGTATTGGACAGAGTTTGAGATTAGGTGGAATAAATTTGCCTATGCCATTTCAGAAAATATTTAATTATTATTATACAATAATTCTTATTGTATAAGAATTGCTTTTTTATTTTCAAAGAATAATATTAGAGTAGTCAGTATCTTATTACTTTAACCACTGTGAAGCAGTGAGTTTGGATTTTGAATTGTGAATATCCAGTTCTGAGAAATATATTTACTATGCTGAATTATAGGGAGCAGGTTTGAAAAAAATTATTGCTGGCTTCAGAATGTCTAAGTGAGCATCAGGAGATTTTTGAGTACTCTTATTTATTTTCTTTCCTGCTCTGAAGATTGTATACAGTATGATCACAGTTAGAAGTATGTTTAATGAAAATAAAATCTACAGCCAAGTTAGAATGAAAGTGAAGGAAAGTTCTACCAAGGCCCTACTTATGCTTATTGATTCTGACACCCTTTCAAACAGGAAAAGTTCAGTGGAGAAGGGAACATATTTTACACTGAGTGAATGATCACACTACCTTTACAAAGAATATAGAGAATGAATAGGATTCAGGGCCCAAACACTGAGACCAAATGACGTTGTTCGTACCCAGGAATGTGACCAGCCAGGGTCCTCCTTAAAACTAAATTTCTTTTGTGGCAGTAGAAGAAAAGTCAAGAAAACATGAATGGACACTGAGCTGGGAGAGAGCCATCGCTACAAAGAAAAGGTATTGCTGTTGTTTCCAGAGCAGAGTAAACATTACACACAGATTAGGTTATGATAGTAATGAGGGCTGAAGAGATTTTTATTGCCATGTAGAGCCGCCTGGATTTCTAATTCGTGTGTCTGGAGCAGTGCTCTACTGCTAACCACATTACAGACCTGTATGCTTATGCTGATGCGACTGTGTTACAAAGGAGACTATTTGCAAAGAGGATACAGAACCTATGATCCTTTAATATTTGTTTCAAATAATTATTTCAAAATTGAAAAAAGTCTGTGAGATGTTTTTGTTTTAGTCTTAAGCAGTTGCTATTTTTGATCACACATGGTCAAAGAATGAAACAGGGTCTTGTAAGTGATATGGCTTCTCAATAAATGATAAGCTTATACAATGCCATGCATAATCTTCTAAAAAGTAGCCCTATTTTAACAATTCCAGAGGTAATAATCCTATTTTACCCCTTACTACAATAAATGCAGAAATGAGCTTTACACATATAACAGAGATTCTTGTGCTACTTCCTTTCCTCAAAGCTTCTTTGAACTACATCTAATAGATCCTCAGCATACAAATGCTTCTAGCAAAAAGTGCTGTCAGGGATTTAGATTTATATTCTGGGATTGTGCTGTGCTCTGATTTACTGTTGTGTTCCTCTTTCCTCAACTGTTACCACTCTTAGTTATGGACAATGCCACCTTTCCAAAGTAGGAGCTCAGAGAGGATAATTTTGTTCCATTTGCCCTTGCTATCCTAGTCCAGCAGACTGGTCTGTAGGTGCTTGCTGGTACTTGATAGCACAGCAGAGAGAGTGGGTATGAATCCTCTTTGCCTTGAAATCTTAGGAATCAAGGAACACATGGCTGAACATGCTGTAATGCTGATCCCTGGAGAATCAGAAGAGCTTAATGGTACCTTTTCATTGTGGTTTTTTTTTGCTCTTGTTTGATGTCACTATAGTCTGTTTTATTCAATGCTATTGAAAATGAATGCATTCATTTTGAAAATTGTTATCCTCCACTAAACAAATGTACATGTACTGCAGTACAGCAGAATTACCCGAAAACCTTGACAATAAATCTGCCAGTCTTCCCATCCTAAACCTACAAAATATATACTTGATTGAGATGGAAAAAACAAGATAGGTGACAGCCCAGATACACAGAACAAGTATATGTTTTAAAAGTAAGCACACACATAAACTCCAACATTATCAGGAACCTGGTGCATTTTCTTGCAGTTTCTCTAAGTTAGGAATTTCATTTCTGCTTGTTGTTGTTTGCTTGCTTGTGCTATACATTTCTTGAGTCTGCCTTTTGGTATGTGATGGTAAAAAGACCAACAAACTGAGATGAAGAAAGCTTTTAAAACACTTTTTTATATATAGATTTAGGCTTAGATTATAACACATTCTTCCTGAGGAAAATGATCAATAGCTTTTAAAAGAAAAAGGGATGCAATATTCATAGAACTGCTTGAAAATGAAAATTTAAAATATCAGAGGGAAATAATAATTAATATTAAATTTTACTGAAGACTTCCAGAGAATGCATTATGGAATAAAGGGAATTACTTGTGAATTCTGCTGATGGAAAAATATATAGAGTTAAGATTGTTGTATTGAAGAACATGAGATAGAAAGCATGGTAATCCACAATTCATGGATAATGAGATGCTGAATNAATATAGTCAGTGAAGATATTATATACTCACTAGCTATAAATTCATTGAAGAACGTTGACTTTATATTAGACCTCACATGACATAGTACATTTGCTAGGCCTGCATTTATAGTTTTGAGGCACATAAATTCTTACTGACTTGCATAAGTAAAAAAATGCAAAATTTGGCCCTGCCTTTTCCATGACCCTTGGTTCACGGCAACTTCATGTTAATTACCTGTGTCTTTGGATGGTGAAACATATAGAATCTATCTCCTTGAATTATAGAATCACACTATTCATTAGTACATAGTACTGCATGTTGAAAAAAGTCCCCAGTCCATAACACTGATAATGTCCCTATTATTGCTGCTAAAATTAATGAAGCTCACCTGAAGAGCCTTTTTTTTTTTTCCTTTTCCAGCAATATAGTGAATCTAGGCAAAAAATAAAAATCAGTAGAAGCTTTTACGTATTAAAACCAGAGCCAGTTGGCTGCCTTTGTTAAGGAGACTAAATGCCAGCAAAACCAAAATCTTCATTTGCCTTGAAGACCTCATGCTGAATGAGAAGCTGTTGTTGCGATAAAGATATTCTTTGTGAGCACATTAATTTTCTTATTTTTGAACTCTCAAGAGAATAGAAAATTTAAGCAATAAATGATGTCTGTCCCTGCCCCTTTGAGATCAGAAAAGCTCAGAATGTCCATACTTTAAAGAACTGAAGTTGATCAAAATGAGACATTGAAGCTATGAAACCATAGAGACATTTGACTCTATGAAATACTGGATTCACTGAAAAGTACACTAGATAGTTCCTGTTGCAGAAAGTAATATGACCTTTCTCTGTATTGAGCTCTGTGTTATTCAGAAAGTTCCTCTACAAAGTATTTGATGAGTCTGTCACTTGTAGCCCTTGATGGGTAGCTCATGTAAAACTCACAAAGCAAATATTTCTCAACATGCCCTCCTAGCCACTTTTGCTGAATATGGGTGTTTAGATGTTCAAATCTAACCAGCACAGAAGGATTTCTCTGGTATGAACAACTGTGTCCCTGGGCTGGGATAAAAGAAACAAGAAGTGATTTTTCTTGGTAACTTGGTATGTAAAAATATTGCCAAATTGTATATTGTTGCCTGTATGTGTTAACTATAGTTATCTCTCTAAAAAGAGCTGTACTTTTTCTGCAACAGGAATTTATTCTAATACTTTTATACTTTTCTTTCCTTAGTGGTGTAATAACTACTGTGCCATATATATAGAAATTACTCTCAAGAATGTAACAAGCAGGATTCACACATTTAAATGATTTTTTTTTTTTTTAAAAGCTGAACTGTTTCCAAATTCTTCTATCCAAGCATCACTTAAGAAACTGTTTGTTCAGTTCAGTTTCATCTCTGCAGCTGCCAAACCACTTCAGTTCTGCCAGCTCTGCTCTCTGATTGCAAAATAAAGGGTGGTCACTTCACAGTGTATGCAAGAAATATTGTAATTTTGTGAAAATTATGACATTTAAGAAATCCTTTCAATAGCAAATTGTTAGGCTATTCTGCTACTTGCCTATTTAGCAAAACCCAAAAAGAATCTTTTATATTCACTTCTCCATACTTCCTATAACATTAGTGAATAGACTATTCTGGGCTTGCATTTTCTAAGACTGAAGCACTTTGTTGCAGCTTATATTAAAAAATATTTTTGTAGTATAATAGTCTGTCAAAAAAAATCAGTTTGCCTCATTTTCTTGTGTGCACAGCGGTGTCCTGACTGCTTTTTGTCCGTGTCTAATTATAAGAGTAGGACAACAGTAATTGCACAAAGTAGCAAAGCTTTTCTTTTTTTCTTCCTTTATTTCTTTTTCTCCTTAAAATCAGAGGATATGTGAAAAAATGAATCTAATAGAACCACTACTATATGAAAAATGTTGCTATATAAATGCATTAACCATTTTCATAACTTGTGTCTGAAGACCAGTCTCCTGTGTCCATACTGTGTGCAGAAACACAAAGGCACAGCACATGGGAAACTGCAACCTGTTTTATTAAAAGGAAGTGTAAATAATTGCCTTACTGTAATACTTTGTCACATACATTTTTCGAATTTTCAGAAAAAGTAATCTCAGTGGTTCAGTAGTCTATAAGTAGAAAGTCCCCACTTGATATAAAGTAAAATATAGAAGTATATGATATTGCTTTAAATCTGAAATGCAATTTAAAACAAAACAGAGAGGGGAAAATCTGTAAACTGCTTACTGACAATTTGCTTAAGTTCCAAGCAGTTTTCGTCTCAGGAAAATAATTTGCCTTATCTGAAAAAGAAATTACAATGTGATAAGAAATAGAAAAATAACACAATAATTAAAGGTTTTGAGGGTTTTTTTATAAGCTTTTCCCCCATTTGATAATAAAAAAAAATACTTGATTTTAAAGGGTGATACAGAAAAGTTGTTGGAAATAACAAAATAGCAGGATACAAATTTCTGCAATATAGAAGCAAAAAGGAAGGAACTTACTGTGATTTTTTTATAATGAAACAAATGTATAAAAGAGAATTGTTACAGCATTCTGATTTTTCCTGTGACTAGCCTGTTATCTTATTCAGGGTATTGCTTCTATCAGATCTTATTCTGTGTTTTTCCCATGCTGACCTGTATTTTGCTCGGTAGGAAATCTCTGCTCAGAGAGACTCACTGTGGGGTGAGAAATCATTTCAAGGGCTGCTTTTTGTTCACCTTTCATTATCACTGTGAAGTGCTGAAACTGACTGTAAGGCAACACCAAATCACAACCATCCTGTATTGCATCCACTTTCTATTCTATGTGTATTGTAATTTACATGAATCCTAAGTTATATCTAATATGAATAAAAATTATAGAAATAGGTATTGCACTTTCTCAATAAGAATATTTTTGAGAGGTACAATCAGTTTGTTTTTCTTCATATCAGTCTCAAAACCACTACTTGATATAATTACAGATACAGAGAATCAGAAGGAATACTAGCATGCCTCTTACACGGGATATTATGTAAACATTAGCATTTGTTTGTCAAATACTATTTTCTCATATACTTGTGCAGACCCACTAAACTCAATATATGCAGAGAGATACGTCCTCTAGCAAATTGTTAACCCAGAGAAATATATCCTTTGCAACACAGCTTCATGCCAATCGCCACTTCAGTAAACACTGCCACATCATGATGACTGTTCTCCAGGAATTAGCAATGAGTTTGTTTATAATCAAGTTTATCAATATTTATAAAGTACTGTACTTAAGGGGATAATATATTGATAAAATACAGTTCTAAAATGCATTACATTTCCACATTATATTTAATGGCTAAAAATACATGTAGTGGGTGTGGAGTAATAGGGGCCATACCCCGCCCCCACAAACAGTTTCTTTATCACCCCATCTGCTACCCCAAATGCTAACTCTCAGGAACACCACTGCTTTGCAGCATGTTTTATTATTCAAGCCTTGGTGGGAGGAGAGCTGCAGAAAGAAAGTGTTAACTGTAGAGAAAGGGAGGGTCAAAGCAAGACCCAGAATAAGCTGTATTGCTCTACTAATGCCAGGACAGTGGCACAAACTTGTGCTGGACCTGAACCGGCTCCTAAGTACAATTAGATTAGATTAAAACCTGCTAGAAAAAAAAGGAACAGTGAGAAGAAGGTCTAAACACATTTGTCAAAGAATTAATAAAGAGGCTAAAGGTATTTACGTAGGCAGGGAACATATGGAAGAAGAACAAGGCAGATTTTGAGAAGAAATTATTTAGCTTCATTAAAAAAAAAAAAAAAAAA
>VXAU01005247.1:654619-709076 GCA_013399695.1 Formicarius rufipectus
AACAAAGATTAGGCTAGGGGAAAAAAAAAATAGAAAATTTGCGCTGTTTTTATACTGCCTTTCTATTTTTCCAAAAGGAAGTAGGACATTGAGACCTGATCAGACATAAGTCAAGAAAGGATTCTTTTTGCTTTGGAAAGAAAGAAATGCTGCTAAAGAAAGATCAAATACTGATGAGTGTTAATGGGGGTTTAAGAGACAAAGTGTCCAGTTTGAAGCACTTATTGGCGATGTCTACACTATCACCACTTGCCAAAAACATTTCCATCATTGTGCAATGGTTGAGATTTATATCTGACTTCCAGCATTTTAATCTAACCCAGCTCAGAGCAGGTGAGGAGCTGACTGGAGGTAGCTCAGTGAGATGATTTTGGGCATGACAACATTGTTCACAAATGTAAGTTAAGTTCAGTAAACAGTTATTTGAAAAAAGGTCAGGGAAAAGCAAACAAAGTGAGAAAATTGAGTGGGTTTTTAATATACTCCCAAATTTAAAAATGGATTTTTTAGCTTAGTATTTTCCCTTAAAAATTGCTCTGTTTTTAATAGAAAGCTATTAAAATGAAAGAATCCTGAAAGGGAGCAAAATGTTTTGGTTTAGGACAATTGGAATTGTTTAGGACAACACAAAATTAATTATGTCTCTGGTTATGTGATTCATCTGTTGATGAATTCCATTATTTACATTCCATTATTTACACAGCTCTCAACTAGGTAATACACTTATAGCCAAAATGACTAGCCGGTATTCATGGTCTCATTGGCACATGTCTATTAGGATGTGAAACTGACCATATGAATCACGTTTTCTTAAAAAAAAAAAAAGCCATTAATTTGCAATTATTACATAGACATTTTCAAATTCAATCAGAACAAACAAGATGCAATTTTCATATTCCCTGTAGCAAGCCAGTGTTACAGTGTTCCCTCAACAAACAGTCATTTTCTTGGGTGCTGGTTTGATATGGTAAGCTTCTTATTTGCCATAGAGAGTTGACTTATTTCATGGTTTCAGGGTTTTGGTTTTTTTTTGATCTTGATTTCTTTTACCTGTGTTTAGGTGTTATGTAAGTGTTTATAGACTAGACTGACATTTGTGCTAAAATGTGCATCACACACAATATATCCAAAGGTCTACGGGTTCACTGAAAAGAAACCAGTTCCTGACTTTGCAGTACTTGTTCATCAGTCTGGGATGGTGAGGAATGAAAGCATCATACCAGAAGACATATTTTCTTGTATGTACTTCCCTGCTCCTGTGAAGACTCTGGAGCATCACAGAGCCAGTCTCAGATGAAGAAGAGTCAAGGTAATGGCCTGTTTCTACTGCACTCCAACAGAAGTCAAGACAAAATAGACAATCTAGAAAAACCACAGGTTGGTATTAGAAAGTATGGAAGGTTGTGTGTTCAACTGAATAATGTCCTGTTAATTTATATATGGTTCAGAGCCTTTTAAGTTTTCTGGCACTGCATAATCAAATCCTAGTATAATCACATCAGTTTTCAAATTTTCAAGCCAAAAGATTCCATGCAGTATACTCAGCAGTGATCCTTTATGAGGTACTATAAAAAGCCAAATTCTGTTTAATCTGTGTGGCCTTTCCTCAAGAAAATTTATGCTCTCTTGCTGGTTGAAATGTGTTAGCTGACACTCTTCTTCACCAGAAATGGCTGTGGATTGAGTCATGATCAAAGATGGGCTATCTTATATTGGGATGGCTGCAGTAGTTCCCTACCCACACTGCGGGAACAGTTCAGACTCTGATGTAACAGCTACAGAATTGCAAATAAGAGCTTGGCATTTGTGTAATAAACTTTAGCAGTTCAACTACTGCTTTGCAAGAAGCAGAGCCAGCTCTGTAGTCAGGGTAGGAATCTCTAAGAGAAGCAAGAAAAAGAGGGATGGAAAACACTGAATCTGCCTCAACTGAAAACATCCCTGCTTGTGACTTAGATCCTTATGGTGTCCTGACTGTTGTGAGTATCCAACAGGACATTTTGGAATGAAAGAATAATAGAAAAGTACTGTATTATTGCTTGGATGAATTGGAAGTAGCAGAAACACCTATTTATTAATTTCATACAATGATATTGCACATGGCTAATCTGAGATTCAAAGTCCAATGGAAAATGTTTGGCACTATGGGGGAAGAGTTCTTGTGGTTACAATATTAAGGAAAATTATAGTCCATTATCTAAGAGGACAGTGGTATGGTTTTATGGAAAAGGGAATTAATGCTACCAGATACAGTCAGTTTTAAGCATGGCACAATTACTGTTTTGCAAAATGTCGTTATCATGCAGCAGAGGCATACAACTCTAGACAATGACTAGAAAGAACTAAAGCCTCCCTGGTTACCTGGAATACTTAAGCATGACATTCCCAGCTCAGTAGGGAAGGACTAAGACTCAACAAATTGTCTGCTATCTAATTGTCTCTTGGCTCAGCTTGAAAAATGCAAATAGAACTAGACTGCAAAAATTGGTTCAAGAGGCCCTAACAGGATATCAAGCATTAAGCAGTATACAGCAGATGGTAAAAGATTTTTAAAAAGCAGTCTTCTTGTGGTTCACAATAGTCTAGGGAGTTAGAGAATGGCAGGTGGAGCAGAAACTATAACCGGTTATGAATTGTCAATAATTTCCTTTACAGTGGCAATGAAACTGCTCTTGAAATCACCAAAAGGTTACAGAGATACACTGTAATTGGAAGACATATACTTCAAGGGAGAACTGACAAAAAGATGTGACAGCTTCAGGAACTACAAGTAAGAATGTAATATTCCAAATTAATATTTACAAGGTAATACAGAATTATTTCTGGTCAGTCCTGAAAACCTTGGACCTAGATGCATTTAAAAGAATGCACCAAAAAAACACAGACTATAAATTTAGGACCATATTCAGTACCAGAGCTTTATTATCAGGTTCATCACTGTCCTTCATTACTGTACAAAGGACACAAAACTATGCCCCAAGATACTAGAGTTTTGCAATAAAAGTAGATGCTGCAGCACGGAAATATACAGTATATGTGATAGGAGTCTACATCTGGAGAGTACACAGTGATGCAGAGGGCATGATGTGGATGCAAACAGTTCTGGATTTTTATCTGCATTGGATGAATATTTTATTTGCCAGTTGCCTCTACTGACTTCTTCACTCTCCAGTAGAATACTAAGAAAAGCAGAGATGTAACTCTCACTAGCACATCAATTGTAAAAATAAACAATTCCTGACAGCAAATAATAACTGTTAAAACATTGCTGAATTTGCTACTTCCTGTCCCCTTATCCTCTCACTATGGTAGGCAACTGTCTACTTCCCCTATGCTGTAAGTCTGACATCCTGCCTTTGGTAGAACGGACATACTGACAGCAGAACATGAAAAAAGAAAGTGAAATTACTGTTGTCAGCCTGATAAAAAGTGAATGGAGGATGTTGTACAGTTTCAAGGAAATGAAAAAGAAAATTGGAATGTAATTATCTCAGGTAGTCTGCATTTAGATAGACTGAAACCGTGGCTTCCAAAACAGACATGAATTTTCCCATTCATCTTGATGGAGCACTAACTGCAAAGCGTTATTATGACAACTTTAATGTTAATAGTGGTAACTGTTCAATTTCTGTATCATATACCAGGTACACCGCAATACAGCACCACTTCACTACCATTGAGCTTATTTGGTATGTGCTAATGTTTCAGTCCTCTTAAATGATGACTTAGAAGAACATTGCTGGAGCCCACAGAAGGTCCAAAAGCAGAAAGGCACAAGGAACAATCTTGGAATAAAACATAAAATTGTTACTTTCAGATGTCATTCCTAGACTTTAAATCAGCTCACTGATCTCTGATATCTGCTTGTCTTAATATTGGTTTTCCACCAAAACAGAAGTCTGATAGCTTCAGACTTACCTTCCTCATTCTGATTTCTTTTAAGGTCAAAGTGTACCAGCTAGAAATCAGTTTCAGCCTTTCAAAAAAATCTAGCACAACTGGATTGTTGATAAGGAAGATTTCACACAAATGTGGCCTAGAGAAGCAAGCCTGTGAAGAGATCATGGTCGCAAAAAGCTGAGACCCTCAGCAGGCTATTAGCTTTCCAGAATGGTTATGTTTGGAGCAGAAAGACTTGCATAGTAACAGAGAAAAAATAAATTCTTTCACTTCATCTCCTGTAAGTGTAACAATAGTAAAGTGTCAAAACTGTTAAAGTCTTCATGCTCAGTTTTCTCATGTGCAGAACATAGACAACTTAGTCTTTTTCCTTATTTTACAGTAAGCCATTTGCCTTTTTCTCTCAGAAGGCATCAAAGTCCAAAGATATAGGTGGATTTTCAACTTTCATTCAAAATAACTGATAATTTGCTCAAAATTCCTGTAAGTCAAAGTAACCTGTACTGCAGCATGTTAGCATGGCATGAAGAGAGGAAAAGCAATAGTTATTTGGAGCATTGGAAAAAAGTTTACCTATGTTTTCTTGCTGGTAAGTCATAGAGAAAGAGATGTTTCTCTTTATTATTACTTATTATTGAAGCAAGGTCACTCTTGCACCAAAGGCCATGTTAGTGAAGAGAAAACTTTAAGTGATTCCTTTTCAAAGCAGTAATTTTCTGTCCTTTCCACAATGCGGTGGCTTTTTTAAAGACCACTTTTATATATGAGTGTGTATAAATGAATATATGTATTTATACACACACATGTAAGTGCAAGCAAATGTATACTTCTTAGAGATGCCTTGACTCCTCAAAAATTGCAGAAGAAAACCAAGGTGCTTCAGTTTAGTGGGTGGAAAGTGGCTTAGAAATAGGACAGTTTACCAAATTATGGTGGTCCCATCCCACAGAATGTTGTCTTTGCCTTGCAAGCTGTATAAATTCAGCTTTCAGCTACATTTCCAACTTTGATTCCTTGTCACATTTCTCGTTTCTGTCTCTCTGCTCAGCCAATGACAGCAGTGCCAATCCTCCAGTTGTTAAATCTATCTGAAAGCTTCCCCCCTCCTACTTTATATCACCCTCAAAGTGATTTTTGCAGTCTCTCCTCCAGAAAGAGAGAATTTGAACACAAAGACAGAATATTTGAGCCAACGAGAGAAGTAAAAAGAGAATCCTTGGAGTATTTTCTTTAACTCCTGTTCTCTTATGCACATTACAGGAAGGAGAATGTCCCTTTAAATAGTTTGGGAGCCCTCTAGTGATCCTTCCTTTCTTTCGGTGAAGAAATGATGAGATTCTTCTGCCTGCCAATGCATCTTAGGGTGGAGAGGCCTTTCTATATAGCTGATGGACTCAGAGTTTGCCATTCCACCATGCCACTGTTAGTTCCACAAATCCTTAATGTGGCACAGAAAATCTGAATAAAATGCTTTCCTTTCTTCAGTCATCCCTGTTTGTCCATTTTATTAATAATTTATTCATCCTGTTTTGCAACATTACAAATTCTGGGAGATCAGAGACTTCAATCTTGGCAGCGTTTTGTCTTCGTTTACAAAGGACCTTCTGGGTAGAACCCCAAGTATGGGTATGCCAGTGTCTGCTGCAAACCCTTCCTTCTGAGCTGTCAAGAATTTGAATGGAAATCCTGAGCCTTCAGATTATGGTGAGAGCTGAACCTTTTGCTATTCTGCCATTACAAACCATAAGCTCTTATAAAATATATTTTAGGAGTCCTATTGAATCGCACAGTATGTAGCATAATGTAATCAATACAAGAAGCTGCATATAAATAATCTGTTTGAATTCTCACACATTTTAAGATGAGAGAGGGCACCATTCCCAGCAGTACTCCCCCCCTCCCTCAGAGTTCACACCTTTTATGGGGGAAAATGATTGTAAAGTATTCATTTAAGCCAATAACCAAAGCTTATGTTATTCATTTCTCGGTGATATACATAGTGCTCTTTTTGTATACTATTAACTGTGGACATATGTTTTTCATTTGACTATGTTACTTACACACACAATTCTTTTAAAAAATATGTAAAATACAACAGCTGCTGTAAAAAAAAAATATTTTTAGATCTCTGAAGTGCCTAACGAGCTGCAGTGCACAACAAAAATGGTTTGGTCTTTGTAATGTGCCCATAGCAAAATATCATGGAAAAGCTTGGTCATTTCCCTGGAAGGGGGCAAAGTGACACAGTTCTAATATGACAGTGTGCTTCTCTGGGGTGTATTCCTTGCCTGTAACAGTAAGGTCTTGATCATTCACTGCATCAAAGCAATGACACAAACAATGGATCAGCCAACTTCTAAAACAGCAGTATAAAAGCAATTGTAAAGGCACCAACTGTATCATCTGAGCTTTGCTTTGACATTGCTGTTTTCTGATGGCAAAAATATACCTATTTCCTGCCAGTGTAAGTGAGAGATTAAGGGGTAAATATAGAAAACCTAAAGTTTGCTTTGGATTAGAACTTTTTTCTTTATGAATTATTGAATAAATCAAATATCCTTGGTTCTTATCCCAACAGAGTGTGATGATTGCTAGCTTGAAAAAAATGTAGCAAGAGCAAACGTTGGCAAGAGTGAAGCATTATAATGTGATGTCTACAGAGATTTAGAGACAGGGAGGATTGTCAGTTACCATTAGTGCTATCAATATTGGTAGAAGACATTCAAACTGTAATTCTACCTAGATTAAGGTACTTAAAAACAGTGTTCATGGTTTGAAAAAAACCTTTGCGAGTCTCTTTTAAGGAAATAATTGCACCGCCCATTAATACATAGATGCAGATTATTCCATTGCGACACACTTGACTGCTACCATGTGAGGGAATGGCAAGTGTGGAAAACTGCCAAAACTGCATGTCTTCTTCCTTCTCTTCCAGCTGATAAGACAAGAGAACTAAGATGTGAAATCATTCATGGGGTATCTGGAAAATAGGATGAAAAAACAAAATCTTCATGAAGATTGCAGTCATACAGTGGTAGAGAGTATACTGGGGAGGATACTGCTATCAGAATTCTGACATTCCCAGCAGCAGCTGCAGCACCATTCTGCAAATTTTCTACTGCAATTTGATGGGAAGCCTTGGTCTTTACTTGCACCAGGCCCTTCCCTGTCAGGTTCTACTAAAACACCTTGCAATACCCAAGTTAAATGTCTAGACAGACATTTCTTTGTTTCTCCTACATATTCATTGCTTTCCTCTTGATTTTTCCAAAGGGTCAAGTCCAGTGTATTCGAAGATGTCCAGGGTGTTCAAAACTGTGTAGTCAGTGTTACTGAACTACTTCAAAGGTGTGCAGAGAGCACAAAGTTGCAGAGACAATGTCCTTGAATCACTTACAGTCAGTTTTTACCGCAGGAAGTTGCAGTAGTGGTATCCAGCTGGCTTTCCACTGATTTTTAAAGTGCTGATTTTACAGCAACAATTTTACAGTATTAACTTTAAAATTTTTGAAATGTAGCTTATTCCAAAGCTTTTGCTTAGCTTGATGTGGATGCCAAAGTTTCCACAGATTAGTCAACTTGACATTTGAATCCTCCTCCCACAGACTGATTCTGATGTTCCCTAGAAGTGGTGTAATCAATCACTTCCAATTTTTAGAATGGGAATATGTCTAAAGAAGTTGGGTTTTATTTGGAATCTAAAGGCCTGTGAACTCATTTGGTATATTTATTTAAAAAGAATGGGTCACTGTTTTTGCATTTTTCATACTGCATTTTTCAACATTAGTAGCAACTTTTACAAACTTTCTCAAAACATGCTCTGATACCTCTGGGATAATAATTATGTTTTTTCATATTTGCAAATTTATATGCTCCATGTCTTGACAAAAGTCTCTTATTTTAGCTATGTTTAATTAGTATTTAGTCCATAACAGTGGTGACAAAGCATTTCTTGTAAAACATCAACCATGCTGTATAATTATTTTTGCCCTTGGGCAATCTAGTTTATCAGTAATTTTTGCCATTGGGCAATCTAGTTGACTGATCATTGGTGATGTAGCAGTGGTTCAATGTCAAGTTCTCCATTATTTTATCAGTAACTACAGGTCTAGAGTAGAGATCTAAGTTTCCTTAAAATTGCTATCCTCCTAAGAAAAAATTCACTTAGGGTTATTATATGAATTTCATATCTGGAGACTGCGTAATTAGACAGTTCTTCAAATTGGATGGTTAAGTAGATGTCACTACAATCCTGCTGTGTTCAAAGATGTAGATTTAAAGGACTGAAAATAAAGGGAAGGCAGGTTCCTTAGGGAAAGTCTGCACTGTGCAATTAAATTCAGTGCAGATAACCTCAAACCAGTGCTGACCAACCTAAAGACTGAGCAGCTGCATTGGCATGATTTTGCACTTCAGTGAAATCTTTGACTCTCAGTAGTAAGCCCTGGCTCCAGCTCAGTGCCATGGTGATGCAGACATAATGCTTTTGCTTCCAGAGCGGCGGTTAGATCTGCTGTGCTCTGTTGTGTGGGAGTCACGGAACTCTGGTATGGCTTCTAGCTTATGGAAAGTCATCTGTGATCCTGAATTTTCTGTGAGCAGATTTTTAAATTATAACTGCTCTTGAATATGTACCTACAGCTTTGCTGTTTTTTTGGTTTGGTTTGGCTTCGGGTTTGTTTTGTTTGTTTGTTTTATTGGTTTTTGTTTTTGTTTGTTGTGTTTTTTGTTTTTGTTTGGGTTTTTGTTTGTTTGTTTGGTTTTTTGTTTGTTTGTTTGGGGTTTTTTTGGTCAGCTTAGAAACCTGGAAGAATGGTAGGTCAACTTGATTTCAGTGCCAAACGCACCTGCTCCAGCAGTATCTCTCAACCAGATTCTCTCACAAAACAGAGACTAAGAAGATGAGCTAAAGCCAGCTATTATTTGGCTATAATTCCTGTGAAATTTGATAAACTTCTGTCAGTGATCTAGTGTGTATATTTAAGCTACATTACAGGCTTCCTGCACTAAGTTAGAACTGGATCTAATCTGAACTCCAGCTTACACATTTGTCAGCAGATATCTATTCACAACAGCAGCTCTTCGAAAGAAAGGGTGAGCTTAACAGTGGAGATCAGAGATCGTGTTTCCCTTTGCAGATTGCAGCTGACTCCTGTGCTAAGAAGCATGAGTGCGCTGTACTTACGGGGGTGATACAGAACTTCAAGTGACTTTTATATTTATATAAATATATATAAATATATATTTATATTTATGTAAGGAAAAGAGAAAGGTAGGAGAGAAATACTTTTGTTCATGGGATATTTCTCAGCTTTTCCATTTCATACATATAATATTCATTTAATTTTTTCTAAAATGGAGGAAGACAAAGAGAAACGAGTAAATATGCTTTATTCTCAGTTTAGCTTAAGAGATACACAATGGGTTGAGAGATGAATTGGGGTTTGGGGACTGAGAGTAACACTCTGCACTAGGGAGCAGGTGGTAACCACCGTGTTCGGTCAGGATCACACTCACAGGTTGGTCCAGGAAGTTCCTATGTTGTGCAGCTTCTCAGGCAAAATCTGTTCTGGCTGAAACTGTTTAGTCAGTGCTGACTGTCCTGTGAAAATACAGGAAGGAAAAGGTCTTGAATGGTACTGGAAACACTATGCAGGATACTGGTGGTGAACTCCAGGGACACAGAAAGCTAAGGCAGAGAAATCTCTTCTTAATTCTATCAGTAATATTGTTCTGATTCCAGTCTTCTTCAAGAGCTGCATTTTAAAGCAGATTGTTGGTTTCATTTAATTTAATTTTGTTTCATTCATCTTAAAGTAATTTATGTTTGTTTAGACAGAGTATGCTTTTATAGGGAAGAAGAAAGATGAAATTTAGTTCAGTCAAAATAAGCTGAAAAACTACAGTCATCAAGGAAACAAGATAATTTTTGAAACATTTCCCTTTTAAAAGTTACTTCATTATAAAATAAGACTAAAGACTGTTGCTTATTGCTCAGCTTTTCTGTCAAAAGAAATGAAATGACACTTCAGATTTTGAAGTGAATTTACCCAATGAAGTGGAACACTTGGATAGGCCTGGAATGTAGGTCGGAATAGGAAGCTGTAAGTGCACTTCAGATTCAGAGGTTCAGAGTTCGCACAGCAAGAACATTTATTTCAAAGAGAGCGATTAAGTTCCATGAGCATTTGGCAGTCCTACCTGTGCTAAGATTGCCAGTCTGAGTGTTAGGGAAACCGTGGTGGTTGCAAGCAAGTTATGAGTTTTAGATCATAGCAAGAAATCAGAAGTAGTTCTGGTCAGAGAACTACTGTATAAACATACTTGAAATCTGCATTGTATTTACTTTGCAGAACACAACTTCAGCTCTCAGAAATGAAAATTTTATTTCCTGTTTTGCCAAAGGAAGGAAGCTGAGGCAGGGGATCAAAGTTTTGCTACCAGTGTGTAATAACAAGGAAAACTGAATGCCTTTTTGCAAAGGGAGATACAAAAGTTCTAGAAGAAGTAAACATTCCAATAGTAAAATGTACAACAAAATGTGGAGCCCTTGCTAGGCTAATCCTGTTTGCTTTGCTGTATAAAGACTGAGGAGAGACAAGTTCCTTTAGAAACAGAGAAAGAACATCACTTCTAAGGGAGTTTTAAATTTTTTCCATGATTAAAAAGAAACCCCAGGAGGATCTGACTAGCAAGGGTGATGTTTGGTTCATTAGAGTGCTATGATTTGATTACTTCCCAATTCTGTTACTTTCCTTCTTTCATTTCTTCCACTATCTTAAAATCACAGAAAGCTTCGTGTTGGAAGGGACCTTATAGGTCATCTAGTTCAAACATGTCTTACAGAAGAGCACATGAAATGCCTGCTGGATTTACTTAGTAGGTAAATACATGAAAATTTGTTTTTCCTCCAGCTTTTAAAACTTTCAAAAGTCATGGTAGTGCCCAAACCCACAAGTTCACAATATTTTCACTTTTGAACTGATATACTCTAGAGAAGGATAGATTTTGTGTCAGTTTGTACGATTTGTTTTAAAGTAAGGTCCTGATACATAAATGAGTTTGGAGACTATCTTAGGGTGTAATACATTTTAGTAATACATTTTAGGCCTGTGAACCAGAGTCTTACATCTCTACCAAGTGATCAACAACTTGTATTTTATTGTGTAAAGCTACAAATTATTTGCTACTCATCTCCTTACTTGAGCTATTACATGGAGAACTTCCTCATTGGAAATTTTCTTAATGGAGTCAGTGGCTGGTAGGTAATTTTGCGTCTCTGACATATGAGTTCTCATATGTTTCTTGAGCTATGGTGCCCCTGGTTGCCTATGTATTAAAATGGGTTTTTTTATTCCTTCATCTTTGCACATCACTGAAGTGCAATTTTGAGCATTAAAAGTAACTCTTTTGTGGGGGGTTGTGTTTGATATGTCAGTTATTTAATAGTAAATAATAATTTAATTCTTAAGACTACCAAAAGCACTTTAAAATTTGGGCAAGAACTTTTTTATCACACACCAGCAAAAATCTTGTTCTATGAAGTAAAAATGCGGTAGTGGAAACCCCAAAGAAATATTAACTGTATGAAGTGCGAAAAACTTTAATACCACCTCACAATGACTGTCTTCTCTCTGTTCAGATCAGAGCCCAAATAATGCTTTCTATCTCTAGCTCCCCTGTATATTGTTTTTAGACTTATTGCATGATATCACCATCTGTTCTACTCACATTTTGAGTCCAATTCTAGAGCTGTGTATTTTAAGACATGAATTTATAGCTGAAGTGCTTGAAAGCCTCAGTTATACATTCTCCCTGTGTTTGTGCCATATCAGCATACATCAAGGAGATACTCCCTTCTCTCCAAACATAAAAGTTCTAATCAGCATAGGGAAAGGACAGAATCGGAAAAAAAAAAAAAAACAAAAAACGAAATAATAAGACAATATTAATAAATGAGGTAGTTGTCAATTTACTAGTGCATCAAGGCAAAGGAAAGCTTGAAAGCTGTCAAGATAGTGAGGTCTTTTTATCAGTAAATAACCACAGAATCATGGAATCATATAATGGTTTGTGTTGGAAGGGACCTTAAGGGTCATCTACTTCCAACAGATATGCCAACAGAGACACCTTTCACTAGACCAGGTTGCTCAAAGCCCCATTCAACCTTGCCTGAAACGTTACCTTGGATGGGCATACACAACTTGTCTGGGCTGTTCCAGTGCCCCACCACCCTCACAGTAAAGAATTTCCCCCTTATTCTAATCTAACCCTGTCCTCTTTCAGTTTAAAGCCATTCCCTCATATTTTATCACTGCGTGTCCTTGACAAAACTCCATCTCCTGCCCTCTTGTAGGCTCCCTTCAGGTACTGGAAGGTGCTCTAAGTCTCCCTGGAGCCTGTGTTTCTCAAGGCTGAAGAACCCCAATTCTCTCATCCTGTCATAATAGGAGAGGTGCTCCAGCATTCTGAGCACCTTTTCAACCTCTTCACTTGCTCCAACAGGTCCACATTCTTCTTATGTTGGGGACAGCACAGAGCTGGATGCAACACTCCAGCTGGAGTCCCATGGGAGCAGAATAGAGGGGCAGGATCACCTCTCCCACCCTGGTGGCCTTGCTGCTTTTGATGCAGCTCAGGATATGATCGACTTTCTGGGCTGAGAGTATACATTTCTGGGTCATGTTGAACTTCTCTTTAACCAAGACCCACAACTCTTTCTCCTCAGGGCTGCTCTCAATCCATTCTCTGCACAGCCTGTATTTGTGTTTGGGATTTCCATGACCAACCATTGCACTTGGCCTTGTACTCCATGAGATTTGCACAGTTCCACCTCTCAAGCCTGCAAGGTCCCTCTGGATGGCATCCCTTCTTTGCTGCATGTTAAGCATACCACACACCTTGGAAAACTTGCTGACAGTGCATTCCCACTGTCCACGTTGCTGACAAAGATGTCAAACTGCTCATCCCAATTCCCTGAGGAACACCACTGGCTACTACTCTCCTCTTGGGCATCAAGCTGCTGACCAAACTTTTTGAGTGCAACCATCCAGCAACTTATCCACCAAGTAGTCCACCTATCAACACCATGCCTCTCCAGCTTAGAGACAAGGATATTGTGTGGAATAGTGTCAAATGCTTTACAAAAGTCCAGGTAGATTAATAGAAAAATCTATTGCTAAGTAGAACTTTGCTTTGGTGATTGAGATTCTCGTTTCACACATAATCCAGAACATCATCATGGTCACTACTATGTTTTCTGCATGTTTCTTTTACAACTGATCTGTGAAAATGAAAACAATGAAAATTCAATCCAGTGCACTGATCTATACTCTTTGTCTCTTGGTCTTTTCTGAAAATGAGTCAGTCCTATTAATATACAGCAAAAATTTCTTCCAACTTGCTTCTGAAACAGATATTCTGGCTAATGCAAAGTTTAAGAAAAGATCATGAGAGAAGATGAGGAAACATTAAATGAATTTTCACATTTTTCAGTGAGGAACATCTTGAAGTAAGCTGTGCATTGTCAGAGTTAGACAATATTACTAGACACAGGTCTTTACAAATGTTTCCGATAATGTCATTCCCTCTCACATGCCAGCTACATCAGAATCAAAGAAATAAAATTTTTAGTTTAATCTTTTTCTCTGATTTTGATAGATTTTTCTAAACTGAACTGGCTGGCAGTGACTTACTTTCTATATTAATTACACCAACATTCCCTGGATGAATAAATAATAGAATGAAGAGGTGTCTTGATGAGACATCAGAAGAACATGGTCGACTTGGTTTTTTAGCCAGGGATGACCCAGTCTTCATTACTGAAGGAAAGACATGTTGCTGTAAGATTATGCTTGTGGACCATATTTACATTTTCTGCTCAAATATTTTGTACATGGTTTAATTGAGGTCAAATGCAAAGACAAGTAACAAATTCTTCAGGCTCTGTAAAAAGCAGAATGGTGGCACTAGCACAGCTCTCAGTTTGATCTACTAGGCAGTGCCCAGCTTGGACTTGGCAATATACTGGCAAAGTCAAGTGGCCTTCGGATCTAACCTGACTCCTCGCTTGCTGTGGAATACAACTATGCATATGGTACATTTTTTAGATGATGATGATAATTAATTCTGTTTCTGTTCCTATTCTCCTGCTCAATGCTGTTGGTATCATTCTGCAGTGCTGCTAGTACAGTTCTTTTTCTTTCTTATTCTATTTCAAAATGTCTTTACTGAAAACTGATGCAAAGAGAAAGGTCATATATAGCAACCCTGCAATACACTTCTCAAAAACAGTGCAGGAAGAGCCTTCCAAGTCCTGTCCAACTGAGCAAGGAAAAGCTTTTTCACATTTATAGTGACTGTCTTGATTACCTGAGAGCTGCTAAAGCAAAGTTCAAGCCAATATTTTTTTTTTGTTCCATCTCCTGCTGGTGGTGAAAAAAAACCCTTTGGCATTTTCTGTGCGTGTCTCCTCAGGCTACTTTATGGGTTTTTGCCCTGTTAAAATGATGCAACATATTTGTTACATGAAAATTAGGCCTATTTCAAGCAACTTCTCACGCAATACTTATTGATTGATACAAGACCACTCATTAAAGTTACAACGATGGATATTCCTCCACCTTTTTTTCCCAGATATTGTAACCAGCATGAAAGTTCAGCTGGTCAGGTGAAATCCAGAACCTGCAGGTTTTCAAGTCTGCATTAAAAAGTAGAACTTACACAATTCTAACTGCCAGACTGATAACTGTATTCCAAATATCCATAGCTCAATTGTAAAGATATAGATTTCCACATATTTGTAATAAATGAATGAAAATACCTTTTGGGAAATAAAGTGATATGTTTTAAAGGCATTTGTTTACTTTTCCTGTAAGCTCCTGAGATGGCTAACATACTAGTTGTTAATCACACCATCTGTTCATGCACTGTTTGACTAAATGAATCAATTCATACTTTTTCTTCTTAAAGCAGTTTTTTTGCAGAACAATATGTTTGTGTCTATTACCCCATCATTTGGCAATGTGGTATGAGATATTTTAATTTTCCTATTTATTGTGCAAGGATTTTCAATCTCCAAATATTTCTTTTAAATATACATACAGCACAGAAAAGCTGTGTCTATTGATTTCTGTAGCACTGCAAACAGTGGAAAAATCTGTTCCATTCTGCTGTCAAATTTCAACCATCTGATTATATTTAAATGAGTTATTTCAACATGTTTCATTGGAATGACCGTCGCACGGGCGATTCCTCCTGTGTACCGAAGATGGCAGTGGTGCACAACCTACCCGCCCGCGGACCTGCAGCCTCGAGGAAGTCGCTCGGATTTTAGGTACTGCTTCCAGGAAAAAGCAAATTAGGGGGGAGATATTCTGCAAATGGGAATGGCACCCTTTTGTAGTCTTCCTTGTCTCAGTTTCCATTCACATCATTCCAATCAAAATTCGAGCTAAATATGGAAACTGGAACTTGATATAGATACAAACCCCAGTTTACTAAGATTGTAACCAAGCTGTTTTAAAATTTGTGTTCATATGCACATCCTAGCTTCAATTGAAACAAAAAAACCCTCATCAATTTCTGTGCATCAAATCTTGGTCTTTCCTAAAACCTCATATAAAAGGCTTTAAGTTTTGAGTGACTATGGGTTGTTTCTAACTCCTCAGAAGATTTGCACAAATGTGCTGGCATATGTTCCCGATTATTTTTTAGTTTAGCTTACCTTAAACCAACGTTTTGTAGATTCAGAAGAGGAATGTTGGGCTGAACACCAGGGAGAATCTGAAAATGAGTAAAATAGTTTCTGAAGCTACACTGTTAGTACAAAGAAATAAAAGAAAATGTCTCAAAATATCTTCAGTATAATGTAATGAATAATCCTGATGTAAAATTGACTGAATGACTTCCTAATAAATTTTTATAACTGTGAACCAAACATACCTTGATACTGCAGTGGAATCAGAGTTAGCAGTTGCTCCTAAAGGTTATGTCCTATTTACATGGTCACTTAAGAAACAGTAAATAATTTCCCTCATTGTTGTGATACCATTGTCCAGGGAATTTTCTTTTCAAGAAAGATAAATGTGTTCTCAGAGACAAGTATCTCTATATTATAGACAAAAGTTGTTCAAAAATAGTTTCTTAGTCATATTCTGTTTTTCAGTCCGAGTCTTATTTCTATAAATTCGCGTATAGTTAGGTCATGTGACTAGACAAGTTTGTGAAGAATTACATGCTAGAATAGAAAAGTGTTTACTGAATAATGAAGAATGATGCTGAGATGATCTTAGTAGAGTCTATCTCCATTTGATTTGTCTGGCTGTATTTATTGATAATTTTGTTGTGTTTTGGGTTTTGTTTGTTTGTTTGTTTTGTTTTTTGTGAATAACAGAGAGAGAGTGAAAGGGCATATGTGTCTGTGAATGACATCTCCAAATTTTCAGGCTGTGAATTATAATCAGTATTGAGTTGTACCAGTGGAATACAGACTTCAGAAGTCCGTCAGTAATGCAGGCATCAAACAGGTGAATACACCAAGGAGTAGGTTCACGGCCCTGAACTGGCACTGAAGTGGCACTTGAAATGGCCTGAACTGCAAACCATTGAAAGGCATAAAATAATATATGTATTGTTTTCTCAAGTGTCTTGGTAAGGTGATAAGATGCTGATATATTGTATATAAGGTGGAGATTTTGTATTTCATTTTAATTGCCATCTAACATTAGTCTGCTTTGAATGCATTGCATGAGTCATTGTGAGGTGATTCCTCTGAGAAAAAGGATCATTTCTTAGCATCCCAAAGACATGTAAAGATGTTCTTTCACCCTTCAAACCCTTTTTCAAATCTAAATATTTAACACTTAGCAAACTTGATCCTTTGTGTTACTCTGAATGACAAAACTTATTTGACAACAGAGGGACCCATCCTTTCAGTAAGAGAAAAGACCTCTTTATTAGCCACTCAGCTTCACTTAGAATTCGCTGCAGTTTCAGTTTAAACCAGCCACTATTCATTCCAATCTAGGTAGTATTACTATATAATGGCATTTATTTCATGTCATTGATTTACTGTACTGGACACATGACATTCTCCTGTTGTTGGTGATGAAGTTGTTTCATGTCTTCACCATCCCTAAAGGGTCATTTATAAATGTGATGAAAGGAAGGAGGGAGGGAGGAGAAGGGATGGCCATACACCTTTTAGACCTCTGGAGGATGAAGGCAGTTGTCATGGTTCGCTTGTGCTCTTGGGGTCAACAATACCTTATTAAGTATTTTAAAGTCAGCACAGAGGGCTCTATTGAGACTGAAGTTTAGTTTCCAGTTTTAAAGCCCTAGAGAAGGGACAATTTTCCCTGAATTCTATTCCATCTCCTTCAGAAGTATGTGTAAACTGCATCTAAGTATTTAAACTAGTCTGTGTTGCATTTTATACTTATTTGATTATCAAAACCTTGGTTTTTTATTTTGAAGAAGCTTTTCAAAACTATGTGTCCTCTCCATTTAAGGGGTTTCGGAAGCTGATCTTTTACAGTACACTTTTAAATGTGAGTGTGAGGTAAAATTAGTAAGTCATTTGTCACATCAGATCACTGAGAAGCTCAGGTAGAGCTGTGGCATCAGGATGAAACTACTCCTACACTGCTTTATCTGGTTAATTAAAAATGATATCTAAGGGGTTCATGTCAACTTGAATAATGGTGATGCCTTTCATTACATATTAGAATTCTCCTTGAAAAATCTGTTAAATAGCATTGCCATCCTGAGATTTTAGATTGAGTCTGCTATTTAGAAAGGGAAAGATATATGGTTTTCTTCAAAACAAAAGCAGTTCTCTGCAGAGAGCTAATTTCACCTTCTTTACATTAATAATCTGACATATTTGACTTCCTTACCTTTTGTATCTCCTTTGCAATTTTCATTTTGACTAGGTGGAGTTTTGCCTTAAGGGTTCAAAATGTTCTTGGTTTTTTGGATTAGGCATTAGAATTATCAAATCTTGAAAGCATAAAATCTTTCATACTGTGACCTGATCTCCTTATTGCTTTTATGCACTATGAGATGAATTTGTGCAATCCTTATTCATATGATTACTAATTCATAAATAAATTCCAGCAACTTCTGTGTAATTATTTTTGTAAGTGCATGCAAGCAGAAAGTAGGTAATATGTAATTTTTCTTGTATGTAAAAAATCCCAATGTGAGTGGTTAGCTTTTTATTGCAAAAGGTCTCCTATAGGTTTCTTACAGACCTTTTCTAGAGATTTTTATAATAATGATTAATTTTCTCTCTAAAATGTTGACTTTCTGGAGGTAGCCATTTTGAGTCCTTTAAATTATTTGGAAAGCTTTTAAAGATTTTAAATTATTTAATGCCATTATTTTGCTGACAGTGGGATTATACCAAATAACAATTTCAGTTCCAATGCTTTTTGCAAATGAAGGCAAAAATTAAAGTTAACAACTTTAAGGAAAAAAAAACCAAAACAAAAACAAATCAAAACAAAAAAACCCAAACAAGATAAAACAAGGAGGGGGGGGGAGGAAAAAAACCAAACAATGACCAAAACGAGATCTTAAAAATTTTGAGGACTTTGAATTTTTTCCTATGGCAAAAATGTGCACCCTTGCTATTTTTAAAAGTTATAATATAAACACTCCTAAGAATCATTTGATATCAGATCCTCTTTACAGACATTGCACTCAGGAAATAACTCACAAATCCAGTGGTCTCTAAATTCACATGCTTATTCTATTTGCTAGTTATCGTGCTGCTGTTTCGTTATATGTCTTCCACTTGCCTTTGAGTGGTGCTTAGATGATAAGCTGAAGGTGTTTAAATCACGTTTATTGCAGATTAGAGGGGAATAAGATGAAGAAAAAGAAAGGAGAAGGTGAATGAGACTGTACAACACTGCTTTGATGATGAAATGCTTTGTCAGTTGAAATGCTTGGTCCATGCAATATGTGATTCTCTGCCATCTTCAGTCTGTACATGCTCTGCTCTTCGTTGAGTTACGTGTTTATTAATAACATACCATCCTTTGTGCTTTTGCGCCTCCAGTTACTTTCCTCTGTGGTGGTGGAAATATACTAGTAGCTCGACAGTCTCTAACTTCTATTTTTCTCCTAATTTAGAGGAAATTCTTGAAGTATCATGGAATAGAGATGATTCAATAAAAAGCAAATATTAACTGCTTCATACAGTCCTTACAGACATTGTTAATTCCATAGACTTCTTTTCTTAACAGAAGGGTTATGCAGAGAATTATTTTCAGTCAGATGCTTTTTCCTGCATTGGTTTGCATGTAAAATTTTTTCCCCCCTTCTGTTACAGGACTTCGAAGAATCAAATCTTTTATATATTTTATTTAAACATTGCAAAAATATTCCATTTGCAATTAAAATTGATTACATCTCAGAGTAGAGAATAAAGGGAAATAATGATGGGAGGAAGACCTGTTTAAAAAACACTGCAAATATGCTGATGCATTATTCAAGGCAAACGTTTCCTTCACACGGTACCAGAATCTGATACTGTGAAATTACTGCAACAACAGTAATGCACTTACAGCAGAATTTCACCTTTCTTTGCTGCCCTTGCTTTGGGCTACTTAATATCTTTCTATATTCATTAACTTAGAAATGAAGTATTTTATGGACTTAGCCTAACAACCCCCTCTGCATTTTCAGACCAACTTGCCAACAGTTTCTAAGCACTTAAGTGACCCTTTTACAGGAAATCCAGGAGTGGCACCAACCCAGGCTAGGCCAGACAGTAAGACTTTTAATCCTTCTAAACTCCTCCATTCTAGACAAGACTGAGCACAAAAATAATGCTTCAGAAGCACATCAAACAAGGACATTTGGAAGTGGGTGTTGCAGTAAAGAGGTGTTACTGTCTGGCTGTGCTAACAAAGACTTTGGCATAAGAGGTATGACAATGGAAGCATTATTTCTAGTGGGATAGAGGCAGTCAGTAGTAAGTCCAGTAGACTTAAAGGCACAGTAACACGACCGCCATGATCGCCTGTGGCTGTTGGATCTTCTGTTATCAAATTGACAGCTATTGTGAAATACAACATCTCATGCCACTTCAGGCAACATTCCAGCATTCACTCTTTTCCTATAAAACCCTGAGTAATCTGCTTTTATGTAGAGAATTGAGTGGAGAAGGAGTAACATTTTCCCACATACTTGCTGGAAGCTTCTCCTATGGGGTTTATATGGCCTGTAGAAAATGAACACAAAATTCCACTTAGTTATCATTGTGCCTCATATGAGCAGTATTCTCCAGGTGTTGTTTTAGCCAGACATTTTGATAATCTCTTCCTCAAAGGACATAACCTTGAAATGGGAGTGTACCTATATGGTACACGATATATGAATATAAATTACAGAAGGCAAAGCACTGTATTTTCTAGAGTACAAAATGAAGGTATTAATTATTTGCTATTTTTGACTTACTTCAATTGTTTCAGTAAGTATTTTTAACTAGTTTACAGTACAGAATATAAAATCTATGTGAGTTTTAAGTGCATATATTTTTGCTTCTGTTCTTTTCAAAGTAAAAAGTCATGGTAAGTCAGTTTTGTATTATTACATCCTCTCAAGGGACTTAAGTTTAAAAAAAAGTCTGTGAAACATTGCACTAAATCACCAGTCAATGAGGCCACTCATGGTACATAAGCCTACCTGTGTTCATAAGTCTTTTCTGGGTCAGGGCGAAGAATGTGATCACTTGCCAGTACTGCCTTAAAGACAGCTTAGCAAACAAAAGATTCAAGCACAACAAGAAAAGCATCATTCTTATGAAGACACTTGGCATTCTCTGAAGAATCCACACCCAAAAAAATCAGTCCACACCTGAAAAGCAGACTAAACTAAAACCAGTTTAAATATGTTCGAGTAAGAGAAGTTCAAATATTTGCAAACATTAAGCAATTGTTCTTTGTACCTCTAATTCATCTGTTTGCATTAAACTTGAAAACGCAAAGGTCTCTCAGTATCACTTAGAAAACAGAAAACTTGATAAGCTCTGAAACTTGATGTGTTCACTGAAAACATGTAACTGTACATTTGATAGGTCTCTAGTAATTCTGAAGATGTTGTTGTCTTTTCATGCTCTAAGTTCCTCAGGCTTCGTACACAATGTAAGTAACTGCTAGCTGAGCACAACCTCCGCTGATCATTCAGAACACAAATCCGTTCAGTACAGATAAGTCCAGAAGTAACCAAGTGGATTGTATTAAAAGTGCTTGCATATTGTTACAGAATGCTATTGTTTTGTATGAGTATTTGTACTACAGAATATACCACTTGGGAAAAATAATCTGTGTGCCAGTGCTGCCAAGTGACAGGTTGAAGTATTAAAGACACCTAAAAAATGGATTTGTAATGGAAATGCTGATTCTTAAAACAGAGACTTAAACATGTGGTTCTCTGTCATTTAAAAAGCAACTACATTTTTAAAACTCAGAGTTTTGATAGAGCATTCTATACATTCAACTTAACCACTGAAATTTAGTTTAGCTATTTTAACCATTGAGCTTAAGTTATATGTTCTTGTAATGCTTATAATGCTTTTTTTGATTGCTTTTAATATTTCTGGTTGTGATACTGGAAGACAGATGAAAGAACTGGAAATCAGGATCTCTTGAGTTCTTTTTTCCATTCTCCAGCTTATTAAAGTGTCCTCTCTGTGAAGTATTATTTAGTCACCTGAATTTAAGAGAACAGTTTATCAGATACCTAGGTGATGACACAAGTTTTGGAATGGGTCTGGAAACTGCTTTCCAAGGCTTTCATGTTAGCTACAGAATTTTAAATACAAAATATTTATACTAAGTGTTGGGAAACATTTTATTGTGGTTTATATACTTCCTGGCATTTAAAGAACTACTTCTGTTTCTGTAGTGGAAATACCATGTAAAATCCATTGAGTTGAATATAGGTGATATTTTTATACTTCACCTGTGTAGGGATTCAATGGCTTCTTTTGTATTTAGATTATGTTTCCACTTGATTCTTTCCCCCCAATTGCATCCCAGGTACCTGTGATGCAAGAACTCATGAAAAATGGTGAGGAAAAATTCATCCAGTGTGACAGAATCAGTATATAGTTGTGTTCTAGGTTCATATTTAAAATTCTACTCTCATGGCTATCTTATGGCACAGCAGATGTGCCGGTAGAGCCCCATTCTCAGTACTGTGTCTGCCTCTCTGGGGTATGTTGGCCGGCACATACGAATGGAATACATTTGAATAACATTTGAAAAACATCCTTGCAGTATTTATACATGTATTGTTGGAGAAACGCTCATGGTTCCAGACCTGTTCCTACATAATTTTTTACATGAAACTACATTTCTTTCTGCAGTATTTAAATACTTACTGTATTGAATAGAACAAGATAATTTTTTTTCCTCTGGGAGGTTAGAATATTCTATTTCTCTTCCTTCAGTCTGAAGACAAAAAGATACATGAGATCTCTCAGTCAACGTGTATAATTTAGAGAAAGGTGAATGAATGCTGTTTGAAATTGTATGCAAATATGATCACTTACTAGTAAGGTTTCTGCCACTTTCTGATATGAAACAACTTTCTTCTGATGCTGGTATGCGCAATTTTTTCACTTATGAGCAATGACAGAATAATTTAATAGGAATATATAAATACCTAAATTAATTTTAAAGCTGTAAATCTGTTCATAGCTGGTTAATTTGGGCAACATGAGATACAGCCCTGTGAGTGCTTCTCTGACAAAATGCAAGTCATAGTTAATCTATATGTAAAACTAAATTTCCCGGAAGAAGAAACATAACTTTGGATATCGTCATGGTTTGTTTAGGGAAAAATAAACTAACTCATCACTACTCTTGGGGAATACTTTAACGGAAACAAGAAAGTATTACTTTGATTTTTAAGAGTCATTCAGTTATTGGTGAACACAAGAGTTATCCAGATATGTATTATTAATCAATAGGTTGTACACCAGAGCTTCCAGACACAATGCCTGGGGTTAGGATGAAATTTAAATCATCTGCCTTCAAAAACAAAGCCATTTGCCCACTTGAACAAAAGGTGGTTAGCAACACAGATCCAAGGAGACTGTCAGGCAACAGAATAGCTGAGAATGTGACAAACTTCGCTTAAAACCACCTACATTTTAATTCCACGTAAGGAGGAACTACTTTGCTCACAGCTTTTCACTTGAAGTTATTTTGAAGATGTTCTTCATTGAGGACCGAGAAAGGGTAAAATTGTTTCTTAAATTTTGCTATTGAACATGAAAGTTATTTAATGCAGGTTAGTCAACAGCCTAAATGTTTTGAAAGAGTATTATCTAAAAATTTGATCGAACCCTTTTAAACAGTTGGTTTACTCCTTTGAATAATAGACATTCAAGTAGGTTTTACTGCATTTTCCTTCTAAATGGGTTAGGAACTCACACAGTTCAATGTCTCTAATTAATAAATAGATGAGAGTTGTTTAAAGTGATACTTGAATGGAAACAGTAAGTTTTGTTCTGTGAGCAGTGGTTGATGTAACAATCAAGATTTCTTCTCTTTCTAGGAATCAGTATTTTAATAACTTCCAAAAGAAGAGGAAAACATGGAAACTTTCCACTAACTTTCATTTTGGGTCTCATGAGGACTTTTTTGAGAGTGCACCCTCAGCAAATTTGCAGATGACACCAAGCTGAGTGGTGCAGCTGACACACCTGGAGGATGGAATGCCATCCAACGGGACCTGGACAAACTTGAGTAGTGGGCCCATGGGAATCTCATGAGGTTCAACAGGGCCAATTGCAAGGTGCTGCACCTGAGTTGGGTCAGCTGCTCCATACAGTTGGTCAATACAGGTTGGGGGATGAAGACATCAAGAGCAGCCCTGCCAAGAAAGAATTGGGAGTACTGGTGGGTTAAAGATTGGACATGACCCAGCAATGTGCGTTTGGAGCCCAGAAAGCCAACTGTGTCCTGGGTTGCATCAAAAGCAGCAAGGCCAACAGGTCAAGAGAGGTGATTCTGCCTCTCTACTCTGCTCTGGTGAGACCCCACCTGGAGTGCTGCATCCAGCTCTGGGGTCCCCAATACAAGGAGGACATAGATCTGTTGGAGCAAGTCCAGAGTAGGACCATGAAGATGACCAAAGGACTGGAGCTTTGGTCATGAAGCTTTTTGGTCACTGAAGCTTTTTCTTCACACATATCTTGTGAGGACAGGTAGAGAGAGTTGAGGATATTCCGTCTGGAGAAGAGAAGGCTCCACAGATTACCTCAAAGGGACCTACAAGAAAACTGGGGACAGACTCTTCAGTGAGGCCTGTTGCAACAGGACAGAGTTAATGGTTTTAAAGTAAAAGAAACTTGATTCAAATTAGATATCAGGAATAAGCTTTTAGAATGAGAGTAATAAAACACTGAGAAAGGTTGCCCAGAGAGACAGTAGGTGCCCCATCCCTGGAAACATTAAAGACAAGGTTAGATGGTACTCTGAGCATCTCTGTTTGAAGATGTTCCCGCTCATTGCAGCCTGTAAAGAGATGACCTGTAAAGGTCCCCTACAAAAGTCACCCAGGAAATTTGTGGCCAAAAATTTTCCTCTGTTCTAGCATATCACTGGAGATTTTAATTCTCAATAACAAAAATTGTTGATAGTTGTTGAGTTTCCACCTAAGTCATTTCTTGAAAACAGTTTTACTGATGTTTTCCAAAACTCTGAAAATTATCTTCGAACATGAAGTGCTTCAGGCATGTATAAAGGGTGAAGAAAAGTAGGCTACATTCCTTATGAAGTTGCTGGTTGGTTGGCTCATTTCCAGAGCTATTCCACGGGGTAGGATAAAGGAGGCCACACAAAACTGACACAGATTAGAGATTTTAGACCAGTACAATGATTGTAACATTTGTAACATTCTGCACATCCTTTTATCCTTCTCATACTGTTTAAAATCTTACAGAATTCTTGAAATCTACATTAATGAAAACACATTTGTGCTTCAGAAACAATAGCATTGCAGCTCCTCAACACACTAGGAAGTAAAAACCCATACATTCAAAATAATGTGCAGGTAAATGTTGCATTTAAAACCTTATTACTACATCATTTGTTAATCTGAAATGGGCGGTGGGCGTTGGCCGAGTGGTGTAAGTCGCCGCCTCTGGAGCCAGCTCCTCCTCTGAGGACACCGGTTCGAATCCTGGAGGACCTCGCTGTCACCATCCGAGCGTCCTCGGCTGTGGCAAGATGAACCTCAGGAGTAAAGGGAGTTGGGCCAGTTCTGCACACACTGTGCCTCACCTAAAAAATCCATTGCGCAGGCTTATCCCAAAATCTTCGTTAGCAAAGTCTAGTCAAAAACAACAACAACAACTACATCATTGTCCTGTTTACAGTCTTTTCTACAGTTTTTCTCACAGAAAAATGTAGATTTGGATTGTAACGGGAATAAAAATGCCAGAGAGCTTTGGCAAGAGGGTGGTTGCTGCATACTTAGGGATATTGCATGAAGAAAGAAATGTGTTTGTAATTAGGGAAACATAGAGCAGTTCTGATTACATCTAAGAAAAGCCGAAGAGAGTAACTTTCTGAAGGACAGACCATGTAACAGTAAGTGGATGAAAACTCAGCTTACACTATGGTAGTTAAAAGAAGTATATAGCTTCTCACTCAGTTGCTTTAACAGACCAGCTGTTTCAGAGTCTTCTATAATCCATTCCTGGATTTGTTCTTGAATTAAAATATACACATCATTTGCCTTGCAAGTTTAAAAAAAATTAATGAGTTTTCTCTTAAAATGTCTGAGTAATGGTTAGAAGAAGTCATAAAAACATTCTGCTGAAGATAGTAGTAATCTATCAGCTGAACTCGGCGGGCACTAAATAGACAAAATTGACTATATCGTGTTTTTGAAAGTGTCCAAACCCTGCTTGACTTTGAGGAAGATTTAAATGGAAAGTGAAGTGCTGCTGCTTCTTCTCAACAGAATTTTTTCATATCTACCTGACCCTTTCTATCCAGGCACTTCTAAAAAGCATCACTTTAAAAATATTTGTTGGTGTTGGACTGTTTAGTCTCACACACTTATACTTTGAGCCCAAAAAGTTTTACAAGCTAAACTGGTGAACTTGGAGACCTTAAGTAACTTAGATCTGCTGAACTAACAATGACACAGAAACGTGAACATAAGCTTTATCTCTGTGAAACAAGTACTGATTGAGTGATGTTGACGAATAGCCTTTTATATCTGAGCAGCAGACAGGTTGTATGCAACTTGAGACAGCACAGAAGCCTGCATTTTGAGATGGTTGGAGAAAGCTAAAGCTTCTGAGCAAGTTCGTTGCAGCATTCTCTGCCTTGACCGTGAGACTGTATTTTCATGGCACACAGCACTAACAGATACGGTGCTACAGTTTAATTTACTATGAATAGCCAAGTTTCATCAAAGCACTATTATTCTCTGGAAATGCCTGGAGAATATTAAGCCCTTGACTTTCCAAAATGTAGTATTCAGGTCTGACCTCTTCCATTTGCTGATTTTTCTAATGATTATCTTACATTATGAATTTCAGGTCCCTATTCATAAGAGTAGTGACCAAAATGTTTGTGAGTCCACCTTATGTCTATGGTATCTAAGAGTCTCACTCACTGGATGTACAAATATATGAAATCATTCTCTTTAGAAAGAAAGTGTGAGCTAATGGAAAGAGAAAATACTTCAGTTAAAAAAAATTAATAAAGCCAATGTTCTTAAAACAGCATGTTTTCAGCACCTGTAATAACTCTAGAATTCTAATTCATTGTTATGAGAAAAACAAATTGCATTATCTTTATATAAATGCAGGAGAATATTTCCAGAGAAAATGGCAGCAGAAGTGGAAAGGGAACAAGACTGAAGTTCTCATCTGACATAGGTATTTGCTTTGTACGTTTGTTGGAGTTAAGCAGGTAGCGTTTCTGTTCCTGGAACAAACCATCTTAAAAGATGGTCTTGAAACACCTTCTTTTCTTATCTCCTTCAGAACCATAGTGTATTCACCAGCAGACCTAAAGGAAAACACCAATCCTAGATATTAAATCCCCATATCCTGTATGCATTCTTATGTGAACTTTACCTGTGTAAGTCACTCTTACTACAAAGTAAGGACTAATAAATACATTGACATTAGGGTCTAAACCTGCAATTGTGTTTGCTAAGCACAAAAGGAAACTTTGTCTTCACATGATAAATTTGCTATGGGTCCTTGAAGAATGTCATGGTATACCAGCATATATAATTACAAGAAACAGCTACTCTACCTTAGGAGTACTTCTTCAAAACATTCTCTCATGGTTTTCCTTTTGCACAACATACACTTTTTTCTCATCACAAATCTATCCAACATTGCCATTGTCATAGAGTGCTCCCAGTTCTCCAGCTAGAATGGAGAATCATGGATGTAAGCACAGCCCTTATACTGCTGTTCTGAGCACTACAAACCAGACAAAATTTGTGGACCTATTGTTGTTTAACCTCTGTGTTGACAGAATCTTGCCAGACTCTGTGTGTTCATAACTTACTGTTGGAAAAACATTTCTTGGTTTTTTGAGGGTTATCTCTACAACACATGATATGTGTTACTGATATTTTTCTCAATCTGTAGCAACCCTAATATTTCTTGGTGGAATTGTCACTATGTGATATAAAGGTTGATTGCCATAAAGATGTTTTTCAACAGTCGTGATTGCTTTAAAGGATGTATTGTAGGGTGTTTGTCTGGAGGCATTGAAAAGCTAAGAAAAATTCACTATTTATTTTAATCAGTCAATCACACTTGTTTCTTTTTCTCAGTGTTTTTCTTCTGCTTTAGTTTTTTGAATCATAACTGTCAATAGCAAGTTCTGAGTTTTCTCCTTTCTTTTCCCTTCACAGATCAAATCTTCTGGATTTTTCAGGGTTTTCAAGCAATATTCTGAATACAATCAAAATCTCTTTACACCACAGTCTTCCTATTTTTCTTTTGTTCTTGGTTCAAGTCTAAACAGTTATGCTCCCTTTAGTTATTTGCAATATGCTTAAAGATAACTTCATGTGAGTGTAGCTAGTATATATATTTTTTCTCCTCCCTCAGATCTTCACAAACTAAAACAATGCTCACAGTTTACTGAGATCTGAGTTGATACAGATCCAGATTTAAATCTCAGATGTATTAAGAGGAGGATCATTTAAATAAAAACTAAACTACTGTTCTATGATGAGGATGTTCCAGTTTTCAAATGCATAAATTGAGACTAATTGACATAATAACTAAGATTTTAGTAACTAATAACTAAAATAATTAATAACTAATGCTTTTTAAAAGCATTTAATCACTACAATATATGTTATTTCATTTTATATTAGTTCATTTTGTATTAGTTCATTTTGATATTGTAAATTAATACATGCAAAAAAGTAAAGTATACTCAGTTGAAATGACTATCACTATCATTATTCAGGAAAAAAGTATACTCACCACTGCCTTTAATAGACTTTTGCCTGAATAAAAGACAAAAAAAAAATCTCTTTTATTGCAACTTGTAAAATCTTGGAGTCTAGTCCTTAAATCTTTCCTCAGTTGCAAGAGTAAGTACTGAGAATTTAAATTGCATCAAACTTAGGAATGCTGGAGAAACATGTTCCACTCCATTTCTTAAGTGCTATGAAATATAATCAAAACACTGCCTCTAAATATTTCTTTCTAACAATCTTTAGTGGTTAATTAAATATTTGTGCCCTTCAATAGCAGCTGTGTAGAAGCAGGCTAAATGCTGAGAAACTCACCAAGGAGCAAGGCAGAGTTAGATCATGGTGAATCATTGCTATATATCTGCTTATATGCGAGAAGACACAGAGCAGTATGTTCTGAAGCACCATCTCTTAGATAAAGATATGATTTATTTTCACTAAGAATTTCTTAATTTGAGAATAGTTAGTAAACAGAAACAAATCTGGTGTGTGAGCTTTTCACATTATTTTCCTCCCTCTGGATATGATTGTTTGCTTAGGAAGTCCTCTGCAGTCTGTTTTTGTAGTGGGCAGTATGCTTACTAGCCATGACTTACTGCTGACAAGATTACAGTCTTACAATATAGACCAAGGAAGGCAAATGCATTTTAACTTGGAAATGTCAAGAAATGCTGTACTGTTTTACTGTTTTATGACCTTTATTATGGCCTTAGAATTGAAAAGTCTTTCTAAACTCCTACCCATCTGCTCTGAGTAAAGCAAATGTTTGTGCTGCTGCTCTCCGTAATCCCCTTTTCCTTTCTCCCACATCTGCTACTGACCAGGCCTTTTCTTCATTGTGATGGGAGTGCTTAGTTTGAAAAGACATAACATATTTAAAACTAGAGGATGTCATTGTTATTAAAACATTTTATGCAGGGTTGAAATCAGGGTTTAGGAATCTTCATATATCCTTAGTGATTTTGGGCAGCTTACTGAATCCCTCCATGCTTTGGTCTCCTATTTGTGAAAGGGAAAAATAATGCCTCATTTTAGTAGAAAAGTTTTGTTACTTATTTTGATTGAAATAATTTTTTCTTTGCACAGTATTAGGAAATAATATCTCATGATTCTTCCACACATTGTGAATAATGTAAATATTTAAGTAAGAATACTGCCTGAAAATGCTTTAATATTAAATTATGTATGAACTGCTCTCTTTTGGGTTTGAATGTATTGTACCTTCTGCTGTTTCAGTGTTTATGGACAGTGAAATATTTATGTAGTTGAGTAAAATGTACCAAAGTTTTTCTGTTCTTCTATTAATACCAGTAAGCTCTTTGTTCTGTATTATGTAAGTACTGAACATAGGAGCTCTCCTTACTGTCACATTAGTTTGGAAAGCCACATGTCTTGAGAGAAAATTTACTAAAGGTTTGTCCATGTACGGAAGCTTCTCTTGGTTGGATTGTATAAATCACATTTATATGACATGTATAAACACTCAGCTGTACTGCATCTTGGCAGGCTCATGTTATTCGATTTGCTTCCAAGATTTCAGGTTGCTGAGCATCACGGATTGCATGTCCCAAGTGAAATGGAAAAAACAAAGGCAAAAAAATTGCAACCTTCTCCTTGTCCCTTTAAGTATTGAACTTGGGAATATTTGCCTTTAGGATTTCTGGGATTTTCTTAGCACTTTGCCAAGTGAAGTAGCCTTAAAAATTGATTCAGAGGAGAGCTTGTCAACCTAAACAAGCATGTGCAGAAATGGCTTAGCTTGTCAACACACCTTTTTTTCACAGCAGATCTTACCCTGGAAATTCTTGCTTCAGTCTAATGAAGGAGAAAACCATAGATCCTTTTAATTCATTGTTCCTGCTTTCAAAGGACTTGTTTATATAGCAGAATTATTAGGGTTGTTTAGGGATACTTATGATGTGCCGATGTGACTTGCTGGAGAAGATGAGAGGACACAAAGGTCACTTGACTTCCAGAGGCCTGAACAGTTGTGTCGATAACAAACCTGCTGCACATGGATTGCATACATGTACAGGATGGCCAGAACTGGCTGCAGAGTTACTACATGAAGCTTTATGAGAAACTTATTCTGTCTTCCATTTCAGAGCAAAATTTTAGAGGAATCAACACAACTATCAAAGCGGTGAGACTGCACCCACATCTTTGGTTGCTTCAGGCATTGTTGGTGCATTGCAAACCAATTTGGTTTCAGTATGTCAGCTGCCAGGGTATGGCAGTGGTCATATATGTGGACTGACAGCTGATCAGTGCATACTGTACCTCTAAAAATATATTAGAAAAAAATCTAATTTCAGGAAAGATTTACAAATACACTAGGATCAGACTGAGCTTCACTCATACTTCCCTCCTTCAGGTGGGTGACACCTATGGAAGGAGCACTTGCAGATCACCCAGGACTACAGGTGAGAGAATACAGGTTTGAAAGACAGTGTTAAAGTGGATAGCAACAGGCTGAGGAAATCTCTTGGTGCCAACAAGGGCAAGCCAGTGCTTGGTTTCCTCCCAGTAGCACTGTATGCAGAGTGTCTTATTGCCTGTGACTGCATGGATGGCAAGTGGGGAGTGTATCTGGAGTTTCCTGTTCCTGTCAGAAATGGGTTACTGAACTGGGTGCAGAACGTGGGGAATAGGAAGATGTAAGGATCAAACAATTGTGTTTATTTAAAAAAAAAAAAAAAAAAGGAAAAAGAGCTGATAAGGTAGATGAAAGTGTTGATACAGGCAGTGCTTTGCTATCATACTGTCATATTACCACATGGTACACATTCTCTTGCTGCAGGTTGTTGTATCTATTAATATCTATTGCAGTTAATTGTAGTTGAAATATCATCAGAGTTTTTACATGACAGTGTGGAAAGGGATGTTTGTTTATCGTACATAGTTTCTGTGAGCTGTGCCCTACCTCATACTTGTTTTGATTTTATGAATTCTTTTGGTCCAAATTTAAGTGACATACTGAAATATAGAAGGCTGAAAAAGCTGGTTTTAATTTTGTTCAGTGACAGATTTTGCATTGTTTTAATTGATTATTAAGGCTAAATTCTATGCATTTGAAATTAGGTCTATACTGTGTAGGAGCTTTAATATCTTCCAATTTAATATCATATAACAAACTCTAGCCTTCTAAAAACATGACAATTTTATGATCATGATAAGCTGTTTTTTTATTCTTTACTGCAGTACCTGCCAGGAATTGAGAGCTGCAAGGAATATGATCATCTGTGATCAAATGTGTTGTTGCTTCTCATTCTTCTTTCCTTCTTGATTATAGTTTAAACTCCCTCACACACACATACACACAAAAGAAATCCCAAATAGCAGCCAACAACAAAGCAAACAAACAAACAAACAAAAGGCCCAAACTTTCCAAGGAGAAAGTGTAAAGAAAATGATTTTCAGGGAAATACATCTATTGCAAAAGCAAATTACTCTTTGTATTGAAAGTGCCACTGTGCAAACTCACGGAAATGAGTTATACATGTCAGCATCCAGACACAAGACTAGCCAATTACTTTTTCTAAAGTCCACGGGATTGTCCTTTGACATTATGTACAGAGCACATTTGCAAATTAAATCCTTTATCGTTCAAGACTTTTTTCTAAATATTTTTAGCTTAAGCAACAACATCTGGTTTAAAACAGGAAACAGTCTTATAGCTAAATGACTTTTGTACATAAATATTTAAGACTCTATATACTGAAATGTGACACCACAAGTTATCATTTCCGGTATGCAACCTCTTATGCTCAGTTTTATTTTAGCAGATATAAAATACCACAGAGACATGATAAATGTGAAATCCTTCTCAGAAAACAAATTAAGTTCTAACATACTTTTGAAATGCTAGAATCTTAATGTAGTATTTTTGAGTTTAATTATTTGCTACTTTTTGTTTGCATTGGGTGTTTGTTTTTTTTTCCAAACCTTCTCTACCTTCACATTTACTTAAAAGTTTGGCCTAGTTTTCTTCAGCCAGTAGGAGCTATTCTGTGGATTTCAGCTCATAATTTGTATTACAGGAATGTTTAACCAAATAGTGTCAATTCATTAATGGAATATCAACAAGCTTCAGGAGGTACATTAAGAAAAAAGCATAGTCATGTTTTTCTGGAATTCAGTGTTGGGGAGGGTGAGTTATCACACATAAGTAAACGGTCACAGTAGCAATCGACGTTTACTATACTAATGCCTTTTTTTTAACCTGTCTTCTCAGTTGTGCATCCTTATCCCATGATTTTATTTCAGTTTTCTTCGGAACACGAACTACGTATTTCCTTCTAGCTGGCCCATTTCAGCTAAACAACCTGGGATGTTCTGCTGCCTTTCCACTCTGCTCAAATGGACTTCTGTCTTACTCATGACTTTGCAATGGGTAGCAGCAGGCATGGTAGAAAACAGTTTGAAAGCATGCAAAATCTTAGACATGTCAGGGCCCACAGACTAGTTCCCCCAGACTCTGGCATATCTGAAGAGATCACTGGCTAATCACTTCAGGTTAATTTTAATGACAGTTTTAGTAATAATTCATAATTTAATGCCTAATAAGAGCTTCATTTTGTACTTGTTCAGCACAGGAGGGATTTTGAGCATTACATTCTGTTACAAGGACATTATAAGATGCATAAACAGCTGTGGCTTGCCACTGAAGCATTCCTAAGCCATAGATACACCTCAGATAAGAAAATGATTGAGAGCAGCTGTCCACAGAGTGGGCTGTTTGAAAGGAAGCAAAGGAAAAATGAGAGGAGAGTTTGAAGAAGTTGTGTGCAGAGTGCCTGAGGTTGAGAGCAGGGGAGGGGCCCACGTGCAGCCGAGCAGAGTTAACTCTGGCAGAGCAGGACTCTCAGCTATGAGCAGCTTTACTCAGAGCTGTTTTTCCACTCCAGCTCAGTCCTAGGCCTGCCTGCCTCCCAGGAGAGATGGAAGCTGTGGAAAAAAACTCATTTTATCTCTCCTCTACAGCTGGTAGACATGATCAGAAAAGGGTGTCAGGGACAGCCCTGAAGGATGCTATAGTCGGGAAGAAGGACACTGATGATAATTCACTTCACCTCCAGAGAGCTTCACAGGCCTGGCAACTTGCTGTTTCAGTTTTGCATAGTTAAAGCTTAGGTACAAGTATTTTTAATAATAATATTTTCTTTAATTATTTTCTTTTCTTTAAGTTAAGAAACTTTTCTTAAGTTTCTAAAGGGCATCACTTAAAAAGTCTAGGAGATGCACGTTCTTATCTTTGTACATCTAAGTATGTTGGCAACAGCAAGTAGGGATGGATATGCAAGGTTAGAAAAGAGTGCCTATGTATTCTAATATTCTGACAAAAAGTCTAATATTTTATTCAGACCGCACAGAAAATTTATCACTGAAAAAAATTAAATATTTTTAATTTTTCCTTTTTTTTTTGTTTGTTTTTTTTTTAATTTCAAAAAAACTTGTACTGAGTTTATCTGTGATCAAAAAAACTTGGTTTAGATGTATAAATCATTAAGTAGGATATTTTAAAATCCAATTTTTTTAATCCTCCAAGGGAATTTGAATGTCCACCAATTCAAGAGAAGAAAGAAGTCAGAGTCACATCTAATTGTTTTAAAACTTTCCACTAAATTTTAGCTGATTTGAGCTTGAACACTGTCTTTTTCTTGCCCAAATTGGTCAGATGATAAGGATTAATTTGCTGTGACCTATTTGTTTTGACCTTGCTATGACCTTTAAGCTTTTTTATCCCTTTTCCTGCACTGTCTGTCGTCTACCTTGGGCAGCCAAGTATAACTTCAAAGCAGCATTCTGTAGCACACTTAGTTTTATAGCATAGTCATTCATTCCAGCACATAAAAGATCATTTGCCCATAAACATTGTTGATGAAAATAGGAGTAAAATGGGCCTGTTTTAAGCTTACCATGTTATGCTCTGGATAAACATTACAAAAGGAATGAAAGAAGTGGCACACATTCTTTCAACTATCCAAGTCCATAATTTAATTCCTGTAGGCATATTTGCAGATACAGAAGAACCTCTTGAAAAACATATGATATAAAAAATGTCCATTCTGTTGAGTTTCAATAGACTGGGCCTCACAGACTTCCTATTGTGTTTCAAGGCATTTTACTGCTAAGTTTTCACACTTCTGTTGGAATTTTTAAATCCGTCTCTGACTATTATTATTATTATTATATGAGCCAGAGGTATCAAACTCATGGAATTCACATCTGTCTTGGGCATTTATTTGTATTCCAGATTAATTTTGACATGTAATTTTTTTTCTTCTCATCTCTAATGATCCATATGCACTTTACAGGGCAACTCTGACTACTTTGTTTGCACTTACTAATTATAGCTAGAATTGAGAATTTTCCAGTGGACACCATTTGACACAGTGATTTTTTTTTTTCATTCACCATGGCAGGTGACAGTTCTAACTTCTCCAGGCTCCATATTGCTTGCTTACTATTCAAGAGGAGCAGAAGTCAGAACTTCATGTTTCTAGTGAGAGACCCCTAACTTTCCAGTGAGACACAATATTCTAACACCTTAAACTGCTGATCTCAGAACTGTCATATTGCATAGAGAGAAGAGCTATGATGTAAGAAGAATGAGAAAATGGCAGTGCCCTAGCAACTAAATGACTTGTTTGCTTCAGTTTTCTAAACCAAAATCACAATGATGTAAAACAATGACTCTGAATAACAGCATCTTGGGGCAATGCAGCTGTCCCAGATTCATGCAGAAAAGATATTTGGACAGACACACACAGATTATGCCCACATGTTTCCCTGTGCTCCCATACTTCACCATAAACCCTTATCAACTTGTTCTACTCGTCTCTTTACTGAGCTATATATTAGAAGTCTTAGTCTAAAATTCCCATTTGTTTCATAAGATGTCCTGGCTGTACCATGAATATAGGAACATCCTCTTGGGTCCCAGCACAGCAGAATATCTAAGCATATGCTTAGTTGTAAGCACATGTTTTAAGTTCCAAAAAAGTAAGAATCTAATCATGTGTTGAATCTGAGCCAGAAAATACAGCACAAGGCATGTGTAAGTAAGTGCAAACAGTTTGCTCAGGTTTTAGGGGTATGTTGAATTTTTTTTTTTTGTATCGGAAATGCCATATAAACAGAGCCAGACTAAGTTTTGGGCATGGATAATCAGAACAATCTGCAACGGCTTCCCGTCTGTGGCTAATGGGATGTTTCTCCAAGCTTTGTCACCATGGCAAATACTTTTTAATACACAAACATTTGCTGCATTGAAAATCCACCCACTCTTGTTGAAAGATGGCCAGGTTTTGTAAAATTGCATTCCAACTACCCTGCTGATTTTTAAGATAAGCCCTTTCAGTTAACATTCCATGTGTCTAACAAAAGATGTGTGAAAAGCACAGTTTATAAGAACACACATGGAATCTTTACAGTTTCACTGTTCTCTACTTTAATGAGAAAATGAAGTTTAGATGTCTTCTCCTATGTACATGCATGTAGGCATGCAAATGCAGTTTTATTCAGTGTTTTTTCTTTCCTTCCCAACCCTCAAAGGGACAAGCCAGTAACTACATGCCAAGTTTCCATCTAAACTTGACTTCCCAGTTCTGGCAGGCATTCCATGAACATCTCGTGTATTAATGAGAAATTACTCTTTGAGTTCTCTTAGTCTTCACTGAGTGAAATGCATATGCTAGGTAATAAGGGATCTATTTAGTTTTTAAAAATAATTGCTCTTAACTTTCCTTTCTGATTAAATATGAATATATAGTAGAGTAATAATGAATCTGTGTTGTTCTGAAGCACGACACAAATAAAATCTAGATGTTTCCCCTTATACTATGGCTCTAGAAAGAACAATATGTCCAACTTTCATTTTCAGTGCCATATGGGTCTCTGACACCAGTAGGAAAGGTTCAAACACTCATATGAGAGTTATATTTGAGAAGAGACTACAGAGGGCATTTGTAGGAAGATATGAGCCATAACAGTCACAAGGAAAAGACAACTCGTATTTTGGAAACTTGTGTGGAGTCTTGCAAGGCTCTAACTTGGTAAAAAAAAAAAAAAAGAGAAAAAAAGGAAGAAAAGAAGGAAGAGGGAAATGGGAAATGCGGGAAATGTGAAGAAGGAAGGGAATCAAATGCCACTCCACTAATTCAAAATTATTCCATTTTGCTCTTCAGGTCTACACAGGGAATATCTTCGTGATCTTTTTTGTTTGTTTGTTGATTTGGGTTTGTGTGTGTGTGTTTTTGTTTGTTTGTTTGTTCTAATGTTGTTGTTTTTTTGTTTTTTGTTTTTTTTTCTGTGAGCTTTTTACACTTTTCAACAAAACCCCTTGGCAGTTTCTTACTATTATTCTTCTGCCCTTTCAAAAAGTATTTAATTCAGATCTGACTAAGGGGTAAGTCTCCTGTAAAGTTATCTTCCTAAAGACAGGCCTATTCACATTCAAATGCTTCTTATTTCCTTCACTAAAAAAACCCCAAACAAACAAACAAACAAAAAAAAAAACCACAACAAAAAAAAACCAAAAAAACCCACAAAACAAAACCAAAACAAAACAAAACAAAACCAACCAAACAAACAAAAAACACGGAACAATTACTGGTACATAAAAGGTACTGATCCTTACATGGTAAGCTTCTCCAAATTTCTACAAAAGTACTTCTATAAAACTTCTGAAAAATCCCTAAGAGAAGATGCCATGCAAATGTAAACATAAATCCTCACAGTCCTTGGATACTTGTTGTTATCCTCATCCTTTTGAAGTACTATCAAAAATGTCTCAAGCAGAAAAGATAATAAATTACTCTGCTCACCCTATGAGGTCACTCCATGAGCTCATACATAGTAAATAGAATTTGGAAGCCTGATAAGCAGATTTTCGAACTAATGTAATTTAGAATTTTGTAGGAAGCATGGAATTTTTCTTTTCAAAGCTCTCGTATGGTTTCAGACAAATTGGTTTGAGATTCACACTCACTGAAAAGAAATCAAAATTTCACTTGAAAATGGGGATGTGTGTATAATTAACACTATGGGCTCAAATTTGGCCTGACCAAAAGCAGATATGATCTAGCAGTGATTCTAAAAGACTGACTTTTTCTGCATTGGATGGTTGTACTACAAAGTATTTTTAGTAAACTTGTAATTCCAGCAGCTGAGGCTGTTTTGGCAGCATCCTGTATTTTATAAGCATGGCAGAGGGAGATTTGGTCATTAAACAAATATTCTCCCCTGAATGTGCCATCAGATCCCATCTATAGTGTGTCCTTCATGCCCTAGGATCTCTGCTTACTCTTCTGAGCTTCTTGGTGGCCCATTCACTGCCATTTTTGCTGCTACTAGCACAGTGCCTTCAACTGAGTTACTCCGTATCATTTCAGCATCTACAAATTACTTCCTGCATTGGGGACGAAAAAGAAAAGTGGAGCTGTGCAAATGATAAAAACAGTGGATATTTTGAATTAAACATATTCTGGAGTGAAAAAAATATTTGCTGTTCAGCCATGTCAGAGCACAAAGATCCTGATTCAAAGCCAAGTCAAAGAAAAGATTCTTACTAAAACTAGTGGGCTTTGGAAGAAAACCTAAATATATTGGAGGAGATTCTTTCTGATCTGCCGAAAAATGATTCAGGAACTGGAATAAACCTTCTCTGGACTCAATTTTAGACAAAGCTTTAGTGCTAGAAAAGGTTTCAAATGAAACAATGCCTTTGTGTAGCAAAGTTGATGCTCCAAATAACGTAGTTTCAAACCTCGTGAACTGGTGACTTAACAGGTCATATATGAATTTATGAATTTAGTCTAGATATCTTAAGGGGGACTGCAAAGTGTCTGTGTATTAGCTAGATGATGGCAGGCTGGCTGCAGCAGGTAAAGTCTGTATTAAAGCTTCTGAGACATTTCCTTTCCCAATCTCTGAAAAAAAAAAATCTCTGAAAGGAGATTTCTTTCAAGAGAAAAAATATAAAAGTGTACAAGGAAGCAAGTTAGTGTAAAATAGTGATGTCTTTTAGAGTATTTAAGTAATAGTAGCACTCAGCTGAAATACCCATTTCCTAATTGCATTGCATGTAAAATCTTGGTCGTACTAAGGTCTCCAATAAATTGAAAGCAGACTAAAACAAGCTTTCATACAAGAAACATCTGGTTATTTAAGTTTCCTTCTTTTAATACTAATTTTAACAACTCCCAAACGTGGATAGAAAAACTACCTTATACTTTTGTTTAAAGTTCATTTCCTGTCCCTGGGATATTCACTGACCTTTTAATGCTGGCCATTTTGCTTTTCACTTTCTTATTCCTATCCTCATTGACTTCATTCCATTCTTGACCTCTCTTCCCCTCAAGAAAATTAAATGCAGTCCAAAACATGTTGGACACCAATTAGTTTTACAGCTCGTCTTACCTCCCCTCCTACTGCATTCTTCAGTTCATTGAGTCCACTCCACTTTTATACTTTCAGTCTTCACAAAACTTGTAGCCTCACTGCAAAATAAACACTGCTGGCATGAAATTAAAGCCTTTTTCTCTGCAGTTTTCCTCCTGGTAATCAATATCAACAAAAAGTGATCACTAGATGCACAGAGAAAAATCTGATTAGCTTCTACCTCTGGCTTTTGAAAAAGTAAAAAGAAAAAAAAAAAAAAAAAAGAAGAATTAGCCTGTTTTCTCTTCTTCTAACTATAATATGAAAGAGATTTATGGCACATCATAAAAATAGATCTTGACCAAATAAAAAAGAAGTATAAAACTTTTTGTATACTTTTATATATAAACTTTTGATAGTTAAATCTACTTGCTTAAGTTTTAATTACTGGAACCAGTAGAGTACTTTTATTATGAGAAAGCATAGTCTCTTGTAATTTAATAGTATAAAATACACAAAATTCAAACATAAACGAAACTCCTAATTATATTTAGAGCAATTATTCAATAATTAGACATATTTTGCAATGTTGCACTGTTACAAATCTGCCATTTCAGTGTGGTTATCAGTAGGATCTTGCCTAATAAATCTTTTGTTACTGGACTATCCACTGATTCAGCGAGGCACTTGCTGACCATATACAAGGTTCAGAACATTCTTGCTTAGATGGAAACCACTTCTCAGCTCCAGACAAAGCTGTTCCAAAATAGAAGATAGGCCAGCATTTATTTAAGTATCCTTCTGAAGTACACTTGGTGACAGCGTGGCTGTCAGGCAAAATCTTGTAGACAAAATACCTGTAATTTTGTTTTTCTCTATAGAGCCACAGGTCTTACGAACTATCCATCAAAAGTTTCCTTCACCTTCAGAATTGCAAGACTGGACACAAAGTATGTGAACGTGTGATCAGTCTCACATTTCTGGAGGTATATTTTATATTTTAGGTTATGTGTCTGCTCTGGAACAGGCAGAGGTCACCAGTGTCGAGGCCATGCTGCTGAGAACGCAGCTACGCTGGGCAGGGCACGTCTCCAGGATGGAGGATCACCATCTTCCTAAGATTGCGCTCTATGGTGAACTCATCACCGGCTGCCACAAGAGAGGAGCCCTGAAGGGGAGATACAAGGACTGCCTGAAACAACACCTCAGCCTTGGCCATACTGACCACCATCAGTGGTCCACTCTGGCCTCCAATTGGGAGACGTGGAGACACACAATCTATAACGCTGCTGTCTCCTTTGAAACAGCACACAGAATCAGCCTGAAGGAGAAAAGACAATGCAGAAAGAACCGTGCCTTGACAGTGCCACCCACGGAGACTTTCTGCTGTGCCTTTTGCAATCAGACTTGCCTATCTCGCATTGGCCTTATCACCCATCGGCACACTTGCAGCAAGTGTGGGTAAAACCCTCCCAAATCTTCATTCGCAAAGTCTAGCCATGATAATGAGGTTATGTATATATTTATAAATATCTCTATATATACAATAATATTTCTGCCCAGAAATAGCAATGGTTTTTTAAAAATGTCTCTTCTTAATGATAGTTGAGAACAGTTCAGTATTGGAACTTATTACATTAATCTGCTTTTGGTAAGAAAAAAAATTAGAACTGCCAATCATTGTAATTCTTAAAACCTCTTGTTAAACTAAAAAAGTTAATTATATGCACCTATTTATGGCTATGTGACGTTCAGTTGCTTGGACTGATCTGAAGAGGAAAAATGACAGTCCCCTCTTCTCTCTTAGAGAATCATCCTTCAACTGGCTGTAAATCTTATCATCACGAGCCAGAGAACACAGCTTTTATTGATTTATTTTCTTTTTTAGCCATCATGTAATGTCTAAACACTCACATCTGAGTCATGGATTATTCAGGAAACTTTCAGTATTGTTTACAGTATAAACTTTTCTTTGTCCACACTTGCAAGAACATTTTATGACTCTTCAAATAGACAGTATGTTTCTGTTTGGTATAATCTTGGCAACATGAACAAGCCCTACTAAAGCAGAACGATTTGCTACGTAGCAGCATTTCCAATTTTAGGGATAATATATGTTGCTTTCATAATTAATGCTCAGTGTCAAACTAAGAACTGTGATTCACATGATTTTGTAAATCCTCCTTTTAACTTTACTTGCAAAGTATCAATTTCATGGGAGAACTCTCTTTTAGAAAAAAAAGTGAAAAGCATTAGGTACTCGTGGTATGTATGTCTGATAGACTACTCCTGGTTTTGTTTCTTGTTCTAACTACAAGACACTATTTTGACTTCATTATTTCCACTTGCTATATATTCTGCTAGATAAAGAACAAAACTGACTAAAATTCATGTTAACAGATGTTTGAATTTCCGAAGAGACATTTTGTAATTCAGAAGATACATTTAATTTTGCTTAAGGCAAAAATAACAATAAATATTAAGAAAAATCTCACTTTAACTGTACTGTGGCTTAGCCTTTTCCTTTCCCAGGAAAAAAATCCCCCACCCAGAACTCAGGGTTTGGTTGTACAGTGCAATAGATCCCTCACTGTCAATATGCTGATTTGTGATACCTATGGTTCTGCTCACACATTGTTAGGCAAAATGAAATCTTTTAATCAGATGCAAGCTACAGAAGAAAACTGAAGTGGTGAGAATTATGCACAGACAAGGAAGAAAGTGTCAGTGCACCACATGCAAATGTTATTTACCTTTGGGGCATACAGAAGGTTATAATCATATTAATGCTCACTGTGATCCTCACAGCACTTCTGTACTTTAGAATATAGAATTTGACGTAGTTAAATGTGTTCATGTCTTAGTAGAGGGTTATAACCACCTCTTTCTAAAAGCTTGCAAAATTGTCCTAATATTGTGCAGAAGCCTAATGGTGTCTTCTGATTCTGTCTAGGCACATTTTCTTGTCAGAATGTTATTCACATTGTTCTAAAATTTGTTCTAATGCCATGTAGTTTTCAACTGTCCAGGCCAGTGGATGGTGAAATAACTCAGCAACGCAACACATGAAAATATGAAAATTAAGTTGGGGGAAAATACTCTGTGCTGAATTTACTACTGGGTGAGAAGCATGACACCACATGACAGGGAAGAAGGTCCAGCTCTACGCTAGACTTAGTGAACGTATCATATAGCCAGTTGCCTTTCAGGGTGGCACAGTTAATCCACAGCCCAGATAATCCCCTGCTGGTAATTGAGAGCTGATTATGTTTGGTGACCTTATGTACTAGCAATGCTATTTCCTGCATCCTGAAATTTAGCTTTCCCATTCTAGTGAAAGTCATGGGCACATAAACATTTCAAATCAGTCACATGAATGGTAAAGATAAAATCTGCAAAAAATGTGGCTACACAGTCCTAGGATATCAAAGACAGTATACTGTCTGTATTCTCTGTGTTCAGAGAAGGAAAGAAAAAAAAATTTTCGAAAATTTGGCTCCTAAAAACTAGTCACTTGTGGCATCAAATTACAGTTTGATAGAACAACATTTCTATTCCCTAATGGTGAGATCATGCTATAAATTACATCAGACTGTATTTATTGGGTTAATAAATTATTTTGATACGAATAGGCAAAGTATGAATAGGAGAAATGTATAAAAGAATATATGTATTGGTTGAACTCCTACACTGAAGATTTTGAAGACTGTTATGGTGAAAAAATCAAAATATTGATTGCATTAGCTACAGCTCAATGAGATCACCATAATTCTTCTTTAAATATTTTCTGTTCAACTCAGAAAGTGGAGAATTGAGTTCTTGTTGTGCAATCCCTCTTTCAAGGTTCATTTTGTTTTGCACAGATATAGCAGTTAGAATGAAGCTCTCCCCCTTTGACTTTGAAAGATTAGGATACATTCCAAAAATATAAAATGTAACCTAAGTTTCAGCATGGGGGTTGCAGTCCAAGATTAGCTGTTTATTTATATTAGCTCTTTATTTTTATAGTAATATTCTTTCTTCCATTTGAATGACTCACTTCTGTTACTTTACTTTCCAGATGTTTTACTCTTTCCTTCCACAGTGCTTTAAATTTTTCTAGAGATTACCTGTGCTACATAAATCATCCATGACTCTGGGGTGCGAGGCTCCATCTGAACAAATCTAGTCTAATTTAGAAGTACCCGTGGAAAGGGGACAGGTCAGTGGAGGACACACGTGCATTGCGGGGCTACTCTCTTGTCTTTCTGCATCTTCCCTGTTCACATGGTGTGTTCCAGCTCAAGACCACCTGAGCTCCGGCTACACTTAGTTCATTCCCTATAGTCCTAAGGGTTAAGAAATTACTATTCTCTCCCTGTTGGCAGCCTCCATACCTTTGTTTCCACAAGGGGGAAACTATGCTATTCCAACTTCCCTAAGCACCGCTTGTCTTGTGGTTGTAAGTGTAATAACATCCTCATATCCCATAATATCCTCACTTTGTAGAGAGTTTTCACTTTTTGTTTTTCATGTCTCACAGTTCCACAGACAGTCTTCCTAGCTCACATAGCCAAGTTCTGAGGGAAAAGACAGTATAATTTAGTTTTTATGTGGTAATGCAGTTGGAGAAGCAAGAAGAGCAGGAAAATAGTATTTTGGTATGCGGTTTTTTGAGAACCAGAAGTTTTACACAGAAGTGTTATCCATCTCACCTCTCTTCTCAGCAGCACTAAGAATGTTCTGGCAATATTTTAATTGTTGGAAAAATACAGTTCTGTTGAAATCAAACTGTTTCACAGGAATATCTCCTTTAAAAAAAAGTTACCCAAGAAAAATACAAAATACATTTGAAGCTCAAGTCTGTATTTGTGCTAGATTTTAATGTCAAACCCAAACTGACAGCATGAAAACAAATGTATGACCATGCCAGAAACAAATGTTTTTCACTTTCATTTCAAAATAAATCTTATTATCTTGGCTTGAAATTAATTTTTATATGAACTCGACTAACTTGATGAATAGGATTTTTTCCCAAGAATGTACAAGAACATGCTCCCAAATGGGATAAATTACCTGAAACAAAAAATACTCCATTTACTATCCATACATAAACCCGTTTTTACAAGAAACACGTGCATCTATTGCCACACTTTTAAAAGTAACTGTAAAAACAGTGAAGGGGACACAAGAGTGACAAATGTTCATGTGGTGCTGCACAGGATTGTTGAATTTATGGCTCACACCATTTGGCCCTAATGATGCTCTGTGGCTCTCAGCAGCATTTATCACAAACCTCTTAAGTAGCATCACCTCACAATATTTCTGTTTCTTCATTTAACTGCCATTTTAAAAGAGTGCTTGGCCTGATTAAATATACCTAATGTTTTCTTCCAGTTGAGGAGAACTTGAGTATCCCATGTACAAAGCAAAGTGGATTAGGAAAACCAGAGATGGTTAAATTCTAGAAGACAGTGTTAGCTGATTGCTAAATCCCATATTTTGAACAGATACTGAAGGAATTCCTTAGTGTTCAGGAAAAGACAGCTGAAGCAGATCAGCAAACAGAAGTTAACTCTGTGATTAGAAAGGGAGGGCAAATGAGTTTCTAATGAGAAGTTCACAGGACTTAGCAAAAGTGATAAACTTGAGGTTAACATGAAATATATTCATATTCATAAACTTTGATACATTCAAAACTTTTCATGAATTTATGAGCCCTATGAAGAATGACATAGCCAATACATTTGGTATGCTTACAATTTAACTACAACGAAGACGGTGAAGGGTGAGGGGCAGCCGTATGAGGAGTGGCTGAGGTCACTTGGTCTGTTCCGTCTGGAGAAGAAGAAACTGAGGGGAGATCTCATTGCAGTTACAGCTTCCTCACAAAGAGCAAAGGAGAGGAAAGCACTGATCTCTTCTCTGTGGTGATCAGTGACAGGACCCAAGAGAAGTTGTGTCAGGGAAGGTTTAGCTTGGGTATTAGATTCTTTACCTAGAGTGTGGTTGGGCACTGAAACAGGTTCCCCAGGGAAGTGGTCACAGACCCAAGCCTGACAGAATTCAAGAAGCATTTGGATGATACTCTCAGGCACATGGTGTGACTCTTGGGGATGGTCCTGTGCAAGGTTAAGTGTTGGACTCCATGATCCCTGTGGGTGTCTTCCAGCTCAGCATATTCTGTGATTCTGTGAATATAAGGAAGCTTATCTCCTTTCTTAAGTTCACATATAAAAAATATATTTGATAAATGTGATTTGGAAAAACATCATAGATATTTGACAAGTTAAGTCATGAAACTATCTTAGAACCACACGGTTATTAACTTAACAATACTCCTTAAGACCTAATGGAAAACATTTTGATCATCTATCTGGTGATTGTTTTTATTTATCATGATGAACACCTTCCAAATAATACAGCCTTGTGCCTTGCAAGATATAATTTTGACAGGGGAAAATCCCCATTTCAGACTGATAGAAATGAGCTAAAATAAACTCTCTAATTGAGATAAATAAAGAAGAGTTGAGGTAGATTGTCCCAGGATGTTCAATTGTATTGTGCAACTAGAGCATAGGTATTTAAAGTATTTCACTATCACTTACCAGAGGTAAAGTTCCATAATCAGATATTCTAAAATCAGCTGGCTCCAAGATGCACTTAATGTTAGTTAGACATGCATTGTGTATAAGAAAAGACTTAATAACTAAAAAAATCTTACAAGCTAACATGCCATGTAAAGGAGTTCCACTTTTCTAGAAGAACACTTTTCTACACTTGAGTAGAGTGTTGTGTAATTATCTTAGGTGGTTGAACATAACATTAAAAGAGAAAGTGGGTGAAATTATCTTCTGAAAGCTTGGGTGAGAGGATGGAGATGTGCTTCATGATAATGAGCATGTCAGCACTGCAGAGTTACCTCAGGTCATTGCTGACACATATGAGCACATCTACTAGTTCTCTTAAGGTGTGAACCCTAAATTTACACCAAAGCAACTTTACACATACTGTGTTCACCTGTGCATGTCACTGGGATTTTTGCAAGCATATGCCATGTACTCTGAGAAGGATAGTGACCTACATTTTAAAAAGTTTTCTACATTTCTTTTGCCAGTGAAATTCTTGCATAGGTTCTGTGCTCGTCTGGGCACGCAGAGTTTAACTAAGGGAAGGTACTGCATTGCTGTTCAGATGGATCAGCCCACATTCCGACTGCACCAGGCTAGATCAAGTGAAACCATCTCCATGGAATTGTCTAATTTGAGGTTAAGTAACTGTAACGCAAGTCATAGTTTATGGCTAGGTGGATGCCACAGTAAAATAAGGATATGGATTTACTTTGAAATGAAAACATATTCTAAATTCTTGCATGAATTGAGTTTTGTCTCAAGAAAAATCAGCTATGCTGATTCCAAGTGATTCAATGGTGTATAGCATATCTGCAACATCAAGTTGTGTGTTCATGACTGTTCACTACAGCACTGATGATAATGGCAGTAGACAACTCAATTTTTAGGATAAAATTAGGCTTGTAAAATCACTTCATGTACATTTATGGAATGTTAATTAAAAACTCAGAAACTCACGAAAGACTAAAAAAAGCATCATTTCTTCTCCTAGTCTGTAGGGCCTGTTGGTTCTTTACTGGTTAAAAAAGTTTCAAAACTGAAATACCTATATTAATAAAGAATTTAGTGTCTTGTTAAACTATGGTATAGTAATATAAAATTTTACTAAATATGATCTGAGAAGTATAATGTCATAACTTTTCAGCCTATGTTGTTTTGTTACTGAAAGAGTTTTAGGATAAAGCTAAGATATCCTCTAATTTAAAATCATCAATGCTTATATTTTCAATATTAAAGATTGGGATAGATATCACATGTTTTTTCATACTGGTATTCATTTTGTTCAAGTTTACAAACTTAAATTATATGGAAATAAAATATAAGTAAATCAGTAAAATAGTCTAGATTCACGCAAATAACATGCTAACTTTCCTATATATTTCAAACATAACATCAAAAGCAGAAATGATCAGTTCTTTTTTGCCAGGCTTTGGTCTGCCTCTGGCTACTGTCTATATATCCCTTCTCTAAAGCTGAAGCAAATCCAAGAAATCCACATGGCAGCAGCTTCTCTCTTCTTCATCTATCGTATCGACCTTGATCATATATTCAACATATAACAAGTAACTTCAGGATATTAGCCAAGCCTGGATGCCTGTGTTAAACCAGATTTAGTTTAATTCTGGAGTTATTCATTATCTAAGTTAGGATTATTCTTAGAATAATAAGGAATGTATATATGCACATTTTTAAGATTTTCAGCACACAAATCTGAGGTGTTTTACAATCATGTAGAGCATCCATAAAGTGTATTCAAAAATGTGAAAGTGATTTCCTCCTTACCATATCTTTTTTGTTTGTTTGTTTTTTGACCCAGTGGCACAAATTTGTATGTTTAGCTGTAACTGCTTGAACACATTCCACAGATGTTTGCTGATAGGGAGCGTCTCCTATGGCAAGCATCTGCAGCTGTAAATGTGCACAGGCTGAAACACAAGAATCCCTGAAAGAGAATAGTTTTTATCTCACTTTAATTTGGAGGTTACTCTATAAACTCTTCTAGAAGCTTCAATACTGCAGATTTTTCTCTACCCAGCCCCTTTTAGAAAAAAGGGCCCCAAATATCTAGTCTGAATTCCTTGCTCAATGAACCTACAAGGAAACTTATGGAGCAATGGAATTAAAAGATTAAACCACAAACCACTTTCACTAAGTCTTTAGATTACTTATGAAGCATAGAGTTTTCATAGTAACTGAGTCTGCCGACTCACTTGTTTTTGAAGAATTCTGAGACTTTCAGGTTTTCTTCTGCCTGGTTTGACTGATCTGTTGCTGTGTGGCTGTTCACATCTGGATGTCACAAAAGAACAAGTCAAAAGATAAGATTACAATTAAGTAGCATCTATTTGTTTGGTTTTTTTTTAAATGGTTCTTAATTAGAGAGAAAATACCCTTTATTTTTAACCCGCAGGGTAAGAATTGGAAACAGCAATATCACATAATCACAGTATTCTTCTCATGTAACTGCTTCAAGTCTTTTATATACTTCAGGCATGCAGTGCTATAAATGATGATCTTGAGAAACACAGGGATTTGATACCCACATGAATTTAAATGTCTGCAGCAAGGTGGTTTTTAAAGTTTAAATATTAAATATTGACAGGACTGAAAGCAATTTTTACCATTAACTTCTTTATGTGGCTTTACATCTATACATTTCTGTAACATGGAGTAGGGAACAAACAACCATATTGAAATACTGCAGGAAACAAATATTTTCCCTGGATAACTGTGAATTTAATCTAGAGGCAGATTAGTGGTTTGCCACATGTATGAGGATATGAGTTGTCATATTCTGTGGATGGCTTTCAGTTTGTCTTCAGAGTGTAAACTATTTAGATTTTAAATGTTGTTTCCATAAGCTGTGCCTTAGGCTTGGTCTCCTGTTTCTATTCAGTTAATATGAGGGTGAGAGAAGGGAAGCTAATGTTCCTAGCAAGGACTGTGGGATTCCTCTTGTCCAATCAGGAATAGGAAGTTGCCTGTCAGAGAGCTGGGATAACACATTTTGCCTTTGAAACAAACAGAAAGGAGAAACAGTTAACAGTGTTAGGATTTTGCAGTTCTACTGTTAAGCTGTAGGCAAGTTTAGTGCTTCTAGAAGATCTAAATATATAATAATGATGCAGTTTTTTAAACTGTTTCCATGGCTGGTGTTTGTGGACAGCGATGATTTGGTGTCATTGTGGAGTGGGTAGAAAGGGCTTGATGTGGGATCCAAGTTTGACCTACTTCCAACAAAGTACCCTTCAGAACACCACCATGTGCAGAGCGGGCACAATAAATTTTATACACATATAATGTTGCCATTTACATCTAGATGAAGATATGTTTTCACATCTGGTCATGTTGCTGAAAAATTGAGCTGGTCAAAACCTGGTACAGAATGAGAACTGGTTGAGAGCACACTCAAGGGCTGTAATTGGTCAGCAGAGAAACTCAAGTAAAAGTGGAGAGTCTCTGGCATTCATGGTAATTTTTTTGTTTTTAAAAGAGCTCATTGTAGCATTTAATCAACCTCCTAATGTTTGGTTACTTTTTGTTTCTGCATCCTACAAGCAGGATTGTGGGATTTTTTTCTTATCTTAAGTGAGGACTTCATTATTAACACCTTGTCCAGTTGTGATAGATGTATAAAATTCTGTGTGTTTACTGGTCAGTAAAATTTGAGGTAAACTGGAGATTTTATATATATATTGAAATGAGATGACGGCAAATTAGCATAAAACTGGAGTGAAACTTCCTAGATGCAGAGAGCAATGACCCTGGGTAGTGTGTGATTTCCAAGACACAACCTCCCTTTTCACCTGTTTTGGAAAACCTTATTTCTGCCTTGTTTGGTTCGGTTTGGTTCTCTCATACAGACAATTTTCTCTTAGGCGTTTCTGAGGTGTCAGTAGGAAACACCTGGCTGTAGACTAACCTGCTGCTTGACTAGCAGTGCAGGTAACTGCAGCTCATTGAATGGCATTCTGTATTAACATTTGCTTTCAACACAAAAAAAGTCACATTTCACCAGAATGCATTCAGCAACAGGGACAGTTTGCACTGAGCAACATAGTCTATAGAGGACTAAGCAATAAATAAAAACTTTCTTTTTATCCCCTCAAAACATGCCAAAAATTAATTGGAATCTTTACAGCTGTTTATTAAATTCCTTTCTGAAACAGAAGGTTTAGAATTTTCCATTCCTCCAATATTATCTATCCAACTACTTTATGTTAATGGATTGGTCTGACAGAGAAGGTACAATTGTTTTTCAGCAATAATTCAAGTATTTCAAATGAAAGAAGGACAGAAGCAGAATTTAAACCTACCAGCTGAGCATTTCCACTTCAGGACAAAACATCTCATGTAAAGTGCTCTGCATCGTATGCCTTAAGTAAGTAGAAACCCAAAGATTCTCTGTACAGCAATGACAGAGCATTTCTGTTATGTAGGATATCAACACAAAGTGGCTGCAAAACCTGTTAAATGTAAAGTATTGTCATTAGGGTACTGATGTGGAAAATAGGCCATACAAAGCCTTGCTGTTCCAAGTATTTATCACAGCCATCTAAAGAGCAAAGTGGTCTTCACAGATTTTGAGCTGTGCTAGAACAAATTGGATATGAACAGGTGGGGAAAAATGTAAGGTAATGCAGAAGACTAATGAACTGCAAAAATGCAGATTGAGAAAGGGGTATTTAGTCAGAATTTGTGTAGAAAGGTACTAAAGAGTTATTTTGGATTGTTATCAGTGTTATTCAACATCATCATTTGGGTTTGAAAAAGGCAGGTATCACGCAGGGATGTGAAAACAGAATCCTGTCCTGCAAGATGTGAACCAGTTCTTCTGCTCTCCTCAGCAGAAGCTGGAGAAGTTAAATGTAACAAGCATTGGCAGAAAAGCAGCAGCTGAAATAATGCATCCAGCTACAGTTATCATGCTTGTAGAAATATGGTGACCAGTCAGCATCTAGAGAAGGGCAGTGAGGTGCTCAGGTCCAAGAAACACGACATAAAAGGCAAACCAGAAAAATATGAAGTTATTTGTCCAGCAAAAAGAAGGACAGCTGGTAACCCTGTAACTTATACAAAGAGCTATTGTGAAGGTGAAGTAGAATCTATTCCAATATTAATGAAGGGCAGTACAAGAAGTAATGATCTTCAGATGATATGTTAGAATTAAATTATTTATTTTAATAATAAAGATTTTTAGGGACAGGAATAGACAGCTTGGCAATGTAGTGAAATCTTTATTAGGAGTTAGACAAACATCTGTCAGAAAAGATGCAAGGATAATTTTTCTGTCTCTGGGCAGTGCAGTAACTTTGATGATCTCAACATCTTACTCAGCCCTTTAGTTCTTTGAGGTTCTGAGATTCTGGCTATCTGATAAGTATTTGGTGAGTATTAGCAAGCACTGAAGTGTGGCTGATGTAAACTGTCAGGCAAGCAAAAACAGATACAATGAGGCTAGTATGCCATTTGTATCATCTTCTGGCTTTAGGAAGTTGTCACAGAAGTGGTGATGGAAGGAATGTATTTCCACAGGTAATGCTAAAATGATACCAGAACTAGCATAGCCCATCTCTTACTGCACTGGATTTTTCAAAGAGAGTAAAAATTATAGTCTTAATCAGTACTCACAATTCAAAACTAATCTGATAGTTTAAGTGGATTTTAATAGCATGTTTGTATGATGTAGTACATTAAAGATGCAGACTTCTGAGTTGCAAATACAAAATGCTTTTGTCCACAAAGCCTTTCAATGTGGATGCCATCTTTTGTTCTGCAGTGGAACTACTTGAAAGGCAAAAAAATGTCATAATTGTATTACCTTGAATAGTAATTTTATTAATTTATATATGTAGCTATTTGGAAAAAGCATGGTCAATACATAATCTACCATAAAATTCAGCAGTTGTGTTTTATACAAAGATTGATATCCTCGATCAAATAACACTGATGTACTCTGTATGCTTAGAAAAGCCTTCTGATCTGTCTTTGCCATTCTCAAGCATAAAGATTGCATCTTTGATTTTGCTGGCATTAGTATCTGGAAGTATAATCAACACAGAAATATTCAGGTTTGACAAGTCGTATAGGATTTCAGTAAACATGCCTTCTCTCAGAGAGGTATTGGAAACAGATAATATTAAGGGAAATTTTAATGCTTGGAACTCTGATCTTCAAAGAGAATATTAGTAGAGACTGAAATAAGAATGGACATTTAGGGATATTAAATGCAAATAAGGCTTCCATAGAGGCTCAAAGATACGATTAAATTATGGAAATATGCACAAGTTCAATAAGTGAAAACATTAAATACTTTGGGATAGAAGGTTGTATAAATACAAGTCCATTGTTAAATTAATATTTGGAGTTAGGTGATTCATCAAAAATTCTTTGTGAAATCTTTCAAATACTTTTAAGTTTCTTTAAAGAGAAAATACTTTAAGACTTTAATTTAATTCCAGCTATTTCAAAACAGAATATTCTGAAAATCTCTTGGATTGGTTTGGCTTCTGAATATCATTTTAAGCCTGTCACATAAAACCGGAGAATTTAGATTAATGTGAAGCATTTTCCTATATTTTCTTGTGATAAGAAACTTGGTATTTTTAAAGTATTTTAAAGTATTTAAAAATACTTATTCTAAAATAAAATACATTAAACAATTCACATGAACTATGAAAAAAAGCCTTAATTTTATCTTTGATCTTACAACTCCTAAGGAACCAACATTAATTGGATTCACACATGTACATTTATGAGTAAAATGTTAAAGTAGTTTTAAACATGTGCTTTTCACATACGTTAGAAAATCATTTGGATTCCACCAGCTGGATTTTTTATACTATATTGTATTTGATGACATGCATGTTTCACCAGCAGCTAAAGCATAACAGAATTTTATAATCATTGACCACTTTTGAACCTTTTTTGAAAGATGCAGTTTAGACTGAGTGCTTTAGAAGCCTAACCATATATTTAGAAAATGGAAGATTTGGCTCACCTTTATCACATGAGCTCAGAAAGTGTGGTAGCAGTTTTGGGCTGGAGGATAAAGAGGTCCCTTTGAAAAGATGGATAAATGCAGAGAGCAGGATAAAGTTGAGGGAAAAAAAACCAAACAACTCTTAAGTACTTTCATCTATGGAATAAAAAATTTCAGTTCAAGAGCCAAACTTTTCTCTGCTTTCCCCTCCTGTTCAATGACTCCGTCCTCAAAATCCATTTAAATTCTTCTTTCCACTATTCATACAAGATGTATGTGTTGGATGAGGAACACATAGGGAGTTTAAAGCATCCTGTACCACTTGATACTGTCCCACTTCATCCTGCACCACTATAGCTGCAATAGAAATTAGCTACACATTCGAATGTTGACAAAAATGTGGAACTGGGTGCTGATGCCACCAAGAACACTTTGTGTTTTAACACTGGAAATTAAATAACAGCTTAACTGGAATTAAAGTTGCCTGGAAGATTCCTCTCAAAACTACAGCATTTAGTAAAACTCCCATTTTTTAACAATGAGTTTTGAATATCACAGTCTCCATTCTTACTTCTTAGAATCCATTACTTAAATCAGTCTAGGACAAGCTACTATCATATTTGTTATTGGGTGTTACACCCCATCCAAACACATAACTAGTCTCCCAGAAACAGCACTGAATATACAATGTGCATGTTATGTCTCAAGGTTTGCAATTCCTTTGCCTTTGCAAAGAGAGTACTGTATTTGTGACTTTAACATGTATTATTTTTCTAATATATAAACACAGCTCTAATGAACAGTTTAGATATTTTCAGTTTTTACCTTAACTCTGTAACTTCTATCGTTTCGAGCCCTGAGCTTGGATGTTGCCAAAGTATAGTAGTGAGAGATCACATTATTTCAATATGCTATTTGTCAGGCTGTTTACTGGAACAAAAGTGGGTGTTCCTCCTGCTTTGATAATTGGAGGAAGTATGTGTGGCAAGAGGAAGTTGATTTTTCTCCCTGTAACATTTTAGTCAATACAAGGTGTAAATTAATTCCTCTGCAGGGAAACTAACTGGAAGGTGCGCAATAGGAATGCATCTAATACACTACACCTGCAACAGGACATTCAGTCAAAAGGACATTCAGTTAAGGGTTCTAAACTGCAGATAGTCTAAAGTAAAAAACAAACAAACAAAAAACAAACAAACCAAACCAACCACAAAGAAAACAAAACAAAAAGAAAGGAAAATACATAATGGAAACTTCAGATCTTCTCAGCCCCAGGTATTTGACTCTTCACTGTTTGACCACAGTATTTGCTGCTCTAAACAAAGACAGAAATCTACTCCCTAAGTAAATGATGCTTCCTCCAGTTGGGGTTTGGGGTATAATTTATAAGTGCAGTCAGCATAAGTAAATTTCTGTTGAAGGTAAATAGAATTTTAAAGGATTGATCTGAATCTCATTAAAGCTGCTGGATGATTCAGTCAATATTATGAAGTTTTGCACTTGATCTAGAAGCTCCAGGTCTCGCTGCCTGCTGTTGTCTGATCACATTCAACAATCTTAGGAAAACAGAGAGAACCCAGTAGAGCTAGTTCTCTGTATGAATCAGTGATGGGAGTAGAGAATGCAGTCATAACTATTACTCACACAGATTGCCTCATTTAACAAGAGTGAAGATTAAATATATATTCCTTCATATAGGGGGAACATGCAGTTTGGAAACATCTGAAAAGGTAAAATGATTCTTAAGAATTCCCAGAAGACCCATTAGACATGACTGACTTTAACTTAAACAAATTATTTCTAAGATTAAACCAATTATTTTGGGACACATGTATTTGTCATACCAAATTTTTACCTTTTAGGATTCTTCCTTTTTCACAAATTATAAGCATCTTACAATAATAATTCATAAAGAAAAACAACAAAAATGTGAGTATTCTTTGTGAAAGATAAGACAGCTTGAATAAAATATTTTTGTTTTTCAGTCACTTCTTGTCCTGGATAGAGTAGCCAGGATCAGTTGATCAGTTTGTCAGTGTCCGTGTCAGAGTGTGAGTGTGTGAGTGTGTGAGTGTGTGAGTGAGTG
>VXAU01005247.1:709206-759249 GCA_013399695.1 Formicarius rufipectus
TGTGTGTGTGTGTGTGTGTGTTCTAAACCATCTATGTCGTTTTCTCGTGAACTGCTAACAATGGATCATTGGCAGCAGCTGCCCAGGGCACACCCAACCCCTCAAGCTACAAGCAAAGTGTTTAGATAAGATCTGTGAGATAAGAAAGTTTTCCTGACTTCACACCCATGACTCAGGTGTGATAACTCCCCTCCAGGGAGCCATTAGCACCTTTGCACCCAGCTGAGGGGTCATGTCTGCTAATGGGCCATCAGGGATGACAAAAATAGGCCATGATTAACCTCACAGAGTAAATCACCCATTGTGAAACTCCCCACCTTGGGGAAGGGACTGGGTGTTCCCATCTGAGCCCAAGCATATATAAGTTTGGGGGTTTGGGACTGTGACTCTCAACTGGACTGTGGCCATCTTCTTCACAAGTAGGTTTCTTCTTTCTTTTTACTTTGAGCTCAGGGGGGCTATATGGTGCTCACAACAACAGGAATTGGTGAGCCCCACTGTGCTGGGCTACACATCTGTTTTTTTGTGGATTGAATGGATTTTCCTTCTGTATCAGTGTATTTATTGTGTTGTTTTGTTGTTTTTTTTGGTTTTTTTTTATTCAATTGCTATTCTGATTTGCAATCTCATTATGAGTTGGATTCATTTCTCCTCCTGGTTTACCTTTAAACCAGCACACTTCTCTATATGAAATACATTAAAATTTGTGTATTTGTATCTATGTAGCTCAAACTGTAAGACAGAATTAGAATATCCAATAGTTTACAGTGTATTTGAAAATACTTTAGTATCAAATAATCTAATTTATCTTCAAAGTATATTCTCTAGTAGCTCCCTGTTGAGACATTTTAGATAAGTTTCTGAGAAGATGGAAAAAAACCCAAAACACAAAGAAATCAAAAACAAACCACACCCCTACCTGTAGCTATGTACCTTATTCCATCTTATTTAGGAAGGATGGGACTTTCCAGTCTTCATGAATTAATGCAGATGGCCTAAAATCTAATGCTGGGGAGGCATGCATGTTTCTCTACTTGGGTCTCCAAGCAAGCAACAATATGCCAGTCTTCCTTGAAATAAAAAGACAAGTGAACAGCAGATATAACTGAAGAACTCAACTTGTTGTCTGTTCTTCCCATAAAGTCTCAACTGAGACTTTTTTGTCAGTCTTTTGAAATGGGCACCCTCAAGCCATTTCAGTTTTTTCCCCACCTTCAACTGCCTCATTTCCCTCTTGTAATGTATTTTGACCTCTTGCTCCTTCACTAGAGAGCATCCAGTTAAACAGCTCCTTTTCTTGATCCCTCTCACATAGAGCCCTGCTCTCTGTAGGGTTTTCGCTTGGGTTTGGCTTACTTCCCTGCCAAGTCTTCCAGTCCCAATTCAAGAGCACAATAAAAATTCTCTCATTTTGGAGCAATTTTTGCCTTCTATGGCTCCACCTTGAGACTCTCTTGCTTATTAGGAACAACCTCCCTTTCCTGGGAACCACTGTCACTTATGGTAACAGTTTGAGTTCTTTTTCTCTCTAGAGTGGAAAGGCTCTAGTGAAGTGGCAGATGAAATCTATGATGGGTAACCACACTGCTTTCATCTACAGCTGTGCTCGAAAGTCTAATTAGGAGAGCACTGGTGAAATTGCTCCAGAGGGCTAAGTTCTATGGTCAATTAGGGTCAGTTATCCATTCTTCCCAGTTCTACATTGTCAAGCTTTTTGTAGACTCCTGCAAGTATTGTTGCATTGGTTAACCTTAACCTATTGGTTAAATAATATCATGGTAAACTTTGGCTGGGAACTTAAAAAATATGAGGTCAATGTAACCAGTTAATTTAGTAAGTGTGAGCTAAAGACCTCAAGCGCCCTAATTGAACCACTGTTTCCCCTGAGTATTTCTTCTCAGGGGCAAAAACTAATTTTATCCTTTGTCTTGATCTTCCCAGCACCCCTAAGTTTTTGTTCAAGTTTTGAAGCAGTGCTCTATGCTAAAAGTCCCAGATATCTTGTCCCAAGAACCAGGTAGTATCAGAAAACAGACACACCTAGCATGTTATGTTAAATATGTACTTTTTATTTACCAAGTATAGTCCTTCCTTTTATTTGCATTCTTTACCAAAAGATGTTTCTTTGAACTCTTGAGTTCACCTTGTTTTGATCAAGGTGGAAGTGTCAGTTGTTTACATTTATTCAAATGCTCTGATGGAATAGATGACAGTCAGGTTGGTTTCTGTGGTGTCACTGTCAGTACAAGGCAGGCAGGTGTTGCCAAAGTTTATATATGAAATTTCTGTGTACCAGGCAGTTCTCTTGGTGATAATGAGGTTGTATTTAGTCAGCCATTTAGTAAAAGCATAACCTTTCTGGTTCAGTGATAAGCTCCCAAGTATTCTAACTATTTTGGTAGTGTTGTTTCTCTGTTTTCAGATTAAACAGGCCTACTCTTTTTAACACACTTCTTTCACTCTCCAGAATCTGGTGTAAACACCATGCAGCAGACCATTGTTTATAATGAATTAGAAACTGTCCCTGCATCTTGTTTTTCTTTTCCCCATACACTGCTGGATTCCACAATTCTGGTTTCCACCACTTGTGCCTCTGCAGTCAATAGACATAATACAGTGCTTGGGAAAAGACCAAATACTGGAATTTGGCTATATCCCCCTCAGATTTCTAGTGTATTTTATAGTTATTTGTATTATGTAGTAAAAAATAATTACATTTAAGATACTTTGTCATTTAGGACTTAAACCTGGTTTTATTTAAACCAGTGGTGGAAGTTCAACTACTTTTAGTAAGATGATGTTCAGAATTTATGTTGTATAAGGGCTTGAATTTGTGGTTTCTTCTGTATTTTGTGTTCTTTGCAGTAGGGCAATATATTACTCTTTCTTCTGTTGCTGTTGGCACATCTTGGAAGTAAAGAAATGGAATTCAGTAACTTATTTTCATCCAAATAATCTACCACACCTTTTAAACAAGATTCTTTTATTATTTCTAAGAAATAGTAACAAAAGCAGTGGACTCTGAGGATAAGAAGGCAGAAAATACTTTCCTTTAGAGGAATACTACTGCATTTCAATGTCTTAATGAGCTGTACAAATTACATTTATCTATCTGTGGCTGCAAAGGAGAGCTCTCTTACAAAATCCACATATAAAATTAATGAGTTAATTCTTTGAAAATATTTCTAGTAAAACCTTTGTCATATAAAGATTTCATGTATAGAAAATGCTAATAGTATGGTTTCAGTAATGTCTGAATTACATAAAAGTTTAAATACCTTTAAAAAGTGGTTGACACATATTGAAAACACAAGCACCAGCAGCTTGCAGAAAACATGAGAGAATGTTTAGCCTCCTGAATTAAGGCTCCTAATTTCATCAAGCTTGATTATCTGGCTAATGTCCTCATGCTTCCTATATAATTAATGGAGAGAAATAGTTTTCTTTCAGTGCCGATCTATGGCAAGAATGTAATTTGAGTGTTTGAATTGTGCAGTGGAAGAACCTGTTTCTCTTCACTGACTAAAGAAACCAAGCTAACTAAGGTAGTTGCATCAAGTTAAGTTAAAAACACACTCTTCTGTTTCCTAATGGCTCAGATCCCTGCAAGTGGAACTTCAATCTTACAACCCCTGAAAGGGTCTTTGCCAGTTTTTCTTTGGGGCTAGTTGTTTTTTAAGCAGGACTGCAGCTTTATCAAAGGATTCTTAGAACTATTTCAGAACAAGTCAGCTCATTTAACAGAAAAATAAACCTGTTTTATGAACCTTCCTTTGAAGTCATCTTATGTTATTATCAATATCATTGGTAAGGTGGCTATCTGTGTTAGCAGCTAGTAGGAATTCTAGAAAGGATTTTTATGGAACTGGAATGCATATGCTGAAAATTACCTCTTTTTCTGCTTCTTACTGTTATTAATTCCTACTTTTCCCATAGAACAAGTGAAGAAAAATGATCCCGACTTCTCTTCATATCATGATTTTTTTGTTACAAAATCCCTCTTAGTATTTATCCATTTTTACTGTAGTGATTAGTGTAAGGAAGAGTTTGTTATTTTGATTTTGTTATAAGACCTCCTCTAGTAGAAAAGAGAGGGAAGGAAAGCAGACAGCAAAGTGAAGGATGAAAACTCTCTCAGAACCCACTTCGGTATCTACTGGTGCGAGGGTGGCTGTGAAGCAGAAAACAGCACACAGGCACTTCAGATGTCAAGCCAAAAGTTACATTAAGTTACAACATTACCGACTGAAAACACATCTGCTTTATTTCAGTGCACTTGGCTAGGTGCTTCAGTCTCCTTTCTAGCTCCCTCTGATGGAAGCACCTCGGAATGTGGAACTCTGGATGTGATAGTACCACTTGTGTTTTCTGAAAGTCAGTTCAGAATAAACAGCACTCAAAATAAGTGCAAAATATGTGCACTAAAGTTTAAGTATTAGGGAAACCTTGTAACTGTAACAACATGGGAAAATTACCAAAGCTTTGAGATCTTTTTCAAGCAATAATTTTAAGTAATAAGTATTAAATGCAGTAGAAATCTGCACTGTGATGAGAAACACAGCTACAGAATGTCAGCAATCTTTTTATTCTCAAGGTTGTTAAAGTTATTTTCTCAGGTACAATTTTTTCCTTTTTTGTTAAATATTTTAATTTCTTACCGAAGAAGAGAAAGAATATCTGGGATGGACATTAAACTGTGATTTAAGTGAAAATAAAGAAGGGAAAAATAGCCAAGTGCCCAGCTATTAAGTTCATCTGTTCTGACTCTAGTATTTGGAGACTTTCTCTGCTTCAAAAGTAGTTTTGCTCTTTGCTACACACTTTGTTCTGTTTTCATTTCCTGCACGGGACTAGCTCCTTGCATCAGTCAAAAAAACTATCAAAATTTCATGCCTGTGGTTATCCTATAAATTATGTGGCAATATTGGAGGGAAAATTAATCAAAACCCGTACAAACTCTGCTCTTTCTTTTGTTGCGGAATATTCTGTTCCCTCTGACTTAGAAAAAGAAGTTGTGCCCAAGGCATCACCATGGCATGCCTCATGTGTGACAGCAAAAAGTGTTAGTTCTGTGATTTGTTGGATTCAGAAAAAGATGGTGAAAGGTCTTGAAGACAGCTTCTCTTTGCACACAGCCTAGGTCCCTCATATTTAATGTGTTTCCTAAATGAGTATCAGCAGACATTTAGCTGGTGATTATGAAAAGAATGACCAGCTGGCTTATTGTTGGTGGACTTATCCAGGTTTGCTGTGCAAATGAAGGCCCAAATGGGCCAGGTGTTTTCCATCATAGCACACTCTCAAACTGCTGTTCTTGTGCCTGAACAAACCCCACACATCAAGCAGTAATCATGCCCTGATTTCTGTTCTAATGCACATTGCAGCATGAAATAAGTTACATTCCATCTTGTTGACACAGCATACTTCAGCTGCTGGTGTGGCAAGTTGTTTCTGCACTGAAGCTGAACTAAGAAATGTCTGGCTTTGTTAGACAGATTCTTATTACTGTTTTCTTGGCAGTTGCTCACAATGGCACTCGTATGGCACCATGAGAAAGTGAAAATCCAGAGCACTGAGAGCATATTAATGAAACAAATCACAAACACTTCCAAAAAGTTATTTTGGGACAGAATGCAGGGAAAATATCATCTGCTCAGTAACAAAGAAGGTTAACTTCATGTGACTACAGTCAACTTCCTCAGAACTGGAAGAAAGAGAGAGAACTGCCTTAGGAAAGTTACACTCCCTGGACTGTGATTAAAAGACATTCTACAGACATTCCCCTCAAACGTAACTCCTTATCCATGGTTTTACCTGTGTGTACTTCCTAGTCTAACTTGGATTAGCTGACTTTGCTTTTTCAACACTCCATAGCTTAAATACATGAGAGAAATCAACCTACTTGACTAGTTGGACTACCTATCTTTTTCTGCCTCTGACCCCAAAATTTGCTGTTCAACTGAGCTTCGAGAGGAGGGCCACAGAACATTCTTAACATATGTAACCTAAGAGTTTAGGCACTCTGAGGATAGAAACTATAATTTCAGCCTCCCTAGGCCAAGGAAGCACTGAGATTTTTACTTTCTGGCCAAATTCTCTTGATTATGTTGTAACAAAATGTCTTCTTTCTGCTTCTGCTTTTTGAATAAGTGGATGGTCTTTTGTGTAAAGTGAAATACATCCTGAATATTATGTGTCTGAAGTACTGTTAGCTTGGGTCATTGAGGAACTTGGATTGAGAACTCAAAGCACAGGAATGCTTTAAGAACCTCAAACAGAGCAGACAAAAGATGGTTATCAAAAAACCCCATTCACTTTAGCCAACTTATGGCCAAGTGTTGGTAACATATAATAGCAGAATTTTTAAAATATTGATGGAAAACATCATTCTCTTGCCCTGTACTCTTAGTTATGCCAGGTTTATATGAACTGGTCCCTTGGGATTGTCAGTTCTTATCTGTATTTTTGTGTTTGTAATTTATTGGAGAGGAGAAGCATTTGGGGTAACCATCTGAAATTTTTTGGTTCGTTAATTTCTACTGCATTATTGAAGTCTTACTAAAGATATTGGTACGGTGGACATAAAGAATCTTAACATTTGTGTATCAGTTGTCTTACATGAGTTCACGTAGTTGTCTTCTGCAATGTATTTTAGAGATGAGGCTCAGAATTTTGAAACCCTCTAAAAAACATGCACTACAAATTGTTGTTACCTAGACTGTGCAAGGGAGCTGCAGAATCACTCAAACATGAAGTGGAAATTTATAAGTATTGGTTTTCTCCTCTTGGTGATGGTTAGAACTGAATCTTTACAATGGTGGCATTCTAAGAAACTTGTGAAGACTGGGGTTTTTTTTTTTTGCTGTAAGGACAAAATGTATTGCTAATAGGGCTAGAAAGTAGTTGATACTTTTATTGAAGTAATTATGAACAGACTGTGGCATTTGAGACTCCATGTTTTACCTGGAAAAATGGTCTCCATTGTCTACTTGCATAGCCCTTCTTTCATTGCTGTTGGTATGAGGGAAGAAAAAGGCAACTGGAGGTGGTCCCTTCTTCTGCACCTAATTGTTGCCCTCTAGGTAACTGCAGGAGCAGAAAGTCCACCTTTGTAGAGCCCTCTTCCTTTTTGTTCTTCTTGCTTTTCAGGGAGGATAGCAATAGGCCAAGGTCTAGTGCAGTCCTTTCCAGGAAGATAAAAAATTAAAAAAAAAAAATTAAGGAAAGCAGAGGTTTCTTCAGGGATTGTGAGTGAGACTATACGGCTTAATAAGTCTGATGTGGGATTTCATACCTCAGAGAACTCAGGAAATCAGAGGGGATCCTAGTTCAGGGTATAGGGAGAAAGTGAAAGCAGCCTTTATAGAGACATTTCAACCCATTTGCTCTGCAACCTCCTTAACACTCACTCTCCAAAAGTACTTTCCCTCCCTCATTCCCCCACCCAAATTCCACCACCTGCTTCCATGCCTTCTCTTAAAGGGTGCAGAAGTCTGATGCAATTGAATCCAACTGGTGCAGAAGTTCCAGCCCGAGTAGTGTACACACATGGATCAGATTTCTGGATTGTGGCCTAAGACTGAAACTGTAGCCAAATATTTCCTGCTTTACGTGAGATCCCACAGTGCATGGCTGTGTCCTGGAACAGAGCGCTAACTTGGCAATGTTGCAAGTCATGTTTCTCTTTAAAACTTATTTTCTCCTTTGAAATATCAGTTGAAAATGGTACTGACTTTTGAATGATTGATTGACTGATTAATTAATTGATTGAGGTAGAGAAGATTGGTGGTAATCCTGTTTGGCTTTGTGTTCTTCAATTTACTTTGGGAAAAATGTAAGACTCTCCAGTTTCCATTACCAGTATATTTCAGCTGGCATTTCTGTTTTGGTGAACTTTAAGCAATCACTGCAATCCAGAAACAGCTTATTCCATTTACTATTTACAGCAAGTGCACTGCTCACAGTAGGATTCAGACAAATTTCCTGAATTTGTGTGAAATAGTTCAAGAAATTTGGAGTGCTATGGATACTGAAGGAATCCTTATTGCATTCTAGAACTAGCCGGCTTTTCATTATGTGCAGTGGTTTCAAATTACCCTTAAATCTTGGAGGTTTTTTTTATCTTCGTCTATGCTTTTTATTTTTTTATAAAGTATGCCAAAGCAACATCTCTTCTGCTTGATCTACTACAGTCATCCTAGAAATAACTTTGCATATTAAGTTATTTGGACCATAGTGCCCAGAGTTTTTTTCCCATGAGACTGGTGTAAAACAAATATGAGCTTTGTGGGCAGGGGAAAAATAAGGACGTAGGACAACATGAGGTAGGTTCAGGCTCTGCAGCACTCTTGTTATTCTTATGTGTGTTCATATTTGGTCAGTGGTCCTGCTGAGAGAGGAGTTCAGACTTGGAAGATAACGACCAGTGAAGCAAATCACTCAGATTTCTCTAATCCAGTGCAGCCAAATTTATGCAGTTATCTAGTGAGGTCTTTTTAGTATTAAGAGAAAGACTGATTAGAGAAACTAAGGAGATGAAAAAGACAAGAAAGCCAAGGCCTTTTGCAATTTTGTAACCTTTTGCCTCAAATAACCTTACAGGGAGGTTTTCATCTAAGTGTGGTTACTTTGAGATTATCTTCATAAGAGAAAGGAATCAGTAGTCAACTAGCTCATCAAAAAACCCTGATGATGTAAATTTCAAGAAGCTTTTTCTACTTTTCCATCTTGCATGTTCCAGACATATTTATAATGTCAAAATATATTTGGACATACAAAAATCTCCACAATTACCTAAAATTTCACAAACAATTGGCGTTTGTTTGTCAGTTGCGAAGAATCAGCTTTGTTCCCTTTGTCCTTAAATATCTGTGCTAATGCTGCTGCCAGTCACAGCTGTTTTACTGCTCATTGTTTTGTCCAAACCCAGTGTGTTTGGACACCACCAGCCTCGACATTTAATCAGAGTCTGTGTCTCTGTAATGTTCTAAAAACTGATGAAATGCAGTTTGAAAAGACCATGTTACTTAATTTTTAAGAATAGATTTATTGCAGTGTTTGTTTTTTGTTTGTTTGGTTTTTGGTTTTGGGTGTGGTGTTTTGGTTTTTGTGGGGTTTTTTGTTTTGGTTTTTTTTTTTTTTATTTTTTAGTAAAGCACCAAAATGAAGCAATCCACACTGCCAGTTATTGTGGTATTGGTTCTTACAGAAGTGACATTACATTTATTTATAAACTAAAGTAAATTATCTGATTTACTATTTGCTTTCATTGAAATGAAAACTATCTGAGGGAGTATGAAGAGATTTTAGGAATGATTAAAAACCAAAAAATATAAGTTGCTACAACATGCTAATTACCTTATTTGACTCTGGAAATACATATATGAAGAACAATCAGGTTTTTGCACATTTCAAATTAAGCAATATAAACAGAGCTACTAAATATAACAAAATACAATCTTTTGTTTGGCAGGATTAGTCAAATTGAGACTCATTATACTTTTAATTCTAAGTGCCGAAGAAATCTGGCCTATCGTATTATTGAAACGATTTAACTGCAGAAAAGTTGTAAAAGTAAATTTTATGGTGTTTAAATATTTTATATAATCATATAATAAAAATTAGTTATAAAGGCAGCTCAGAAAACTTTACAACTGTTTGGCTAGAATTAAAGTTGAGGGCATGTGAGCACTTTTAGTAGAAGTTTGGTATTTCAAGGTTATCAACTCAAACTTGTGAGTTGAGATTATTCACTAAGAACAACCTAACTTTCTTGATCTTTTCTCACATGAAAAAAGGTGGAAACTTAAGGACACTGGAGACTTAAAAGGATGGCTGTAGCTATGAGGAGTTTTTCCTAAAGTTCTCAGTCTGGCCTCTAAACAAACCCAAAGCAAGAATAATTCCAGGAACAGCAAATAACTGCAAGATCTTTATGAATCCAAAGCTGTACATTATTAGTACATTTACACTCTCAACCAAAGCACTTTGTTTGCCCCAACACAGCGGGTACTACTGCTCAGTTTGTCCATGAAATCTAAGTTTGGACCCTAGTAAAGTCAAACTTAAAATTGTGTTTGAGTTAAATTAGGATCACTATCTTTTCATGAATGTACATCTTTAAATAGATTTCAGATTCCTGTGGCCAGATTCCCCAGCCTAAATGAACTGCTCTTGGCAAAGGACTTGAAAATAAAAGAGGAAGTGAAAGCTTTAAAGCATTTGTGGTTGCCTCCTCTCTAAGCTAGCTGAAGTCAGCCTGGTTCCAACTCATTGTGCTCAGATGCCCCTGACCTCAGAAGCTATTCTGGCAATCAGCAACTGATGCAGGCAAAATTAGGCAAGATCTACTTGCTTTTCCATGTGAGAAAGTGGCATGAAAGGGAGACCTGGGTTATGATCCTGGCATTCTGCTTAAGAGTTACCTTTTCCTAGAAAGAAAAAGGCCATTAAGAATCTTCCTGTTTACAGAGAGTAGATTATTACTATCGTTAGGAAAACCTTGCAGTAAACTGAACACAATTTTGTATCAGGTTTATGAAGAAATTTGAAGAGACAAAGGATCAACAGGAGGATTTGCAAATGAAGAGATCAGAAGTGAGGATGATGTTAATAATATAAGGGGCTGGTCTAGTTGACAATAACATATGTTGCTTATAACTGAGCATGCAGAGACCTCCAGCTCACGTTTGACAAAAGGATGCTGGCTATAATGCACTTGATTTTCAATGCCTTGGCTTCCAGGACCATCTAAGAGGACAGATACTCATATGTACTGCACACAATGATCCTGTAAGTTAATGAAAGCTTTCCCATGAAACTATGAACAGCAAGGCCCCAGAGCCTAAAGTCTGTTAGCAAAAAATCTCACCCCACCTGCCTCAGTGTCTCTGTTTACAGTAACCATTTTTATGCAGTTATATATGTACATTTAGGTTGTATGCACCTTTAGTTGATTTGAAGATATTTTAGATATGTGCAGAAAAGCACTACAAATATGAGATGTGACAACTGTATACAGTTGTTCTTAACTCCATCTGCTAAACTGACAAAAATCGTGTAATCTACTGTGTACAAACTGTAATCAGCATATTAATGCAGAGTTTATTGTTCAAATTTGGGTGCACAACCTTACAATAAATCCTAAAACCTTTTTGCCAGAAGAGAGAGAAAGGAATTAGACACAGCCCTGATAGACTGTGATTCAAAGATAGACACTGATTTAAAGAGTCTGAAACAAACCATGTAAAAACTTTTCAGTGGAAATCAGTATATGCTTTGGGACACATTTCTCTATAGTTTGAAACATGTATGTCCACTGAAGTAAAAAGAAAACAAAGCTAAGTAATAATGTAAGAATTTAATAATAATAAAAAAAATTCATCTAATCAGAACCACAAACATTTGTCTGTCCTTAACAGGCAGAATACAGATACAGAAAACAATGTTGAAGCAGAGATCTTCAGTCAGATTCAGTTTCCCTCACATTTTTTTTTCCTTTAAATTTTATTTATTCTTGGGTTTATCTTTCCAAGGGTGTCTAAAGGATTTGAACCATGATTTGAAAACACAGAGAAGTCAATAACTAAGTAAATGTCTTCTTGTGGCTATTACAATTTTTCTTGAAGGTTAAAGCCCAAAGCACTATGATATGTAAGTTAATTTTTTTTTTGCTATTTTTGATATGGTTATTACTTGTAAGATGGATTATCAATGGCAGGGAGTGAGGGATTAAATGGATTTACAAGCACATAAAGCTAGAAATAAAATACAGCTTCTCTTAAAAAAAATAAACACAACAACAACAAAAAAACACCTTCAAAATATACATAGTTTTCTAAATTTGGGGTATCAGGTTTCTACATTTCATTCTTCAGAGCAGAAGGGTTAACCAAACATTGCAGACAGGCCATTGCAATATGTTTTTCTCGCTCCACAAGGATGATTTTTTGCACCACGAAGCATATTGTGTAATATTCTGTTGCAATGCAAACTATAGCTTTCTGCGGCTATGGGGCCTCAAGCTGAGTGGGAGACGATGAAAATTCTTTGTTCTCTGATGATTTCTTCAAGCAAGATCTGCTCTACGAAAAGTGAAATGGCCCCTTCTTAAGCTTTCCCTTAAATCCAAAAGCATATGGACTCTTTTTTACACATTTCTGTTGTATAGTAAGTTATTTTTCCTCTGAATTCTGCCTTTTCCTCCTCTTCGGTGATTCTGTATTTCAGCTCATGTCCTTCTGTACAGAGATTTCAGTTTATTTCAATTCAGCTCACATCTGCAACTTGCTTAGCATTTATGTGCATTTTTTTCCATCATGGTAATAGGAACACATGATCACAGAGAGGGAACTACAGGCTCTGGGACTCTGCTCAGAGAAACATAAGTGGCAGTCACCACTGGCAGTGTAGATAAAGAAGACTGAGTGCATGGAGTGGCTGTGACTTCATAGTTTGCAGTGCAAGTGGTCCACTCTCAAATGTCATACAGGGCAGGGAAATGCCTGCATGAATAACTGCTTACTCTTACTTCCAAAACATGCTTAGGTCCCATTAACACTCCCTAAACACTTAGTTATTACAACAAAGTTGATTTTATCAGGAAAAGGAACACTAAGCCTGTCAAACCACAGCTTTTTGTGTTCCTTTAATATCAAGTTTACTGAAGCCATTTTATCAAACGAAACTTCTAAAACAGACTTGTCAACTGTTTATGCCAATATTGATTCTAAAATGAATATTCGTAGTTGAATCACATCTCAAAAGCAACTGGAAGTGATAGAAACAGCACTACAGAGACAGTGGGCTTTGCAAGACTTATCTAACTATATATTATGTCATTAATTCTCTCCATCTTCAAACCCCCCAGTGGAGTTTCAGTTCCACCAGAATAAATCAACATTGCTCTATTGGTTTCATCAGAGCTACAGTGGCTTATGCCCATTCAACCTCAAATCTGAGAAAGTGTAGATAATTAGCTAATATAAGTCACTTAGGTCCTTCAGAAGTTTTGTTGTAAGCTTATGGACACCTTTCATTCCTGCTTCACATTTTCGTTATTATTGAAATTCACAAAATAGCAGCATAGTTGGATAATATTTGAAGTCTTGTCCCTAGCTGTTAGTTGCACGTGATAGAGATTCGTGATGCCTTGCCTCCAGTATTCCTGACTTAATCTAGATATTTACTTCCTAGATCATGAAAGATTATGAAAATCCTTCACTAAGAGATGAAAGATGATGTATCGATTTCATGACTTGCATTTTTAGTGCAGACTTGGGAGACTCATTATCAGAAATGAATTCAACAGTTGTGGAAAGTTTTCTTGTCATTTCGGTCAGACTAGACAAGAGCCTAGCATCAAAGTAGCTCTATGAATATGTGTTCTTTCCAAGAGTCCAGTAACAATTTAAAAAGATTTTACAAGAATCACTCATACAAACTCCAGTCTATAATTCAACTTGGTAGTGGTTTCTGCCTATACTAAATGAACTTTGAGCTTAAACACAGATGTTTCACTCCAGTCAGGTTATCTTAATTTTTTTTAACCTGAAAGAGTTTCTTAAATTTGATTTATGTTTCCAACTAGTAAAATTAGATGTTTATTGGCTTGAATTAATTATTACTTTAGTTGCTGAATTAAGTGTAAGCAAATAAACCAAATTTCTCATATATTAGATCCAGAAGTCACAATCGGTGCAGTTTCCAAAATCATGTCAGGAGAGTATTGAGTTTATGGAATGAAGTAGTTGAAATTTTAGTAGACAGTGGCAAATTTTCTGTTTTGGAGGAGTTTAGATAATACATATTATGCAATTGTCAATGGTGGCACTGTGCTATACTGTTATGTTACTACAAACAGCAAGTGAAAACCTCAGATGGAGGGTGTCATACTTCTCAATGGTTTTATCCTTAGTAAAGGTAATACGGTATGTCATAGGTGCTAGTCCTAGAATACAAAGCAAGCATCTGTTCCTGTCTAGATTTTTGTGATGAGTTGTCAAAATCATGTACTTAAAGTTCTTACACTGAGAGGGCATACAAAAATGTACACAAGCTTTGAAAACCTGGCCATGCTCTTTCATTTTTGACTCTTTGCCAAAGAATGCTAGCTATTTTCAAAGGCTATTTACAAGTCAGAGGAAGTTCCCACCAGATTAGAACTGTTTTAAAAGAAGTTAAAACCTGGCCCAAACTATTCCACAGCACAGAATCTTTTTAATTAGCCCATGCAGTTCTTGCATCTATAAAGAGATTTTTATTTTTTTTTTTTTTTGATAAGGAAGTCAAACTCATCAAAGCTGCATAGTAACATATCTTTGTCAAAAGCCGTTGTTATAGTCCCTGTGGTTTGTAATGTAAACAAAGTGCTGTAGGTCTGTTTTGATGAAAGATTGGTCAAATAACTATGCTTTTGCTGGATAGTGGTAAATGCTTTGGAGAGCAGTTGTAAAGATTCTGGTATCATTTTACTGTGACCTGAGAAATGAAACTGGCTAAATAAACAGTGAGTAAATGTGACCTACCTTTAGTCAAGTGTTACACAGTGTAACTTTATTAATTTGGCAATAATGTTAATTCTTTGTTCTCTGTTATTTTCCCCCCTATGGTAAAAAAACAATCTCTGTGATTCATAAAACAAGTCGAAAAAATAAACTAGAGACATGTTTTTGTAATGTAATGGTACCTGAAGCTCTATTAATTTAGAAGATACAGTCCTTGTGTTGATAGAATGATTTATAGTAAGGATGTCAAACATGTCTTGACTGTATGACATTTGAACAGAGTAATTCCAAAGATTAATAGAATTTCTTAAATTACATACTGTAGCCACCAAAAGAGGAATTACTTCTGCTTTTATCTGATAAATAAAATTTTAAGAACAAGAAGTATAAACACAAGCTTTGTCTGTCCATCTATCTATCCATTTATCTATCCATCTATGTAAATACTCTGTTGGGAGACTGTGAATCACATTCTTTGACCAAAGTTGATATAATGAGGAAACATAAATACTTGGGAGAACCGTGAAGACCAACAACATGAGTTACTCAGAGTCTGAAGTTGTCTTCTGAAGCGTCTTAATTTGAAAACCTTGAAACCAAAGCATTCACATTTACTATCCATACTATCTAAGCCCATCTCTTGTTTCATCCTTTGGCTAGATATTAACAAATGACACAATGTCAAAACTTTAAGAAGTGTATATTAGTGTTCAAAGGGAATTTTGCCAAAGCTATCATTAAATGGATTCTGACTGTTGCAAAAATGTTATGTCACAAGACTCTCTCAAAATTAAAAACTCTGAAATGGTTGGTAAGAAAACTGTTATTTCTCTCACCACTCTCATTAATGAACTCACCATCTCACAGCTAGAAACACACATTGAATATTTATCAGTCACTTTCTTTTTTCATCTTCTTGCTTTCACCTAATAGCTCAATTGCCATCATTTGATCTAAACGGCAAAGAGCTTCCCCTGTTTTTTAAAGTTTTTCAAATAATAATTTTATCCTATTTGGATTCTGTGTTCAGCATTGATCTTAACTGAGGGAAAATGCTGAATTCCAAACCAATGCAAATTTCAGCTTGCAAATCAGTGATTAAAGAGTGGAAATATATTTATAGAATATACAAGAGCACTGGGAAAAATTCTGTATCAGGAAGGTACACTTGTCTGAGAAAGCTGCCTAGCACACTGATTTTTGTTATTACACATTGTGTAATAACATGCATTATATATATTTATATTAAAAGGGTGTGACTTTTTAATTAGAATTGAGCTGAGATACAACCTCAAACTGTTGTTTTGTTAATTTCTCAAGCTGTGCAACATTCAAAGAATAGAAGACTTTCAATATAATCCTTCAGGTTTAAGATATAAAATGTTATCTGACAAACAGGTACATTGATGTGGGTCCTATGGTTCATATTTTTTATGGTTTTTTTTTTAGACCAAATTCTGATTTGCAATTTTATTTGCATTAGTGTAGTTACACTACTGTGAGTTGGGGCATGAGGATTTCAGGCTGTGCTGTCTCTACTGGGCTTAGAACAAAATTTAGCAGCAAAGACAGGGCAGTCCCTGCTGTCTGCTCTCCAGAAACATCCTATAGGTCTTTAACATCTCTTTTTCTCTTTGGCAATCCAACGAGGCCCTGGTGTCTGACAGCAGTTTGAGAGTTTCGTTCTCCATCAGAATCTAAGATGTGTAATGGAGTCTTTTCAATCTGGAACGAAAAGCTAACTCTCACAATGAGTGAATAACAACACTCTAAAAAGATCTTGTCAGCACATTGCCTGTGTTTGGGTAGTTATTCCAGTATGAATCACCCGCATACAGGAGTACCTGTATATCTCTATGTACATAACTCTAAGGAAATAATTCTATTGCTGACATTTACGTTAGTGGAATCTTGGTATTTTCCATATCCTCTCTTATTTTACCTAATTCCGTGGTTAAGCTAAATTTAGGTAAAGTATTTGCCATATTGCCATCAACACTCACTGTCTAGCTCATCCTTGTGGAATTAAGTTTCACAGTCACAAGCAATTGTTATGCAAGGTCTGATTCTTGTGCTTGCAGTTCTCACCTTGCAGTTGAGATAATGTTCTGAGGCTGTCAGTATTCACACATAACCACCTCAGGGCCATTTCTCTTCCTCCTTATAACATATGACAGAGATTGCTTTCAGCAAGCTACTCTGTCTCAGAACTCATCATTAGTTCTCTACACTAAAGAAAGCATTTGTTGAAGAGCCACTTTCCCCACTCAAAACCTTCTCACCTGAAGTTGAGAGTAACAAGCACAGAAAATCACTTGAACCACAACAAAAGGTGAAAATGACAACCTAGAACACCAAGAATGACAAACACTGTCTTACTCTCTTACTTTCTTATGCTGTTAACTTATTCTTGCAGTTACTAGAAAAGTTGTCTGAAAATATGACTGGGAGTCTTACATGATCATTTTCAAAATTAACTACACCTTCCTCTGCCTGATTCTAGGAATTGTGGAGTGTATTCCTTAATAAACTGTAGATATTATGCAAATACTGAGCTATCATTAGTGGGAATGAAATTTAAGGATGCTTTTTGGAAGAAAAAACACACTAGTAGGAATGTTTTTTAGGCTCAGAAAGTTCATTTTCCAAAAAGAATCAGAGATCAGAATGACTCCACAGATTTGACTCTTCATCATTAAACACAATTTGCCAATGCAATGTTACACAGAATAGCTGCAGCATAAATCCAATTCTAATTTGACATGTATTTTCTATCTCAAAGTAAATACATTTTGTCCGGATGCTCAGGAGGTTATATAGTTATATTCTTGTCTTCCCCAAGAGACAGATATGAAGACCAGGTCAAACTCCAGTAGTTTAACTAAGACTCTAAGTGACTTTTTTTTTTTTTTTCCAATTCCTCTGTAAGGAAAAATAGGTTTAGCTGAATAGGATTGTGTGTTCCTATCCCAGTAGAGCTTGAACCCCTATAAACAGTAAATTCCACATATAAGGAATATTTGGAACTACACTCAAGAGGAAAGAAAGCCAGACTATAATAAACAACATTTTGACTGTATTGAGATCCATTTTTAAAACACGAAAGCTCCAATAAATACCAGAAGTCTATCAGCTACTAGAATGCTCACTATTAAGTTTAGGTTAAAGAATTCGATCTTCTTCAAGAATCATTATACATAGCGACAATGACCATAACATCAATCACATTGTGCCATCTTGTTGGATTCATTATTGGAATTTCTCCAAGCAGCAGGAGAAAACAGGAATAATGATTTTTCAACACTTCTACATTTGTAAAAAATTTTCTTACAGTATCTTCTGAAAGGTAGATTTCCGAATTCAAAGGTACTTCTTGTACTCCTAATGTCCTTATGACAGTTATCATAAGCAGAGAGGATGAAGAATAATTGTCTTCTATTTACCCAAAGCTGGCACGCAGCAATCACTTATAATTGATGAGCAATTGTTAGTGTGGTATCAACTTGTGTTTTGGTATTCTTCCACCAGGATCCTGTCTTATCTGTGTTGATCTGTTTTCTTTGCTTGCTACCAAGATGATAATATCTTGAGATGGGATTTTATCTAATTTCTTTTTCTCAAAATAATAATAATAAAAAACTTATAGAAAATAGTGTGTTAAACTTCCCATTATAACCTAGAGTTGCTGAAGCATGAAGGGACTTTATTTGTAAAGTTCAATCATATACTTTTATCAAATACAAACTGTAATAATGGAATGTTCTTATAAATGTCAGCATTTTATCATCCTTACACTCAAAATCCTTTAAAGAAAAAATAAAATGAAGAACATAAAGAAAAATGTTGAGCTCAGCCAGATGTGAATTTGCAGTTAGCATTTTACGGACCAAATACCATTTGAACTGAACAGCAGATAAAACATTTTAAGATATTTTTATTTAAACTAAATAAAATATTTATGCATGTGAATTTCTGTGGAATACAAGGGCAAGCATTCATCAAGTTCTGCTGCCTATTTTCCGCAGCTCAGTATTATGGTAAGTAGCGAGTCACAGATCAGGACCTTTATACATTCTTTGGTATGTGGGTGGATACTCACTTTGGTGTTGACTCACCACAGTCAACTGTCTTTGTAACCTGTGGAGTAATCACTGCTAAACTCCAAACACAATATACCTTACGTGCTCACAGCCCCTGTGTATGATGACTGCAGTACAGAGGTCTCCTTCCTGAAGAAATAGAAAGTTTTTGAGAAATAATCTCATAGTACCAAAGGTCTGCAACTCAAGGTAAAGAGAACTCATTACAGGTATATTTTTCCCTGTATGCAAAGGTTAGGTATCCAACCTGCCTCTTCTAGCCCATTCCCCTCTTAGACTTTTGACAAGCACTTATCTGTATTTGATATTAATACAAACATAAATGAAAAGCAGATTTCATGGTAGTCTGAATGTAAGTTGGGATATTATTGAGACAAAACTCTGTTCAGATATTGCTTGCGCTGTAGGAGAATATAAGTTACCTTAGCCTGAGTGAAAAGATAGTCCTTGGAAATGAACTTGTGTTTTTTTTTTTTTAGACCAGAGTCATCCTGGGTCAGCCAATAACATCTATTAAGTTTATACAGGTTTTCCTCATATTATTTACTATGCATTACTGAATGTATTCTCAGATCCTTCCTGTTTGTTTTCTTGTATTGTTTTCCTTCAGTTCTTCTTTCTCTGTGTTATCTCCACCTATAAAAATAAATTTTCTATCTGCTACTCATGCAAATCACTTTTCCTCTTACCAATCCTGTATGTTCTTCTCTACTTTCCTTGTTCTTAGATTTCAAAATTCTTTCTTCTTTTGCTTATTCTTTCATGTCTTTTCCTTTTTCAGTTTTTTTGCCCACCTTCTTCATATCTCTGCTATAAATTCCTTCTGCAATTCAGAAAACATTTGAGATTATTGCAATTGTTGGGCTGCCTTTTTTTTCCATCCTTGCCCACTTTACTTTACCCTTTATTTAGTGCGAACATGGGTCCCTTACTCAGTAAATCATAGGAGAGGAGAATTTGCAGAATGGCTGTCAGGGTGCACTCAGAAAACTGCTGTCAGTTCTTGTCTGTATGCTGAGTATATAGGCAGTTAATAGTAAACAATACAAGGACCCACCCTAAAATCCCAAAGGTAAGTAAGGCAGTGTCCTTGGGTTTCAGTCCTGTTGATAACTGTCATAATTTCACTTCCAGTAACGAATCCCAGCTTAACACCAGCTTTGGGTCTGGCCTGATGCTTGTTCTACTGAGATTTTGCCAACTTCTCCTTTCCCCCTGCACAGAGTAAGGGCAGCACAGCTCCCTTCACAACCCTCAACAGCTGCTCCACAGATGGGTTCTGACTGTGTAGGAGGTCCAACAAAAAGGAAATGCATCTCAGAAAGGCGATAAATGTGCACAGACCTCCATATTTTTCTGCTTCCAGGTAGCAAACTAGCTAATTCTCAGCCAGTTTAGAAAGAGCTTAGCTTTTCCTGTTTGACAACACACAACTGTACAGACTGGGGAAGCTGAGGCACACTTTAACCTTCCCCACTGGTACCTGCTTCATGCCCTGGCTTCCATGGGATAGATGCACAGGTGCTTTAGACAGAGTCTGTCAGGGCACAGTCACAGCTGCGCACATCCATGATCTCTGAGCACTGAGGTGAAACTGCAACTTCTTTAGTGTTCATAGTACTGACATTAGTCCTCAGAGTAAACAGCCTCCTTCTGTTGCTTAGACATTGATCTCCCAAGAATTAGTCTTGCCTTTAAAGGTATGAAGATTCATCATCTGTTTTAAATGACAATTGTCAAGATTTTTTACCTGTTCCAACAGCTAATGCTGGGTGGTTTTGGTTATTACTTGCTTTGGCAGAAAGTTTCTTTTAACAACAAATCCATGCAAAGACCTAAACCTCCTAACAGTGACTCCAATGGTACTCCTAAACCAAACTGTATGTGCATATCCTTTCTAACACAAGCTTTCACTCAAAGCACTGCTTACTGTAGGGTAACAGTCAAGTTGTTTTTACATTTTTTGGACAACTGAATTTTGCATGTTATTTGAATCAGGGAACGAGAAATTTCCCAGTGTCTTTGATTTTTGTAGAGGCAGCAAAAACTATTGTTAAAAACTGCTTTTTGCAGGTAAAAGCAGTCCTTTGAAGTGTTTTAATTAAAGAAAAAAAAAAAGAATAAAAAAAGACGGTTGCAAACGCAGCAGGGCACATGTGTAATACACTTCTGATGTGTGCGTTGGTGACCTCCGGAGTTGATTATTGTAATTTATTGTACCTAGCAATGCTGCCAGGTGCTGGGGTGGGGGATAGGGGGAGTAGAAAAAGAAGAAAAAACCCCAAACCAAACCAAACAACCCAGCTAGTTAAAAAGTTATACCTTGTTTCCTTAGCAAAACCTGTCAAAAGGATCCAGTCGCCTCAATACTGTCTGCCTGTTCAGGCTTCCTGGAGATAGATACATTTGTATGTCTCTGCTCTCATAATGGAAGATGTATCTAAGAAATCTCCTCTGCAGCCACAACCATCGACACTCATAACAACTCTATTTCTGGTACATTGTGGACAATGATGCTGGGAGGTTTGTGGGTGTGAAAGGCAGCTGTGGGACAACATGGTTTCTCCCATTTTTTAGCATATTAACTACCCTGGCAACACACATTCTGTAAAAATATAAAGAAATATAGAAATGACAGTAATGAGTGAGTAATTGCTAATCACACTGAACCTCATGCTGTAATCAGAGGTGTCAGTACAAGATTTTGCTGTTGGCATTTGCCAGTGACTGCAGTCAAACCACGTTTTCTTCCTATGTACTTGTGTTCTGTAAGAAGGATGTTTCAGGAACAGTAACTGAGTAACAGGGTTGGTATTCAGCATGTGACAGGCTAAGATGAAATTTATTCTTATAGCTTCTTGAGTGTATAGCAACGAACATCACACATCAGACTCAAGTAAACTAGTGCCATTTATCTATCTTAATACATTTCTTTACTGTGGGTGTAGTTTGTTGATTTAATCTAGGCAGAAATATTTTACTTCTCATAAGCTAATAGTGATTTCTGTATTAGCAACTGTATTTTATTAGTGTGAGATGCCTTTTTAAGGATCAAGGCCAAACCCACAATTATTACTTCTTCTTATCAACGTTCAGCTTTCACAGGCAATTACAGCTTATGCATATTTTATAACAAGTATTTGGAGCACATGCTGATTATGTAGTACTTGCTCAATGCCTTGTAATATCCAAGAATGTGTACGGCAAGATACAGTACTGTGGGATGTTGCAGTATGAAAGGACCCTTTTCCATTTAATGACTTTCATAAACCAGCATTTTTTTTGCCTGGTGACCCTGCTATATCTTGTTTGCTTGAATTACTAAAGACAAAAAAACCAGGAAAAATATTCCTGCTTACTTTTCTTGTCTGTATATTGGCACTGCATCCCTTGTGAAAACAAAACTTCAGCAGGAGAACTGCCATGTGGAAAGAGACCTGAAATCCCTCCAGTATTCCAAACATATAGCCTGCCTTTCTTAATGACCAATTCCAGGTGTTTCAGTGAAGCAAGGTAGAATTCATAGAAAAAGAAAGTCTTCATCTTGATCTTCAATAGCTAACTAGCAGACAGCTTTTACTTTGTGATATGAATGCTCGTATGTCTTTAGAACAGTATGGCCCCATCAAATTTATCTCATCTAATCCTCATGTTTTTATGTATATAAAAACCTGGTTTATTCACCAATACTCAGAATGGCCTCAACAAACTGTGAGAATGGAGGATTCCTACAAGGTGTGCCATGGGAGACATAGCATCTGAAATAGCTGAGGTACCAGCTTCTCTGCCATCTTTTGATTCAGACCCATCTCTTACAAAGAAAAATTTGGGTTAGGTGGCATTATTCTAATCTCCAACTTAGCCTCAGTCGAATTTTTCACTGTCATGAAACCCAGATGTGCCCCTTTAAGCCTTCTTTGTGTCCTCTTTTTGCTATCTCAGCAATGTTCAACAGAAAGAACTGGAGCCAAGAACTTGGATCAAGATGTGTAATCGTGTTTTGAATTCTACTACGCTTTTGGCTTTAGTAGTAACTCATGGCTGAGGGTTCCACAGCTTAATCATAGAATTTCATTGTCAGTCATCACAAAGATCTGTAACTTAATGAGATTTGAGCCAAGCCCAGGAAGCATTTAAAAAGTGTCAGTGAGTTTTGGGAAGGTTTTATTTAAGAAGCAATAGCTTTTCAAGGAAAGCTTTGCAGAGCTTGCATTTATCTTTATCCAAATTCAGTTTAATGTTCTAATTTCTTCTTATGAATCTCCAGCTTAATATTAATATAATGAAATGAGGAAACTCTGAATACAAATGAAGATGTTTTTATCATGACCTGGGAACAAAGTGGTGTTTTGTGTGTTCTTTCCTGCTACTTTCAGGGGGGCAGGAATGAAACCCTGATCCCTCTAAGAGTGATAGCAAAGCTTTCAGGGACTTTAATGGAAGTTTCCCAAGACTTAATTTACATGACAGAGCTGTACATGAGTGACAAAAATGTTAAAGATGGGTAAATGAGCCATTCATCTGAACCCCTATGTATGTGCACAAATGCCATAAAACTCCATTTTTTGGCATATGGCTTTCAAATTCAGATACTCCACAGAAGTTTATGGAAATATATTTCAGCTCATCATGTGTTCTGTGGGAGTTTTCCTAAGCAGTATTTTAGTACTTTTAATGTTCACAGTCTCCTAAAAATGCTTTCTTTAATACTAAAGTTTACTCCCCTATCAAGGAAAGCAAGAACTGTAGCAGGCAAATTCTCTTAAATTTCTTTTTAACTCCAGAGAAATCTCCAAATACTTGGCAGGATTATCTAAATTTAAGCAGAAATTTTGTCTTGTCAGTTAAGTTGCAATCTGTTGTCTAACTTTTAAGGACACATCTTGAAGGAAATTGGTAACAAATATCAAATTATAGTTTTGGTTTCAAACTTTGTACTTCTTTCACACTATACAATGGTGTTACAACTTTATACAGGAGAGCAGAAGAGAGCTCCTGTATAAAAAAAGTTTGTGGTTTTTTGTTTGTGTTTTTGTTTGTTTTGTTTATGTTTTTACCACGGATTCCAAAGGGCAGAATTTCTTTATCCCATTATCCTGGTGTTCTTCTGGACACTTGAGGTTAATTCACAATGAGATTATAAATTGTGGGGTTTTTCCCTAAATTTTTTGTACTTTGGCATATGTGATACAATTGAATCAACTTCTCTGTGAAAACCATCCATTGGAATACCAACGTGTTTGTTGCTTGCAGGTTTGTGTGAATGCAGTCACAATCATTCCACTTTATCATGACAGCACACAGTTCTGGTACGCCGCATATTACCAATAGGCTTCAGAAACAACATTTCTCCTCTGAAATTCTCACCATGAAAAAGAATATATGTATTTTTTTAATTCATTATCAAAGGAGAAGACTTAGAATCCCTCTAAATTAAAGCATAACTTACAGTCTCTTGTGAATAGCTGAATAACTTGGTTCAATGTTAGGTCACAGTGGAACATAGACTGTAACAGGAATATATAAAAGCTCTGAAGGGAGTAAAGAGACTTTATTCTGGAATGGTGAACATCGTTGCCAGAGTAACATAAACCTTGTGTGTTTTCACAAGGAAATGAGTCACTTGTTTCTGTTGGCTGGAACTCTGTTTTCTTTTAATTTCATATTTTAGCTGCCTAATATAGTTTGAAAGAACCCTAGAATTGCAGTCTTTGGACTAAGATACTCTGTTAATTAAAGCAGAGTATAAGGGTAGCATGCTGACTGTACAGAATCAAGAAAAATTGATAGTAAATAGGACATTCTCACATGTGTGAAGGAAACCTTTATCCTTCTCTAGAACAGCTCTGTGAAAAGAAGACTCATTTTCACATGTGTTATGTGTATGCCTGTAAGTGTACTTGCATCTGTAACTTGTGTTCATTGGGCAGCTAATTTGCAAGTTCCCTCCTTGCAGCTGTGAGTCTCAGCTTAAGGCCATGAGCCCTAGTTGTCATCGATGAACAGACTATATTAATGTAGTGAGGCAATATTTCCTTTCTTTGGACCAGCAACTCATAACCAGCAAGATTCTTCTCTGTTTTAAGTGTAAAGGCAGCACCAACCATTCTCAGAGAATTCCCGTGGAGTGTCACCCTTTCATGCTGAGGCATCCTCACGAGACTTAAGATCAGCACAGCTCATTCCTAAAACATTTTCTATTTTCTCCTCTTACAGCTCCAAGCTATGGAGATTGTGCCAAGCAAAATAAGTAATACAGAGGGTTTGAGCAATTCTCAGCTACAGTGGAGTCTCTGAAGGAACATAGCTGGCTGGTACAACATAGACTACTTTATCCTGTGTGTAATTTGGGCAGAAGCTCTCTTCATTACTGCAGCCTTAAATGGAAGTAGCAGCGAATGAGGGCCAAATATATTCAGCTGAGAATTAAAGTATACATTATGAACTTTTTGGGATGGCATAAATCTATACGCATAAATGTTGCACACCTGTGCATGTATATGCCATGGTTGAAACATACGAGCAATGTTAATTCCATGTTGTGCATGTGTATGAGTGTAGCAGATAATAATGCATTTATTGCATAATGAATTCCAACAGAGAAGATTTCTGTTTCCATTGGTAAAGATTGGAAACATTGAAGAGATGCTTGATCTGCCCTATTCCAAAACTAGTATTTTAATGTTTATTAATTAAATATTGAGCATATCTTTTATAACCTAATGAAAATATGAACAAATACTTTTAAATAATTCAGTGAGGAGCAAAAGAGAAATGGAGAAGCTAACTGAAACTTAAGGGTTATGCACTGTGATTGATTCAGGAGGGAAAAAAGTCCTGGCCTAAACTAGGACCTTGCATTAACAGTTTAGACATGGGTAGCTAGTTAGGACTTTCTAGGCATGTTCAAAGTGCTCTAAATCCCAAAAAGCACAGCAGATGATATACAGATACGTAAGTATAACTGAAGTAAATTGATGACTGCAGCATTGAAACTCTTGTTTATTTTGAAATGTATTGTGATGAGTAATTAGAGATGGTTTAAAAAGAAAGCGCAGAGAAACAACTTCTAATATTTGGAATACATCAAACTCCTCTCCCTTACACAGGAAACTGATTATTTTTTCCTCACCAAAAAGTGGTTTGGCTTATAATAATTGGTAGATAAATAAAACAAGGAAATAAATCTTTTATGTAAAAGTGCTCTAACAAGTTAACTTCTGTGACAAAGGGTGGTCACTGACAGAGGTGGATGTTTAAGAGCAGCATTAGCTTCCAGTCTATGAAACATGTAGCTATTCATTCCACTGTGTCTTCGATTCAGTGGCTGACCTACCTGATCAATCAATATAACTAAGCATTTTGACAACTACAGGTGTTATAGAGTGTTGGAGAACCTTAAAAAGATAGCTGTGCAATAAATTTTAACCAGGGTTTTTACTCTTAGGGTCTCCCATTCTCTTCTGTTCAGACAGGTGAAAAAATGTGGAAAGTGTATTGCTGTTGTAAGTTTACTAATCCTAATGAGGATTGTTATGCAACTACTGATGTATGGCCAACATTTTTTATTCTGTGTCTTCTAGCCACAACTTTTCACATTGGTAATGAATCTTTGCTTGTTTCTGAAGGATACTTCTTCTGTGGCAATCCACAGAAATATGAAATACCTTATTACAACATGGTAAAATAGTTCCCTTGACCATTTCAAAATAACTGGACCAGAGGTCTTTAAATATCAAGATCAAAATCTTGAATTCGGCAGGGATTCAGTGCAGGCATATCTTGCCAGATGGGTTTTCAGATTTTAAAAACATTGAACAAAAATAAAATAGAATTGTTACAATTTCTTGGTAATTATGGTTAGGATCAAATACTATTTGGAAATCTTATTTTTCAAAGTGAGAACCCTAAAAAAGAGATCTTACAGATCTCCCTTAAAACATCCAGTGAAAATTGTTTACCTCAGGTCGTAGCTGTCCTGCCCACATCTTTTCAGTGTTCCTTACATGCTGACATGAGTGATGACTCATGAGCACTGAGAATTAAAATCTGTATGAAATTATGGCTTATCTCTGTACTGGTTTTATCTTTCCACATGTACTCATTTTGAGGATGATCAAGATAAGGACTTTTTTCTGTATTTTCTGTGCTTTTTTTCTTTTAATTTAATAACTGCAGTCCTAAAATAGAAGGGTCATTCTAAATAGTATCTATCTGTTGTTTTTCTAGTCATTAGAAAAATAAAGAAATTAGCAAAACTTCAGCCCAGTGCTGGTCCCTATACAAAGAATCATATAATCTGAATGCATTTTAGTAGAACATACTACGTTAAAATAATATGAAAGATGTTACAAGCACTTACCTGCATGCACACATCTATTTATCTAATTATTTTATTAGTATTATCATAATACCTTTGCTATTTAATCACCAACTAGGTCTCCCCTTGGTAATTTTATTGCATTTTTTAATAGTCCCACTGTGAAGTCTCAGTACAATATAACCTGCCCTACAAAGCTCATTATGTAAGTGAAAGGTAGAATCACAAACAGATACAGAAAGATGGAGAAGAAAGAACTGCAATTGAGATGACAGACTCTAGCAATGTCACTTCTAGGTTTTTCTGATGGTGCAGGACTGGGCTTAGAGCTAGCAGATCCAGATTATACCAGTATCATGACTTTAGAATATTACAGTTCATCAGCTTCAGTTTTGGGAAGTAAAATTCAGGCACTCTTGGGTTCTTTGCCATCCTGCTCTCAGTCATATTTTTCACAGGATACCACTTCAGATATGAGTTGTTACAGTTTCCCTACTATCAGCCTACGATACTTCAGGCTAGAACTTGATTTTACAAGCTAGACCCTGAAAAACATTGCCAGCCTTGAAAAGCTCCACAGAATGAAATTCTAAGTAGCCCAGCAAAAGAAGCTGATAAAACCTTGCCAAATTTTAGAGACTATTGCCGGTTTATACTAGAAACTTTAGCTTACACAGTACAATAACTTCTTCATGCTCTATACTGACAATTTACTTTTATTCTGGTTAGTAGTACAGCTACATCAGACAATGACATCTTGCAACAACATGCCTTGCCCTCCACAACTTACCTTTACTAAAAACCTGAGTAAACTCTCCAAGTACAAATTACTGTTTGAACCATCTAAACTAGGAGTTTTCCCTGATAAAATGATGCAGCTGTCAAATAGCAGGAAAATCCATAACCTTAACCATTTTTTTAGAAAAATCAAGAAGTCCCTTCAGAGTTTCACTTTTTCATAGCAGGTGATGGTTTTCTGGTTTCTAAATCATATTTTTCAAGGACAGATGTAAAAGATAGGTAAATGCAGCTTCCAGAAGGAACCTTGACTAAATAATTTGTCAAAAACTGGTATGAGAAACCTCAGTATCGTCCATTTAATTGGCTCTTTATGAATAAAAAGTAGTATTTCCTATATATCCCCATGTCACTTTTGCATAGAGCTAAGCAATTGCTCATAATCATCTCAAAGTATATGTCTGCAGAATATGTTTTTGTGATGATTAGTCTTTTATGGGAATGAATGATGACTTGAAGGCAATCAAGGATGTGTTACGTTAGTAAGGATCTCCCTTCTATGCTGTGATAACGATTTTCTTCAGTGTTTACAACTGTGTAGTTGGCACATAATACTTCTGTTTTCTGAGAAAATCTGCATCTTAATGGTCAAACAGCAATGAGCAATGTGCATATCCTTCTTTTTTCTTTCAGTGAGACTTGGATTTCTGTCTTTGCACTATGGAATGCAATGTAAGAGTAGCTATCAACTGACATTTGAATATAAAGTCAGTATAAAGTACATGGTTTTAATTTCCACTCAGGATAAGCTACTGGATAAATTGCATCAGCTCTTAAACCCAGCCTGGATTTAGCCTGTTGTTTACAGACTTAGGTTTGCTGTATTAAATAAAGGGTTCCAGTGAAAATCCGGACAGAATATTCATTTATCCTTTTTACTCTGCCATGTTTCAATCTCGTAGTTTTGAAAAGGAGGGAAGAAAAGATATTGTTGGAAATCTTTTCAGTAAAATGAACTTCTGCGAGAATGAAATGTTTCCTTTTTAGCCCCTGTGAATAGGCATAGAGTAAATATGGACAACACTGGGCAAAGCCTGGTCTATGCTTACAGAACTAGGAATAAGTTTGTCATCTTTGTCATGTAGTAGACCTTTCATGTAATTAGAAGTTAGTCTTTCATATGGTATCTAAGGCAAAAGAGTGCTGTCAATAAGTTTCCTGAGTCATGAATTCAGATGAGGCACTCAATGAAGTAAGAAGAGGCTGAATTGTTTTAAAAGACTAGCATTTCATCAGAATTTAATGCTTCATTTATGAAAAGTACATTTTGTTTCCATGAAATTACACAAAAGTCAACTAACTAACCATTACACATAGAGAGAAAGGAAAAAAAATCCAAAGGTAATATATAAATCCAGCACAGAGATAGAAATGTTGCCATTCACAACTTTGTTCAACTCATTTTAAATTATTTTCTGTATTTACAAAAGAAATTAGGATATATTTATATGTATTTATCAATTAGTCTTCCATGCCTCCAGGTGTGAGAGTAGTCTGACTCACTCCCAAGAGAGGAAGTGTTATTTTAACAAAGATAATGCTTTGTTGGTCACTGCATACACATACAAATCACAAATAATAGGGTCATTCTAAATAGCATCCCTACAAATAGTAGGGATGCTTTCTTTTTCATCAGCGATGGTGAACTGCATTTACCACATCATTTACCATTTGAGTGTATCTGAAAAACTTTGCAGCTTCTAGTTTTGACACTATTGAGTTTGTCAAAAAGTAAGTTTGAATGCAGGTCTCAAACCACTACTACTGCTTGGTATATACAACTCCTCTCTTCCTCAGTCATACTGGGTGAAGCAGAGAGTGTCACATCCTAAGATTCCTAAAGAGTCTCTATTAAAACTGAAGGAAGAAAGAAAAGCTCACTCTGGTACAGAGCTAATTATGAGGTTGTCAGACTCAGATACCACTTACCCTTGGGAAACTTTCCCCACGTAGGGTGAAATTTGTGGTGAGAACTCAAAACTGCTGTGAAATCTTCCCTTAAGCTCAAGCATCTCCAGCAAGACTTCCCAGTCCCTGTAAGTCTCAATTCTCTCAGGATACTACTAGAAGAAGCTTCCCCTTTTCTGAGAACTCATAAACAGGATAAAGTGTAGGTACTTTAAATCACATAACACCTGGAAATAATCTACATAGTACAGTTTGGATCCCTCCAGCTTTGTGTTAAGGGCTTAATGTGCAATCTATTGAATGTTGCAGGAGTCTTTCCGCTGATGCTAAATTGATTTTGGATAGGGAGTATCTATTCTATCTTTCTCTCTAGAAACTGCAAGATAAAAAAGAACTAAAGAAACTGATTTGAACTATGCTTCACCTCAGGAGGCAGATAAATGCATTGTTCTTTTTCAATATAAGTAATGTGGGAACATAAGATGGAAAGGGTTTGCTAAGACATTGAGCCCAGCATTGTACTGCCATCAGTCACATCTACCTGCAGAGCAGTAGAGTATTAATTCCTAGTGGAGTACTGCTCTAGATTGTAATTCTACTGAAGGCTGAAAATATTCTTCTACTATCAAAGCTAATATTATTTATGACACTGTTCACTCCTTTTCAGCTCATGTCCTTTCCTTTAAGTAGCTTGTTTCCCCACATAACTAGTCCTTACAAAGAAAAGCATCTCAAGACATATAGAACACTGAAGTCTGTGGCCAAACTTTGATAGAGTAAAAATGCATGTAAATCTCAGAGAATCTGTGACTCGTTCCAAGGCATATTAATTTCATATAGTAACATCATTTTGGTTTATTTGGGTATTTCAAAGGACAGTGTAGCACATTGTAAGACTGATGTTACTGTGGCTTCTAGTACATGTAGTTGTAAAGCTAAAGATACTTTTGCCATTCTTTACACAACAGTTTGAAGTGCCCTCAGGATTTATGAATCACTCAGGCCTTTAATTTTAATCTTAATTTGAAAATTCTGTGACTGAGATGAGATGAATTGGATGTTCTACACTTCTCTTGTGTATGTCTTCTTTGCCAAACTCAAGATAATTAAGCAAACACAATCCAGGAAGCAGGATGACAGGTGGTTCTCTGCCCCCTCTGGTGAGCTCTCTTGCTTTATAATTGTATCAATTATGGAATTGCAGCTAATATCACTTCATGGTAATTTTGCTGTCTTATTTAGATAAACCAGTTTATATTCAGAAGGAACAGAATATTTTTGCTTGCCACTTCATTGCATGATGAGGATGAATCTTTCCTGTCTTTCCATGCAGTATAAACATTAGGCTTTTTTTCTAATCTCCTTATCCTTTTCATTTTCAATTTCTGTAAAAATTTATGAGATGTTTGAAACCCTGAACTTTTTAACTTTCTCCTGGTCCCTGAGACAGACTCTTTCTACTGCTTAAGGGAGAGTTATTGGTATTTTTTTGTCATGGTGAAGTCCACAAGTGTTCATTTCAGGGGTTCTTCATCAGATGATAAAATACTAATCACTGCCTAAGATGGGATAGCTGAAACACTGGACTGTTAATCTTAAGTGGTGTGGCAAACCTCATCTTCTACATCTGTATGCTTTTCAATGTGGAAATGAATTGTTTGGTACAATGTTCCTTCTATATAATTGTCTGTATACTTATTGGGTAAAAAACTGATTTCCAGTAATTAGTGAGTATGATACAAAAAAATGTGTTTGCTAATTAGTTCAGCTAATGAAATTGTCATATCATATTTTGGATATTTGTTTCAGTTCTTGGATGAGACTGGAGTATATGTTTCTACTTTTCTAGAACAGGACAGAGTTATAAAGCTCCAAAAGAGACTTGGAGCAGTCTACTGTCCTCAGTGACTTGTCAGTGACTTCACTTGTAGGCTGTCAGGGGAAAAAGAGAGCAAGAACTCCAGGTGACAGTATTCTGTTTGAGAAAGGTATAGCTTACTGGTTTGGTAAATTTGTTCAGGAGGGACTGGTTCCACAAAAAGGCTGGTCTTAAATGGGACTGAATATTTACTTTAGTGGATATGTTGAAAAAACTGAACAATAGGTACTGAGAGCTCCTACCCTTGCTAAGGTTTTCAGGTGGTTTTGTAGCAGCTAGATAGCTCGTATAAAGAGGGAAGATATTCCCTTTACAAACAGCCCACAACATGTAGCTTCAGTTTATATGAGACATTATTTTTTCTTTCTATACAAAATGTTTAGAAATAAGTATAAGGCAGCTTATAATTAGATGTGTCTGAATGTGCTGCATAGTTGTGTGCTATTAGAATGCTTTATTTTATTTTTCAAGAAGGAAGCACTAATGAAAATAAGTAACTGTGGTAGTCCTTGTGTGCTTCATAACTTCAGGAAGAGCCAGAGCAGTGCTGCAATAATTAATACTGAAGTTTGTCAAGAACCACAATTCTTGGGATGCCTGCAGACCAGCCCTGCAAGGGTTTCCTGCAGGGAGTGATATTTTGAGCATATTTGAGCAGTCCTAGTCTGCCCCAGTGCTGGAGGGAATTGAAACAAAAAAGGCAAAAGCAGATATCTGTTGCATGTCAGACTCCAAGTCTTCTCTGCCTTCACTGTTTGGACTGTTATTTTAGCCCAAAACCAATGGCAGCTGATGCTCACACTTTTGGCTGTGAACCTTGGAGGTGAAGGTTCAGAACACAATTTTTACTGAGGCTTGTCTGGATGTTAACGCTGTGCAGTGTAGGAGGGGAAGAAGGAAGGCAAACTGCTGGGAAGACCCCATACTGGTGTCTCATAGCATCCCAAAGGATCACCAGAGTTTTACGAAAGGACTCTTTTGTAGTCCTTATTAGCAGCAACACAAACATTTTCAGAAGCAAAACATAAGTCAGCAGAGCAATTTCTAAGCAAGATTTACATAAGTTGATCCAAAAGTACCTTATCTGACTCTGTATCAGCTTAACAGAATTAATTTACTACTCTTGTTTTTCATGGAATGTATTTCAAATCTTATTTATAGAATACACTGCCTTTTAATTGTTTGTAGCTTTAAGAATACATCTTCTTTTTATACTTGTGTAATGCCTCATTTCCAGTGCTATCTATGGACTTTCTTGGGAAAACCCACATCATAAAAAACAGAGCGGACATTTATTTGATACTAGTCTTGAAGAGAAATATTTTTCTGTTCCCCCAATACAGCCAGCTTTCTTTATTGGCCTGTCAGCATTCCAAAAACTGCATTTATGTGAGAGATTAAGTCATAAAAAATGTATGCAACAGCTCTGTTCCAGGAATGTGAATTCTAAATAACAAAATGCAATAGCTACAGCACCATAAAGAGTTTTCTTAAGAAAATGTTTTGTTCATTTCATGCAAGACACTTTCTCAACAGTTGAGAAGTCATCTGCCAGGTATTTTTCTCTATCCTTTTCAAGCAACTGTTCAAGAGTAAGTGTTAAACATTGCTGGGTTCCTGCACTTGAAGAGCCCCCTAGGGTTAGATTCTAAAGCCCTTTCATAGCCTTTATACTCATAAATAAGGAATTTGCTGCATTTTTAAAGCATAATCAGATCACAGTGAATGTTTAAATCAGCATTCACTGCAAGGAGAACACATTCCCAAACCCTTGTTAATGTTCACCTCTTGGGTACATGCAAAGATTGAAATGAGAGACTTTCCAAACACTATGGGCATTTGCTTTCTGTCCTCTGTCCCGTTTTGCTCCTTCTTCACTGTTAAACAGCAAGATAAATGCCGGAGGGAGTCTGCTATATTGCTAAAAAATTAGTTTTATGTTACTGGAGGTATAACATACAGGTATATCTTATCAATTTGTGTAATAACTTGATGGCAACCAACAGCAAAGCTATTCAAGTGTTCAAATCCTGTTCCAAATTAGAAGCTGTAACAATAATGCATCCTAACAACTATTAGCAATCAGTGATAGGATGTACCTTTACAACCTGAGACTGAAGAAGTAATGATTATCTCTGAATCTCCTGTTTTGAAGAACGTAGTGGGCTGTTCCCATTCTCGCAGTTTTCCTCCAGAAGATTTTATTGCTATGCAGCTGGAATAAAGTACGCAGTAGGGTGTATTCAACAAGAATATTTGGGGAATTTTCAGTGGCTGCACAGCGAGGCCCACAGTGTAAGACTTAGTTTTGTAAATGTTTTCATCCAAACCAGATTTTCAGAATACAACTGAAGTGACTAATGCAGCTGAGATTTGCCAACCTATGCATTTATGACTGTACAATTGAGATATTGGAAATATTTACATCAGTGGATAAAGTACAGTGAGAACAAGAAGATAAAAAAGCCTTTGTGGTGCTCTACAGTCTGTGCTCCTCTGAGTCCAAGCCCTCCCAGACTGCAGTCAGGGGGGTGCTGCGCAGGCAACTACCACAAGGCTCTGCTGCAGAGTATTAACTTAGTTTATGCTTTCTCTTCTTTTTGGTGGAATGTTCTGAGGTTTTGTGCGTGGATGTCTCTCTAAGGGGTAGAGTAAATCAAATCTCTTGCTTAATAGTGCATTCTAATTACTCTTTTAGGTTAATGTTTTGAATTTTTGGTCTTGGTTAACCTCAGGCTCTAAACACATTCACTCCTACTCATAGGCAAGAAAACGGATAAAAGGGGAATCTATAGCAATACCTGACTCTCTTCTGGAGGCAGGACAGACACAGGTGGTGCAATCTTACTGCTAAATACTTTAAGAGGACTCGTTTATCATGCCACAGAGACAGACAAGAACCTTAATAGATTGGGTCTTGCATACTCATTTTCTGTTTTGTTTTATGATCTTCCTGTATCTAAGCAAAGGTTTATGAGCTTTTATAGCAGTTTTGTTGTGTTCCCTGTACCTGGAAATTGGAAAATCCAAGCTGTGACATAGAGAAGATACTCATGTATCTACCCAGTGATGGGGTTTCTTGTATGAATCTCAAAAATGTTCAAGCTTCTTCCTTTTCAGGCATGGTAAAGCTTAGGGCTTCGGGAATGGCTTTCCACCTCCAGAAGGGAAATCATCTTTTGCCCCAAGGTGGCAAAGTTAGAGAAATTAGGAGAATTAGAAAATAATTATCCAAACTGTGTCACTGAAATAGTAACCTCCTTCTGCTGCTCTTAGTTTTGTTGTTGCTCTTCTTTCCTCAGTGATAAGTTTCCTATAATCCAACACGAGTTCTCTGCTGCCATGAAGCAAATATTACAAGCAGTCCTGATTCATTGCTGTGATAACAGAAAAAATCCTATTCCTACTTTAGCTGCTGCAGTGCAGCTTTTTAATGCAGTGTTAGGGAGAAATATCAAAGCTGATTTTTGTCCATAAGGGAGAAAAATTCCTGTTCCTTTGGAAAACAAAACAAAAAAAAAAAAGAAAAAGAAAAAGTTGAAAGTATGTCTGTACGATGGCTCCTCTTCTAAGGTGTAACTATGAAAAATTATTCTTATTTAGGAAATTGGGCAAATTATAAAACATTGTTGCAAACAGTAATTTGAATGATGGACTGTGTCAAAAGAGATACTGTAACAGCAATAAATGGTGAATTAAATAAAAAGTGCTTGAGGGCTTAGAGTTGGAGTTTAGTCTTGGAATATTAATTAAAATGATAAAAGTAGGTGGCATTCCTAAGAAACAGCTAAGTCTATTGGAACAGACTAATTCCCATTATAACCCTGCTGAAGACACATGAGTCACACAGAGTAAATTTGGCTCACTGAGCAAAATGCTGCATCACTACTATGGGAGACAGAGCTGTACCTATTGCATCAGGTGCAATTAAAGAACTCACAAGAAGCTTAGTCTTACCATAATAATTACTTTTCTTTCAACAGTTAAAAGGATTGAGATAGGACTGTACATAGGAGGGGAAAATATGGCTTATTTTTATATGGTTATCTTGTTTTTCCACTGCAGCAGGGAAAAAATTGCGTGAAATGGCTGTTTTCTTTTAAGGCAAGTTTTACAGATTATTGGTCTAAATCGTTCATTCTTTATCCAATATATTGAGAATAATTAAAAAAAAATAATAAATTGTACTCTTTCTATTTTGATGTTTTCTTATTTTTACAAAATCCACAAAACATCCACAGAAAGGACTTTGTAATTTTGAACAGCTCCGTGTTGATGCTACCTCATCTCCATAGTAATCAGTCTGTCATAATTAGCAATCTATTATTTTTTTGCTTTTCTCTTACAATTGCTTCATGATAAGAAGGACAAAGGAGCACAAGTGTAGAAAGAAGCACAACCAGAATAATTTATTAGTAGGAAATAGTCTCAGGTAAGGATTTACATACATTTTTGCGACTCAAAAAATATTTGGCACTGTGCAGTGAATGTGTAAGGAGGAAAAAAACATTTTCTGACTACTATAAAGTTAGGGGGCTAGGCTTCAAACTCCTTCTTGGAAAACTAATAATCTTAATATCATTCTGTCCCATCCTAGGACATTTGCCACTTCATATGCAAAAATGTGTATTCAATGGTCCCTCCCACTGGCACATGCCCAAAAACTCTATCCAGAGTCCTGTTCATGGTTAGTGTAGTGTAAAATGGGTCAATTTAATAGACTTCAGTTGGATCAGTTTTCAACCATGAGTAACAAATATGGGTCTCTTATTATTTTACTTAACTCTAATTGCTATTTGCCATATAAAATATCCCTGCAACAACTTGAATGCTGAAGTACAAAGTTGTTGCTGTAAACTGAGCACGTCATTCTGAAAAGGCACACCTAACTGGTTTCTCAGTATAAAGCATAAAAAAGCATTCAACAGTGAGTTACTTAGCTCATAAACAGATTAATTTCTACTTACATTGATCTCTATAAAACCGGAATTCTCCTCTCTCAGCTACTTTTTAAAGCATCTTGTTAATTCAAGCCTACAAAGTCCTTGGTGGTGGGAAAGGAAAATGGCTGGAAGATTGCTGATTATCTGCTTTAGGATGACTCACTCAATATGAGCAACTGTGAATTATGAACAAACTATCTACAGGCAATGCCCATAAGACTTAATATCTTTCATGTTACTAGATCCTTCTAATGTTTCACATCAGTGTTCCTTTCTTCTTAAAAGCCCAAAGGCTTACTATATTGTATTGAAGAATTAGGAGTTTAAAACTTTCACAGAAATATTTATTACACTAATTCTTTACCAGTTACCACTGCATGGGCTTTAGCCAGTCTTTTGAGATTCTTATGAATGTAACCTCTACAGTCTTTAAAGTTAAAGAAGTCCCTGAGCAACATGCTGTTATTCCTTGTACATACGGGTCATTGCAAGATTGAAATTTGTGATGCACTGTTCAGCTTCTTCAGCTGGCATAGGTGGTAGCAGTGTGCTCCACTAGACGGTGAAGGGACAGCGGCAGGGTGGGAGAGTAGCTCCGTAGGATTTACAGATGTTGTTAATAAAAGAAGAATGTTGAAATTTTAAAATGTTCAGCTTCATACTGACTTCAGCATGGAGCATCCAGTAACGGGTAACAGTCAGAACAGCATACACATATACTTGATTTCTAATGCTATTCCAATCTCTTTGTCCCATCATGGTGTACTTAGACATCCAAGCAACCCTGTAAATTTCTCATCCCAGCCTCAGACAGACCCATTTTTCCTAATGTTGTTTTCTGGCACTAATATTATAGATTCCTAGCCCTTCTGGTACTACCTGTATAATTGTAGGCTCTTTTGCTTCACCTCTCTCCTCCCTTTTATTTTTTTTTTTATTCATACTTTTGTTCTGGTTTCTCCTGCCTCTTCCTTCATATCTTTTCTTACTCAGGAACACCATCTCCCACCTTTAGGTCTCTTTTTCACCCTTCACCATTCAGCCTAGCTCACCAGGGATCTCAGTCTACTTGTCCAGTCAGTCTTGCCTCAATATTCTGACAGCATACATAGGCTGAGTGGCCTATAATCTGGGCCATTACCAAACATGCCTGAGCTCTTCTATTGCTTTCCTCTTCTCTTTCTATTTTCCACTTACCTACTGAAGGAATCCTTTTTTGGTCAGTTCTACCTTGAGGTCTTTCTCCCCCAGTCAACTGATTCCCAGGCCTCCTCTGTTCTTCTTAACTTTTTGTCCCTAGCTCAATCAGTCTTCCTATTTATGAATTCCTATCTAGTTCAATATCACCAGATTCTTTCCTACAGATTTTCTTCCCTCTTTACCTCCATACACCATCTGATATTCTGCCTGCACTTGGATCCTGCCACTTCTTGTGCACATTGTGAGTGCCGGCAGGACAGTCTCAGAGAAGGTAGCTCACCTTACAAAGATAATATTCCCCAAGGATCTCTCTCCTGCTGTATATGCAGCTCAATTCATACAATTCTCACCCCATCCCCTGAATGCACGTGAGTTACCTCAAATGACAATGAGGAACAGGCTCTGTGAATTTCTTGGGTTACCTCTTCTCAGACAGTCCTAGAACATGTAGGGTTAAACTTTGGTCGATATTTTCGCAACACACATGTGATAAATCTGGTATTTGTACTCTGGATGTAGTGCACATAGAAAGTGTCAGGAAAGCTCGATTGCTTGTGTGGGAGTGGCTGCACTCTGCAGGTCCCTGATACCGACAGGAGCTGGAAACACAAAGGTTGCCGTAGCACTTCTGAAATACTCTATATTGTTTTGGCTAAATAACTACTTTATCTTAGGGAAACTTGAATTATGTTAAGAAACAAAAATTGAGCTTTCCTTTCATGTACCTGTTTATTTAATTAGTGAAATGATTAATTTTAAAAGGCCTCATCTGTGGTTACATAGTAAACACTTTTTTAAGTAGAAGTGTGTACAGAACATGAGAAGCACGAGAGAACACGGAGCAGGAAAAATAACATCTTATTACATGCTAGGGAACCTATGCTCTACTTCCAAAGAAAATTAATTTGCCTTAATAAATTACTAAGGCTTCCTATATCCTGTGTTCTGAACACACATTCCCTTAACAGCAGTTTTTTATGCAAGCATCCTTAGATTAATCCTAAATGCTGCTTGTGTATAGCCAAGTTCTACATGATAACTAAACATTTTGTTTCTGATAGTGCCCTTTTAATGAGTTGCAGGTGCCACAAACTTCATGTTCCTTTTAATGCTTTATTGCTTACTACATGCAGTAAAACAGTTGGCACGCTGTAAATTATCAAGTGATAATTATATTCATGGCCTCAATACAAGAAGAAAATCCTCTGTTAAGAACATATTTCTTCCAAAATGTGGTAATGAGATGTGTTGCACCTCCTAAGAAGAGCTTGCAGGGTGACTCTCTATTTAGAATACTGCAATCACAGTTCTATTTTCGGCCGGCATCTCTATGGTCAGAACAGAGAGTGACTCTCTACTCCCAAATGAGTATTTCTCATTCACTATACCCTTTAATTTTTACTCCTCCATTAGTAGAAGGTGGTTCTGTGGTTAAAATTGGAAAGATGTGATATTTTTTACCAGGAAGATATCATTGTGAATTTTTCATATGATTTGATTTTTAAAGGTTGAGCTGTGAGCTACAATAACCTGATAGCTTAGCCAGGCTATTCTAGTAGTTTTCCACTGTTTCAAATATCTTCTGTATGTGAAGACTCCATGACAGCCACATCTCAAATGGTAATAATGTCTCTGAATAGCATAGGATGCTTCCTATGTCTAATAAGCTGCTTTAATATACCAGCCATATAATGATGCTCATCAGTACAAATTACCATTGCAAGGTCAGTGAATGTTAATATGTTTCCTTCAACAGAACTCTGAAAAATAACATAATCCCCTCCTCCCCTCTAACTACGATAATTTCAGACTGAGTACTGTCCTACAGCAAAATAAATTAAGGAATGCTGGAGTGTGTGGTTATGCTGTGATTTTATGAAAAAAAATCTCATCTTAGAATTCTCCTTAAGTATTCGAATAATTATTAGTTTTTAATGGCTTGTATTAATCTGTGAAAATTCTGTGATAACTGGAAACAACTAGAATAATTAGGGAGCAGTATTCATGGAAGATTTAATTTAAATAATTTCAGTTTTAATGTTTGGAATCCTCCTCCAGGATGAAAAGCTCTACCCAAGCAAACAAGTATATAGGATATATGTAACAGTTACTCACCATGAGAGAGCTGCAATAAATTCTGGTTTAATCATTAAAGAAATTGGTGTTTTAATAAGTTTTATCCATGTATTTTGGTGAAGCTACTTGCTATTTTACCATTTTTAAAACAAATTATCTGATTTCTTGTTATTTCTTAGGTACTTGTTGTTGCTTTTTGGAAAAATACAGATGTACACTGAAACTGAAGGTTAATCATTCCAAGCGCAGGCACCAAGTCATGAAAATTTTAAACCTGTATTTTGGTGCATATCTCTTTAGGACAGATTGTGAAAAATAAGTTCTGAACAGGAGTCTCAAGTAGGTTAATTTAAGTATATGAAGCCTTAATTCAATATTGTCACCAAAAGTTGTTTAGCAAAGAAAAAAGGTTTTCTGAATATTCCGTTCTGTTTTCTTTCACAGCTAACTTAGCCACCTGTCATATTTGTAGCAGATAATTAATTTCAGAGCATACAATTAGCCTAGCTAAGAATAGTCTTTGCAGCATACTACCTTCTTATTATTTCTTTATCATGCTTCCCAGCCCATTGACTCATTGCTTCTCTGCTACTACACTTACATTTCACTCTTGGGTGAAACCACAAAATAATAAAATGATAAGATAACAGACTGACACTGCTCATTATGTATTGTAATAACCATAATAAGAGGGATAATCATATCACGCTTATATTTCATGCATACTTCATTGCCTTAAACCCTGGCCTGTACTCATTCATGATTTGGGGTCTTTTTTCTTGGTGTTTGCAAGGATTTAATGTTAAAGAAAAAGTACATTAAAGAGTAATAGAAAATGTGAAAATGTAAGGATAAAACCAGGATGAATAGCTATTTGCAAAACACTTCTGAAAATTATGTCTTTATTTAAAATTATATTTCATCATTAAGATGATAGACAAATTAATACAAATCTGGTTTAATTCACAGCATATATTACAGATACAAAGGCACTCTCATGAGAACAAAAATGCATAAACCATAGTGTGCTGCTTTTTGCCCAATACATAATTCATACATGCAAATGTTCTGCAGATATTTCACTATAAATATAATTAATTGCTGCAGATTCACAGATGAGGCTGTGTGACTGTGCATGCACACAGTGCCAGCCACACTCATTTATGCTGATTTCAGGCTAGAGTCTCCTGTGACAAACATCATAGGTAAAGAGGGGGGAAAAATCAGCTGTTGGAGACACACAGAGTCATGCAATGTCTATGTAGACAATTCCTTACAGAAATGACAGCATCCACGAAGAAACTGATGAAAGTGGCCTAAGGTAAGAAAGGAAAGGTCTCTCATACTAATAAATACATGTTACTATATAATAATTCCATAACATTAGCATACTGCAGTTTAGTTGAATTTATTCTATTGCCACTCAGCAATTATCTCTTTATGCTGCTGCTGATTATGACCATTGGGAAAACACTGAAAACAGAGGGGAAATGTTTTAATGATGATATTCACTAATAGCTTTGCAAGGTAGAAGCACTGTTGCTTTTCTTACAGAAGCTTTTGTTACCAAAAACTACAGAAAAGTTTAATGATAATCTTGCAAAATGGGGAATTCAGGTTGATGAACATAAACAAAAGGGCCATTTGGAAAATTCCAAGCAGGGAGGAGCTATTTGGCTTTCCAGGAGGGAAGCAGATACATGAGATGATCTAATATGCCTCTTGTTTTCTATAATATGTGGTTTCATCACTGGTAACACAAAGCAGCTGTCAGCACCAAGTAAAATAAATTACATAGTAAATAGATTTTACTGTTATATCATAATCTTAGTATCAACATTGTAAATACTTAATCATATTTTTCCTAAAATGTCACTAAGAACTGGTACCAAGAAAGAGAATCTCAATTTATAACTGGATTTTTAAACTCCTATCTAACATTGAGTAAAAAAAAAAAAGAAAAGAAAATTAGAAGATTGTATTTACTGATTTCTTTTCTATGGCATAATCAGGTGTAAAGGATATGCTTTGAAATTTCATTACCATTATATTATCAATTTACATATCTGATCAAACTCTAAACAAGCTGTTGAATTCATAGTCCTTAAAATCAAAATAAATCCCTTAATTTTTAAGTCTGACCACTAAAGGCTTCTGATGGCTCCAGCAGGAAATTAGTGAATCCCTTTTGAATACTAATGCATTCTCATAAATACTGAGAGATCATGTGTTACTACACAGTTTATAACAAAACTCCAAATTTACGGCAGTGTCTAAAAATGAATGCCTTAATAGATTCCTCAAAGAAAATTTTTCAGAATTTTAAAAATTGCTGTGCTCTGTCTTGCCCATTTCTGTGACATAAAATTTATAAGAATTCTGATTTATATCTTCACTAGTGTTCTACCGTGTTTGGATAATACCTTCAGCTTTGCTTTCTATACCTTTTCTAATTAACTTGATGGCTATATTTCATTTCTTAAAATTACCTTATTTCTTATATTTGGAGATATGTTTGATGGACCATTATGAGCTTCAGTCCCTTCTGTTTTGGTATGACCCAGCAAATATCTGCTCAGAACACATTTTTCATGGTTTATATGTGGTTCAACTTGATTTATATATTCAAGTTTTATATATTCAAGCATTTAAGTTTCTGAATCTTGGGATTCCCACACACTAGAAAAAAACTGTCACTTTTGAAAATCCAGTTGAATTTCACATCAAATCAAGAGTGAACTTGAAAAGGTGAATTTACTATATTTACACACAAATTTGGAGGGGTCTCCATGCCTAATGTGATGTGCAGAAGAATGTATAAGTATTTATTCATGAGTGAGAATTCTGATAGATAAGAAAAGCCAAACAACAACTGAAGAAGGAGTTCTGTAAATATTTTTTTCAAATCCTTATGAGTATCAGTAAACTCTCTTTTTGTGGTGTGACTTAGTCATAGGTCATAACTGTTATTCACTTTGGTTATCTTCAATAGAAAGAGAAAAAGCTTCTCATGTGTTTGTTTGCTTTTTGTCTTTTCTTCTTCCTGTTTTTATTTAGCCATTTTTTAAATTCTAAGATTTTGACAATGTCAGCGAACCAACAGAGGGAAGAAGCACAAATAAAATTAGGTGAAGTCATTCAGTACGAATAAGAAAAAGTAAATGGCCAAGATAAAATGTTCACAGGATGAAATTTCCTTTCAAACTTGACTACTTGCTATTGGCAGATAACAGTAATTGAGCTGAGTTGACATATGATAAAAGGGGGCAGGAGTGTTAGAAAAAACAGAACTACACACCCATCCCAACCTAAGTTTATCACAAACTGTTTTCAGCAACAAATTTGTTTTCTTTCTACATAATTTGAATAACCACTATTTTCTTCAGAGACTTCTCTAAGTATGGACATTAACCACTGGAAATGCCTTGTTTTCTATACAATATTTATACTATTTGTGTTGTTTTGCTTGACTGTTTCTCTGGTTTTGAGGCTATTGATGTTGTCTGCATCTTTTGCAGCTTAAGCAAAATTTCCCAAAAGTAAACAGACACAGACTTGGTGAATATGCTCTGCTGACATTGATACCTCTAATGCAGTGTGTTTTAGAAGAAAGCTTCTGGTTTTGTGAATTTTTAATTAAAGGCAAATAATATTTTAATCATTTCCCCGTACGAAAAGCATCCAAAACAAATCTCAATTTTTGCTGACATATCAATGTAAAATTTTTGTCAGGTTTTATTCTTCAGTCTGATTCCCTGAAAAAAATTGAAAAATAATCTCAAAAATTTCCCATGGAATGAAATCTTACCCATTATTCTTCAACACTCAAAAGCTTCTTGCAAGTGAAGATGTGTGGGAACATTTTTTGTCCATCAACTTCTCTGTTCTTGATATAAAAAGTTGCTTACTATCATCTTTCCTTACAATTTGACACCACACAGGCTTTTCTTGTATATCCTTTGAAAAGCTGCAGTACTTGCTCTTCTACCTTTACCAAGCTCACAGAATTTGTAGACTAGTATCCTACTAATTATCTCGAAAGTTTTCTTAAGAACAGCTTAATTGTTCTCATCTTATCTGTTTTTTCAGCTCTTTGACTCAAAAAAAAAAAAAAAAAAACCAAACCAAAATTCCCACAAAAGGCCATGCTATGTGTAAGTTAGAATGACCTTTCCCTTGTGAAAATGTTAGTGTAAGAAAATAATCATAACTCCACGTTGCCCTGATTATAATTTATTCTTCTTTGGCCACTGCAGATCTCATTAAGATTCTAAGAAATCACTCATCCTTTATAAACAATGTAAGTAAGATACTGCAGCTAGGCATCTTAACAAAGAGTTGAATGGGCAGAAATACAGACCTGCTTCTTTTTCAAAATAGATCTTTTTCTAATTTGGGGTTCATCAATTTGCTCCATCAGAGAGTTACTGTAGAGCAACCAATGGAGATATAGAAAGATTTTCCTCAGGAGCCAGAAATGAGTACATAACCCACAGCAAACAGAAGACCAAATGGCAGATTTAGCAAATATTCACTGATCCAAATCCTGTGCAGAGATATGCTAGAACTAACTTGCTCAGAAAGTACAAATTCTCTTCAATCCGACTTCATCAACTGAGCTTGTTGCTGGGCTATGTTGAAGCTGAGTTACTACACTGAATTAAAATAAATGTGGTAACTAGCAATAGAGGTTGACTGATATAATATTGCTCTGGAGAAGAGCAGTCTTTGAATATAAAAAAGAATAATTCATAGTATCACAAGTCACATATGAGAATTTACCACGGTCTATATAAGTAGGATCAGTACAGTTACAGTACTACTGTTGTATAATATACCTGAGTTACCCTGGACCTATCACAGACTCAAAGGACAATTGAGAGGATCAGCACTAATCCCAAAATTCTTGGAGTTTGGTACCAATGCTGATGAGCAGCATTTTCTCGAAAGAGCTTTTACATACCTTTCTAATAACTTGGGTGCCATCAGGAAACAAAGTTCTGAAATTGAACTGCGTGTACATCCCCTCGTAATTCTTGATGCTTATGCTGACATTGTGGAAGATTACTTGAAATTAAGTGGTAAGACAGAAATCTCACCCACCAAATTCCAACAGGCTTTGTGAATATCAGATGAGGAGAAAAAGGAGAAAGAAAGAGACACCAAGCAGTGCCCACAGGAAGGGAGAGGCTGCATGGTGAGCTCAGCAGCGATCAGTCCTGTTTAGCCTGTCACTAGTCAGTCAGGATGAAAATACTGTCTGGCCAGTAGGCACTTTCTTGACTAGAAATCAGTGGCCAGATATGCTGCCTCTGGCCAAAGCAGTAGATGGAGGCAGGCAAGTGCTGTGGAGACAGTGTTTGGGAATGTGAGTGGCTGGGAACACAATAGGAACTGGCTTTATCACAGAACTTGTGCAGTCATAAGGCACTGCATAGTGCTGGGTAGCTGGTGATGAGAGGTTTCTAGCGCACAAACACACAGGTAATCAAGCATTGGTAGGTGTGCTGTTCATTCAATACTTTGGATTTTAATAGGATTTTGTTCAAATAGATGCAATAATAAAATCACTTTGAAAAATTTCTCTGTTTTGTCCAATTTTTTTTTCAACCTCATCACTATCAGATTGTCACATTTTTCAGAAAGACACAGATTTTGCTAGTTCTCTATTCTAAGTAGAGTTCTCTGTTGACCTGACCATGAAGTTGACCTGGACTTCATGGCTTCAATTCTCCCTACATTAATGGATTTACTTTTGGATGTCTCCCATGTATGAAAGCATGTGTACCTACTTTCACAGTGTGGTGTGAAAGTATTCTGCTCCAGGGCCTTTGGGAAGTGCTTTACAAAGGAAACTGTCACTGCACAGTTTCTGAGTGCTGTAAGCTGTTAGTAAGAAGGTAGTGAACCAAGGACAGCTATAACAGGAGAACATGTATTTTGCAGCTTGAGTGAAGAGGCAAAGGAGCTGTAATAGATTTACATCCTCTGTATGTCACTCATTCTCATTTATCTTACATGTTCTGGTGTGGACACATTAGCTTTGAGTTACTCTGGATTTTGCCTTCAGTCAAAGCCAAAGTCAAGTACTTTTCAGCACTGAATGCTTATATGCTGTTGAAAGAGTCCTCTATGGCTCTGAAGAGAGGTCCACACCACATAACTAAAAGGGTTTTCATCACTGAAGAGCTGTTGCAAGCTAAAAGGTAAGTAAAGCACCTTAGGTTTTAGCAGAAATTTCTTTCTATCCTTGAGAGTGCTGATGCATTGCCCCTGTTCAGAAAGATTGCCATTGTGGTGGATGAATCACCATAGTTAATTCCTATACTCTATAACTGAATTATGCTCAAAATTTCTAGAGGCCTGGTCAGGATAATACCATGGATAATGACTGGCATTTCATCCTATTCCCTCCTCACCTGCCCTTGCTCCTACTCCTACAAGGGTGCCTAGAACTACTTTTTTGTTGAAAGAAAGCAGACCACAGTCAGCATTTCTCCCCTCCATCCACGGACTTATGATCAGACGGAGATAATAATTTTTATCTCCAACAAAATGTGATGAAAGCATTAATTTTAAAGATGTTACATGGACTACATGTAGATTGAGCTTGCCTATTGCTCTCTTACCTTCTCTGATTATCCCATCTGTTCTGTGTTTGTGTTAGTTTAGATTGTAATCCTTTGAAGGCAGAAATAAAGCATTTTATACAAAGCATCATCAATATGTAGTGAATAATAACGATGACGTAGCTGGGAGATCAATTAGGTCATTACTAATTAGTTCCCTACATGTTTCTATTAATGTTTGCTTTGTAATGTACATAATTTGGGGTGGGTTTTTTTCCACTACAGCCATTTATTTGAGCAAGCTTTCTACTAAAATATTTACAAGGCAAGTATTTTTCTGCTGTTTAACAATTTAATGCATGACACTATTGAAATGAAGGGAAAAACACTAATTCAGGATAGACTTGAGTTTAAGTTATTAAAAAGCATCATAGGTGTATGCTTTCTTTATAATCAGAGACTTCCACTTCTTTTTCTTTCCTACGTGTGTTTGCATTTATAATTGCCCAAGACTTCTTGGATTTTGCCGGCACTGGAACTGGCAGCACCAAAATACCCTGATAAGGGCTGTTTGTGCAATACTTCCTGCCTTGCCAAAGCCAGGAAGTGCTAACGCCCCTGCAGAAATTTCACAAGTTTCATGGTCCAAAGCTGTTAACAAAGCCACTGAGCTTTCTGGATGCTAAATGCTAACTGGCATGGGGGGGTGGAGGTTATGTTTGCCTACCATTAGCACTGTGTCTAAAATGATGCCAGTTTGTCCTCTTGAAATGTTGGCTGTCCTTGAAGACTAAACCCTTTATTTATTCTTTCAGCGCGACAACCACAGCTTATCAGCTTCCTTGCACTTTTTGTCCAGTATCCCAATTCATTTCATGGAATAACCACGAAATAGGCATCTCAAGAACGCACACTTTAGGCTGAGTTTGTTAAGCCTTTATGGTGTGACCAAGGTAGGTCACTGACAAGTCTAAAACATAACTGTCAAACATGATGGTTCGGAAAGGAAAATATCCATGTGCAGCTCTTTTTCCCTAGTTTGTAGAAATAATGTGCAACTAAGTATGTTCACTTGCTGTGACTTACAAGACTCTTATTCTGAGAATGGTCTGATGGAGTTATACGTTGTGCAAAACTCAGGATGATCAGTATTTTAAAGCACAGTTTTTTACTTTTGCATATAAGACCTGATAGTGAGATCATTATACCATCTATCTGAGAGCACATATTGCAACTTCTTTTTCTAATTCAACAAATTAGTGTTTCATCTCTCCACCTGAGAGTCAGGTCCAATTTATGGGTTTGTGTGTTTATAAGCATGTTTAAGTGAAAAGGGAAATAAAAGATTCATAAGTGACAAACTTGCAAGGGAAAACAGCTCCTTCTCAATAAGCTCTGCCCCCATCCTCACCTTTTTCATCTATAACTATCAGAAACCAAACTCCAGAACCAAAAGCAAAAGAGCCTGATGGTATTCATCCTGAAGGAGGGAGTTGTTACAGCAACACAGGAGACTATAACATCAAAGTGACACTGAGGAAAGAAAACATTTTTTTTTTTCATCCTGTGTGACCTATGATGCATAAAGCAAAAGCCTACAGCTTTCTGGGATCCTGTGCTCCATCTTCATGGTAGTCAGTCTATTCCCAGAGGGATGGAGTCTAAAGTCTATTACATCAGCTTCCTCTTTATGAGTAAGCTCTTTACAAGTTGTCTGCTTAAGCAGATTTTCTGTATGAAAACTGTACTTTATTCACACTTTTTTTCATATATAATAAGCATCTATATATTTAAAACCTAAAGAACCTTAGCATAGCTGACCACACAGATCTCTCTGATCCCTCAGTCATTTAAACTAACCTAATAGGAATGGAGTCAAGGAAAAGGATCAGAGATGGGGAGATAAACAGGGGCAGGGACAGCAGCATGGAAGTAAAAGTAACTGGGGGACTATCACACCCATGGAAAGGACTATTCATAAGAACTGGATCATCAGACACAAGGCAAGGCCAAATGACCAATGTTAAAAGATGTGTAATGTGTACCTTTTAGCAATAAAATAAATAAATAAACATTGCTCGTATGATCCTTCTTAAGCAATGTTCTCAGCTTCCTGAATGTACAAAGGGAAGGAAAAATTGAGACATAAAAATTGACTTCTGGATTTGAATCATGCCACAATTGAATGGCAGACTGAAAAAAGGTCACTATAAAGGTCTTGCCTGTGAGTAGCTTTATGGGCAACAGTGACTGAAGTTACGTCTTATCTTTTCCTTTGATAAACTTTAGAGGCCTAGTTCAAATGTCAAGTCAAAAATCAGCATTCTTCATGTAAACATGTAATTTCTTGTAAATTTAACTGCTCTGTCTTGAAAAAAAGTCTCCTCCCTGTTTGGAGGCCTTTTGAATCCATGGTCTTAGACAAGACCCCCTCATTTTAGTTGAAGATGTGCATGTTCATTTATGCTTACAAGAATACACACACACACAAATATCCTAACATTCTCCCGAGGCATGTGCTTTTTAGTTCTATCTTCCAATCTAGTATCCTGAGAAAATTACATCTCTGTCTTATTATGTCTGTCTTACTATAAAAATGTACCATAACTGGAAAGAAAAAACCGTACTTAGAAATCAAAAAAAGAAGAAATTCAAAGAGCAAAGCAATCTGTTCCCTGATTTTAGAACCTGTATTTTAATAGGAGACTCTTTTACTCAATTTTTTAATTTTTAGACAGAAGACTGGTAACGAGAAACTGCATTGCACCAAAAACTTACAGCCCTCATTAAAATATCGTATAAATATATTAAAATACATACGATGAATTTGCTTACTTTGTTAAATACATATGTAAATATATTAACAATTATTAGTTTCAATTATTTTAATTATTAAATTTTTCAACTCTCTTTACTTCCTTTGCGGATGTTTTTAACACTTAAATGAATTCTGAGACGGGGAGTATGTCCAGGGCTATGCAGGACCAGTGAAAAAACAAGTAATATGAAAGAAAAATGTGAAGAGATAGAAGGGATGAAAAGGAATCAAGTCTGTCAGCAGCTTTTCAACACAGTCTGCACCCTCTTTAAATACAAACGAGAAATAAGGAACAAAGCTTATTTCGTGTCCAGAGATGATGCTGTGTCCTTGCCATTGGCAGCGGGACTGGAACTGGATGTCCAAGGGCCCTTCCAACCCCAGCCATTCTGTGACTCTGTCATCATGGTGGTGTGGGGAAGGCCAAAATCCGGAAGGCGATAATCCGGACGGCTGATGGAACGCGGTGATTGACGGAGCCGACAGCGGGACAGGCGATGTGCGGAGCCGTGAGCTGCGCAGGAGCTCGGCACCTGCGGCGGGTCCGATCTGCCTCACGCCAGCCGGGAGCGAGGGGCACCGCGCACTCCGCAGCACCCAAACTTTCCGACGCCAGGATTCGAATAAAAACGGGCTGAGACGGCGTTAGGTGAGGGCACCGCTTGGGAGGGCGCTTTTGCCGCGACCACCTTCCCTCGTTACCTCCCACACGAGACCCCTTTGGCCCGGGATCCCCTTCCCGCGGCCGAGCGCCAGGGGGCGCCCCCTCCATGGCGGCCGCAGGCCCGGACCCCCCGAGGGCGCGGCACCCTCAGGCCCGAGCCCTCCTCAGGCCAGACCCCGCTCCAGACCCGATCCCCTCAGACTCGATCCCCTCTCAGGCCCGACCCCTCCTCAGGCCCGACCCTTCCTCAGACCGGATCGCCCC
>VXAU01005247.1:767761-801512 GCA_013399695.1 Formicarius rufipectus
TGGAGCTCCCCAAAGTACCCCCCCATCCCTGCACTGCAGGCTACATTTCCAGCTTCATGGGCAAAGTGTGGAAACAGCAGATGTACCCCCAGTACACCACCTACTACTACCCCCAGTATCTGCAGGCGAAGGTAGGGTCCGGCACGCCGGGCGGGTCTGGCGCTGGCGACAGCTGGGGCACGGAGGCAGGAGAGAGCCGGCAGCCCCTTCCTGCCGCCCGCCCGGAGCCCCCGCCGCGCTCCCACCCCTTCCCCGCGCTCCCGGCCGTGCCGTCTCCGACCTCACTCCTTCCCTCTCACCTTCCCCCTCCCGCCCGCGGTCCCTCCTCTGCCCCGGGGCTCTCGGCGTGTCTCCTCCTTCCCCGCCGCGGGTCGGAGCGCCGCGGACCCCGCTGCCGGCGCCCAAGCGCAGCCCCCGAGCGCGGCGAGAGCACCCCAGGCTGGGCCGGCGGGGCTGCCCTGGCCGTGCTGTGCTCCAGCCGCCCTGCGGCGGGGGCGCGGTGACACCCCGAGCGGTGGCAGTGCGGGCTGGCTGCTGCGGTGGGGATGGCTGTAATTCCAATTGAATACGGGCGCTGATGAAGCTGCCGGGCTCGGGTGGACACTCATTGTCTGTGGAGTTGGACCTTTTTGAGCTCCCACCTCGCAGTTTTCAAACTGGGTTAAAAAACGCGTTAAGGGTCCAGCTCCTGATTATTAGTGTTGTACACGGGTAGCTGCTGTTTGCAGGAATACTGATGTTAGCAGTTCTTGCGGTGGTGGATCTTCACCTTTTTTCCCTTTCTCCTTCAAGTCAGTAAGGGCAGCCAGCCCCACTGCTCTAGAAGCATCATGCTGCAAACTGGCAGATGCAGAGGTGGTTGCATCAGCTGTCTGGAACATTTAGCATAAGCCTTTCCAACCACCAGTGTCACTCCTCACAAATCAAAACAGACCCATATGAGGCTTCGATGTGTGAACTTTTTTTAGAGGTTATAACCACGGTGTGGGATTTGGTTGTGGGTTTCCCCCCTCCCCTCATTGAAGCGTATTGCCTTTTTGGCAATGACAGGACAAGAATTCCCTTCCCTTTATCTGAACACTTGATAGGCCCTTTTTTTTATTGTGTTTGTGTTACTATACTGTGAAATGTATTTTATACTGCTTGGCTGAAAAATCTGTTTGGTGGTCATGAGACGTTTTACAAGGCACCAATGAGGAGGCTTTGAAATGTCCTTTCGTATATACAGAAATTGATAGAAATACGATGAAGGTCTTTAAGCGATTTGAAATGGCTAATCTCTTAAATATGTAATTGACATTAGGCTAACTAGTTCAGACTATAGCCATTTAAAGATTGTGCTGCAGAGTAATTGCTTCAGAACTGTTTACATATATATATATTTAATGCATTATTTTGAAGAAAGAATACCTGAAGGACAGCCTTTTGCATCACTGAGCTGTGTGACTGTATAAATATTCTCAAATGAAACAAATGTCTTTATTCAGAAACTTTTACCTTTGCGGTTTTGTGTGGCAATAGCAAGTTCTAAACCAAGTACGTATTATGAAATATATATATAAAGCAATATCACTTGGCTGTTTTGACCTGTAAGTAATGAAAGAGGGAGATAAACTGTAGTAGCTTACACTAGTTAGTAGAGAATGATCCTAGAAATCCATGATCCTATGAGAAAGCATGATGGACCATCTTTTGAAAGTGTTTCCTGTACAGACAATGTAATATTGATTTGTATTACAGTCAATGACATCTTCAAAGCATCTTGTAGTCTTCGCTATAAAATTATACAGCCTGAAATTACATTGCTCTGCTTTGGCAGAGAGAACACACAGCCATTTGACCTACACATATGAAATGAAATATCTGGGATCCAGTGAAAGTTTCCTGTTTTCAGGGATCTTGATTTTATACAAGAAAAAAAAGGTGTCTCCTTGGTGTAGATAAAAGGACCAGTAACTATAAGTTTTGATATTCGAGTATGCAGAATCCAGTAATATAAGCAATCTTCTCACTGTGGAGCCTCTCTAAATATGTAGAAATATTAATTTAATTCATAGTTTTCAGCTGTTTTATTCTTTGGTCCCTAAAACGGCCTGTTGTCCACTCCATGAACTGTATCAGTAATTCTGGAGAAATCTTTGGTTTTTATTAAAGACATAGATTAATAGAATTGAATAGCCTTTGCCGAATGCATGATGGGTAATGGAACATGATTACACTGGGGGAGGTAGGAGATTTTGAAACTAGAAGTTTTGCTTCTCATCTTATTTAAATAGTGATGGAAAAATTGCTGACTAATAAACTGCAAATCAATAATTAGGAGATGACAGGAATTGCCTGAAGATGGATTTTTCTGTGGAGAGCTCAAAAATACTCATTAGAAATCACATACATTCCTAATAGCTCTTTAGGTTAAAATGTTGATGTGGTCAACTATTTAATTGCTACAAATATGTTGTAGGTTATAAAGCCAGACTTTGTATTTGACTGTTATGATCTCCACAGTCGTATTCATGAAGTATTCAAGCTGGTTCAGTGATATATTCTGTGAGGAAATACAAACATTTGCTGTGATTCAGCACCTCCCTCCCCCTAGTCTTAGGGAGCTCAGCATCAGAAGAGATTAGTGAAACCATGGACTTAAATGAAATGAACAAAATTAACATTGGAAGAAGGTGTAAGGCTTTTAATATGAAAACCATTCTGGCAATTAAAATAATTTGAAATGGCTTTAAGTTGAAGCTTGCGAAACCTTCAATTTTGGAACTGCCACAGTTTTTACTCTGGCATATTATATATTTGACATATCTCTAAAATTTTTGTGTCTTCTAATAAATGTATGTTTTAGGACAATTCTTATATTGCAGCATTTTATGACTTGTTAGAGCATCAAAAATATTTTCCAAGTGCAGTGGATGCTTCTGGTGGTTTAGATACTTTGTTTAACAATATTTTCTGTAACACTGCTTTTCAAATTTTAACTCGGTTATATTTAATTTCCATACTTAATGTTTTACTTGTAATTAAGATACTCTGTATTTCAACATTTTCGAAAATTATGTTCATTAAGATTGTATGTGTTTTATTAATGCTTAAAGGCCTGTGTGCCCAGGAGTAAAACCTTATTGAGCTAAGGCAGAGTATTGTGAAGTTTAACAAGACAAAGTACATGTAAACAAATATAAATGTATATAGACATCTGCAGGCCACAACTTGTTTACTTTGGTCAAGTAAGAAGTAAAAGCAAATCTTTGTTTTGTTTTCCTTTACCAAAATATCAAATGGAATTCAGGGTCGCAATGCACACAACAGTTTACATGTAAAGGATGATAACTAGCTGTATTGCTGTTTTTTCCTTGGAGAATAATGTGACAATATGACTAATTTCACTAACAGGCTTCTGTATCACAAAGCAAAGTTCTTTGTATAAGAGAGAATTAGTAGAAGATGGTGACATTTCCTGTAGATAGCATGGTTTATCTGAAGTGCAAGCCTTTAATAGTCATAGGTAATACTTATTTGGTACTTGAATTCTATTTATTTTGTATGGTGTTAGGTAACAATAACATAGAAGAAATAAAATCCTGAAATCTTGCTAAATTACCTTAGAGTGGGCTTTGAACTTCAGAATTTGGTAGCTGCAAAGCTGGTGCTGTGGCAGCTCTGAGAGGAGCTAATATTTCTAGAAGTTTGCGTAGGTTTGTAGTCAGGACTGTAGATTGATACAAACTGTAGTGAGCAGGCAGATTCTGCCACGTCAAAAACTGGTTTTCAGGCTGAGAGAAACTTTAAATTTGGAACACTTAATTTTTACCCTACCGTTGATGGCAGAGTAAGAAGGAAGTCAGTTAACAGAGAACTTCCCATAGTATTAAACAAAACAGATTTGAAACTTGCTTATTAGGAGACACTGGATAAGCCACAGTTTAATGTCAGTGTATGAAGTTTATCGATTGATGTAGAACCTCCTGCTTTGGATGCTTCTAAAGCAGAGGAGCTAGGACCTGCTGATTGTTTGCTGCTAATGTATATCCTTAGTGCTGCTTTCTGTACCAAGCACAGGTCTGTCATCCTTTTAAAGTTATCAGCATATGAGCTGATTTTAATCAACATAAATGATTTCTAATTCTGATCAGTTTAGTTAGTTTTGTTCTGTGTGCACTATGACTGCAGAACCTGTACATAGTAAAAGACAAGTTTACAATAAAACCATACATGTGTTTATAAGGTTGAATAGAAATAATTTGCACAATCTGTATTCTTGGAAGTTATATTAATTGATCATAATTGTGACTGCTCTGGTTCTTGACTGGGCTTAGACATGCATTTAAAAAAAAAAAAGAGAAAAAGCACAGGTTAGCTGCAGACAAACTTTTTGTCTTCATGCAGTTGCCTGATCCTGTTAGCCTCCTCAGACTCTTAAATGTGTCCTCTCCCATTCTGTCCAGACTGGGATTTTATTGTGCAACTACCCAAAGAATTCCTTCCAAAAAATGTACTATTTTGTGGAAGGGAAAGGATTGTAAAATGTATCCATTTTAAGAAAAACTTGAGAGTTCTGGTGGTAAGGTAATCCCTCCAGCTCTATAAAATCATCTCAAGGGATAGGGAGAAGTGGAGTGTTACTTAGAGCATTTTCCCTTCTTCCAAACATCCCACTCCAAAACTGTTTACATCCATCTATCAGACAGACCAGTAACTTTTTGTCAGTGGTCACAATGATTGTTCTGTGTAGTTGTTCCAGCTAGCCTGTGTTGTGAGGGACAGACATCTCTATCCTTGTCCCAGTTATAGCTACTTTTAAAGTTTGGTTCTGGTGGCTTGCTAAGAACTAGAAATGTGCTCTCTAGGAAATATTTCTAGAAATTCTTGCTAGAGTAATTCTTATGTATACAAAAGCCTTTCCAGAAATGGGTTGAGCAAAATTCATCCAAAGTTCTGCAAATGTCTGTCCTTCTTGTGTGGAATTCCTCCAGTTTTGAATTACTCTGTTTCAGAGCCTTCTTGAGAATTAACATCAGATTAGCAGCCTGCACAAATATGCACTAGAAGCAGTATGTAACCAGACATATTGTTAATAAGTGACTTCAGGAAGGCTTAAACCTAGATATTCCATGCTGGGAGCACTGCACTGTTTGGTGGTGTCAAGAAGAATGTGTGTTAATGTATCACATATTTGAATGTACATCATTGTAACTATCAAAGTAATTCTGATAAAGAAACATGTAATGTAGAAACACTTCACAACACCATCATCTTGAAGACTGGCTTCAGTGAAGTCGACATGACTTTTGCCTTCATTTTCAGATGAGCTGCATTTACTAGAATCTTGATTTATGCTTGGCTTATGCTGACCATGCTTAATTTGGGGGTGATCTGGACTGACACGATGGTCATGATCTTCACTTCAGAGCAAAAGTTAGGGAGTGCAACACAGAGATTGTGTCATCGAGGCTGGAATCAAGGAGAAGTAGCAATGGCATCCATAATGTGTTCATTTTGTAATTTTTTTTCCCTTGGGAATCTTTTAAAAAGAGTTTTTAAAAAGCCACAACTTTCCTCCCTTAAACCAACCTCTGCAGAGAGAGGACTGGTATAAATATAGATGCATTAGAGGCTGCTTTTGCAAATGACAGAGTAAAAAAATATTTCCTCCACTGAATTCATGGTAGACATTACAGGTTTTTATTAGCTTTGTAGTTTCTAGAAGTTTTAGACTAAACTCATCCCTAGAGTGCACAGTGCTTGGGGCTTGGTTTGATACTGTGTGATTGGCCTCATTTAACAAATGTCAACAAAATCTTGGTCCCTCGCCTTGATTTTGTAGTAACTTTACTGTAGACATATGAGCAGATCCTGAGTGTGATGGCCTTATGGGACTGACTTTTACAGAAAAATGATAAACCAGTATATGACTTGAAATAGACTTGAAACATTTATTCAGTGCTTTTTTTCCCCTTTGTGTGTGATTGTTAGACCCCCAGGCACACTGTTTGCTCCAAAGCCATGTCTGTGAAGTTTATATCCAGTAGGTAGGCAACAGCTGTAAGAGACCAGAATTAGACAATCTGTCTGGTTTGTACTAGTGTATTTTCTAGCTTTACCTTCAACGCAGGATCCCAAGGCAGTCATGAAAGGTGTGCAATAACTTTGTAGGGGGAGAAGTTAATTTTCTTTGAATAAAATAGTTCTTTAAAGTATGGTTGTTTTTTTTTTCTCCCAAAACTCAGGTGATATTCTTCATAATGACTGTAGTTTTTTCTCATTCTTTTAAACCAGAGTTGAGCATGCTGTTTAGATTTGTAAAATTATTCGTAAAGGGAACCCTATACTTCATAATACTCGGCTTCTAGTTACAGTATAAACCTTTAGGTCTCGGTCTCAAGGCTGAAATTTCCTAAGAGCAAATTTCTAAGCTTCCACCTAATGTTGAAGGAACAAAGAAAAGGTAAGCAAAATTATTGACATTTTCCAATGAGAAATAATACAGTGTAGTAAAACATTGTTTTCTAAATCTGTTATTCTATAAAGCAGTCCCCTTAGGAAACATACCTCTTTAGGATATACATAAAAAAAACCAACTTGGACACAATTTCGCAGTTGCTTTGAAGTCCAAGGCACAGTTTGAGCTGTGAATGTTGATAGTGGATGCATCACTTCTACTCAGAAAGGTAATTGATGCTGCTGATATAGTGCTCCTAATGAAGGGCACTTGATTATGGTAGTAGTAAAGTAGTTCGAATGGAAGTGTAGTAATAAACAGGAAAATATAGCTTGGTACAGATACGTGTTTCAGTTTCAGTCTTCTGTGATCAAGAGTGAGTAACAATAGTTTCAAACATAAATAGTTTTTTGATAAATTATGCTTTTGGCTTGAGAAATAGTTCCTTGAAGAGATATGCTTATATTTAGCTAAAATTATATACTATTTTTGATGTATTGTATAGATTTTTTTGGCCTGTGCAAAGTAGTGATCCCAACTATTTCTACTGAAAAAATGTTTGCTTTGCTAAAGAGTAAAAAATGTTGGAAAAGCATGCTGAGAAAAATCTGTTCTGAGTTTAATTCATTTCAGTCAGAACAGACACTCAATGGATTCAGGTCATATTTACTGTGGCTCTAATAGGTGATAATTATTATTTGACTTCATGCATCATCTTAGTCTTCCTCAGCTGAAAATACCAAGATCTGCATTTCAGTGTAATTTCAGTCAGTTCTAAGCTGAATTATGTTATCTCAGAATTGAGGAAGATAAGGAGCTTGGACCTGGGTATAACCAGGTACCACGAGTCACTTGTTTTGTGGTAACTTTTGAAGCACTGTCCTCTTCATCATGGTCTGAGATCTTAAGTGCACATTTAGGCTCAGTTCTTCTGACTTGACGAAAACATTTCAAAATATATTTAAGCTAAATTTCTGAAATCTCAGCATGCATGTAAGGCCTATGAAAAGTACTTCAGAATCATTCCAGGTAGATAAACAGCTTACTGATACAAAAAGGAACTCAAAATATTTGATGTGACTGTTGTGCATTGAGAGGGAAGTATTGATCTTTCATACAGAGGTAGAGCGAACTGGCTTCACTTTAGGGATTTTACAACAGGTTAAGAACTGAATTCCCTTGCTTGTCTCTTGGCAACACACACTGACACAATTTCTGCAGCAGTTTATAGGCTGTGGTAGTATCTGTGACCTCTTCTATCCCTCAGGCCATAGCTACATAATCACTTTAATTTTACATAACTATGCACAGCAGCCAAAAAGGCAATCTTAGCTTCCCCCACTGCTCCAAGCAACCCATTCCTCTCCCTTCCCCTGTGCTGGCACTAGTATTCGTATGATCGGTCAGTGAGCTGAATCAAGAACCCAGTCTGTCTGAGAACTAACCCCAAACCCCCCAGCTGCAACACATTTTTACAGTGGAGCCACTAATGAGATACTTAAGAGATTTGAGATTTACATGGCTGTGGGTGAAGTTGTCTCCGAGAAAAGCATGCCCTCTTGGGTCTCACTTTTGTCCAACGAAGTGGTGTTGCATAGCTTTTCTGAATAAAAGTTTTTCTGGAGCCTTGGCCAACAGAGCTCTTAGGTTACCAAAATCTGTGAATGACACATATATGCAGATAGCGTAATTTTTCTATGACTTTATCTTCTCTTTTACTACTAAATTGTGTTAGATGTTGGTGCATTAAGTGTTAAAAACCCCTTCGAGTCTCTCGTTCATTCTTAAGATCAATGATTGTGGAAATAAGTGTGAAATAATTTGCTGAGAGGGCTTAAGTTAGGTATAGGCCTGGGAGGAAAGAAAGAATCAAATGTGAATGGAACTTCCAGAGGCCTTGTAGCATAGTGTTACATCTAACTTTCCATTTTCAGCACAGTGCAACATTGATACTTTATTTCATTCTGGGGAAAGAGGGGAGAAGGCTGGCACTTCAAATTAGCAGCAGCTGCAGAATTAAGACAAGGGTGTTAGTGACTCATTTGGAAAAGTACTAGCTAAAACATTCTGTCACCTAGAAAAAAAAACATTAAAGAAGGGTTTATGATACAAACTTTGAATTTCATGAATGGTGTCAGTGACCCTCTGGTTTCTTCTGGGTAGCTTTTCTGATTAGTGACCACTTGCTTTTGACAATGGCATGTTACAGTGAGGAGAATACATAGGAAGGAGAGGGAAACATCTCTCTTAACAGGGTCAAAGACTTCAAAATACCTCTTACTTCTTTTGACCCAGTCAGTTAGCTGAAAATTCAGAATCTTATTGTTTGAGCTAGGTGGGAAAAGTGGTTATCCTTAGAGTTTCTTTGATGTGTCTGAATTATTGACAAAGAGTAGTCAAACTCTAGTTTTCCTTAACACAGGGATCTTGAATCATAGAAGCAGTTTCTTCGTTTTCAGCCCCAAATCCCCCAATTCACTATTCTCACTGCTCAGAGCTTTACATGACCCTATGCTCAGTGCGTATGTTTAGGTTGTTCTCTAGTCTTTCCACATCTGTATTTCAGTGATTTTTTTTTTCTTTCTCTGACAAATAGTATATTTTCCTGTTTTATGTCCAGGTCCTACAAATAGCTTCATTTAGCTTTAAGAAAAAAAAAAAAAGACTAAGGGGAGATATAATTGATCTATAAACGTATCAAATGAGAATGTATAGAAAAGCTGGAGCCAGACACTTCTTTAAAATACAGGAAGATAGGATCACAGGATAATTCATATAGGAAGAGACTTGAAGAGCTCTTGAATTCAACTTTCTGCCTAAATCAGGGTCATCTAGATCAGACCAGGTTGCTTAGGGCATTATTTGGTCTGGTCTTGAAAGTCTCCAAGGACAAGACACAGCCTCTCTGCACCAACTGTTCCAATACTAGCTATTTTCATAGTGATTTTTTTTTTGTTTTGTTTGTTTGTTTTGGTTTTTTGTTTGGTTGGTTGGTGTTTTTGTTTTTTGTTTTTTCCTTATTTCCAGTCTGAACCTCTGTTGTTTTGACTCAGGCTCATTGACTTACCCTCACACCATGCACCACTGTAAGAACCTGGCCCCTTCTCTTTGATAACCTCCTCAGAATTTTCCATTCTATAAATGGAGAGCTGCTATTGACTCCCACCAAAGCCTTTGCTTCTCCAGCCTGAACAAACCCAGCTCCTTCAGCTTTTCACAGAGCATGGGATCCAGCCCTCAGCCACCTTGACACCCTCCACTGGACTTGCTCTGGCTTAACAGTGTCATTTACTGGGGGCCCAAAGCTGCATGTGGTATTCTAGAGAGAGCCTTTCAAATCAGGCAATCGTCACTTCCCTCACATGAATGCAGCGCAGGAGGAGCACCTCACTGCCAGAGCGTGCTGCTGGCTTCTGCTTGGCTTGCTGTCTGCCACAGCTCCAGGTCTGTTCCAGCAGAGCTGCTCCTCAACCAGTCAGCTCCCAACTGACATCATTTTAAGGGACTTTTCCTTCACTGTGCAGAACTTTAGCGCTTCTCTATAAAAATGTTCAACACACCAGTCCCAGGCTAGATGCTTGTAGTGTTCCACTTGGTACAGGCATGACATGTGCACTGCTCTCTCTCTGTCTGCACAGGTAGCAGTTTTATCACAGCAGGGAATAGGCAATAGGATGCAGCACAATGGACACAAGCCAAGACATGAGAAATTTGTAGAAATATGAACTTTTTGTTAATATAAGGGTGGCCATGAACCTGAACAAGTACTGAGAGAATTTCCGGGATCTCTCAGAGATGATAAAAAGTTCAACCGGACAAGGTCCTAAGCAACCTGCTCTGCTTTGAACCTGCAGGAGAGCAGTTGGACTGGATGGCCTCCAGTCATCCAAACCAGTGTGTGATTCTGTAAGGTAGGCTCTGGCAGCTATCCATTTGCATAAGAGGCTCTAAAGAAACTGCTACTGTTCCTTCCATGTTCCATTATTGTAAGCTGTGCTGTGGAATTTGGAAAGGAAAGGTATAGAAAGAAATCCCCTTTTCTGTTTAACAGAACATGCGTTAGACAAATATGCAAATGATATTTCAATAATCATAAATCATGCAAATTCCCTTATCCCATTTTAGCAAATATCTTGTTTAAGCTGCTTAAAATTTAAGGTTTTAGGTTTGTCTATTTGTTTGTTTTTCTCCTGGCAGAATGTTACAGTGCTACAAAATTATGCTGTAAATTGTGACAGACATTCTCATACCAAACCACTTCTTTAGGCTGACATTTCTTGTTCCTGTGTCAAATCTGAATGTTTTGATAAGTTTTTGCGCTGAACATGGATTAAAATTTAAATAAAACAATAATTAACCCCAAAATAAGTCATGTTTCTTTCCAAGCAGATATTATTCAGAGAACAGCAGAGTACTGAGGAAGGCAAAGTTTCTGACTTTCTAGTACAAAAAATGTGAAGAATCAGCATCTTCCTATTGCTTTTCACTGACAGTTCTGCTATATTTCACATGACTTTTCTCCCAAATTACAGTAAGTTCATCAGCTGCAGAAGCTATGGATACATTAAAGGCTTCCAAACCCACCCACCCAGCTTCTTTAGCCCACTCTGCTTTTATTAGCTCTTCTTTCCAGTGTCTTTTATACACTTACTCCTCCAGATTTTCTAAGGATTTTCAATGGCAGGTATAATAATAGGAACTCACATGTTCCTGAATCCTGAAGTTAATCTTAAAGATGCTGCTTCTACTAGATCTGAAAAAAATTAAAATCACAGCTATGGTTGTCAGCCAGATTGATTATGAAAAAAACATGTAGAACCCACCAAATGTCAGTTGATTTTTACACTGCTAACTAAATACTCTGACAGTGGTTGTCCATTAATTCTGAAAATCAGGTTTCTTGTTAGGTGTCAGAATATATATTTCGGGACCCAACACTGAATTAAGTTGACCCTAAGATGACTTTCATGTCCAGAAAGTTGCAAAGACAGCAGCATTATTACTCCAAATTATTATTACAGAAAATAAATTGTCCAGTTGAACACTTTATTTTCTTCTTTATCTGGGAGTATTTACCTTGGTGGTGACTGAGCTATCTGAACATAAAAAAAAGTAGATTTTTACAAAAATATAAAATTTGTGCACTGGGGATGTTTTTCCTCTTACGGATTTTACATACTATTCTTGGACTTTTATTTAGTTCAGGGCTTGAAACTAGGAAGGAGTGTTACCAAGCATCTAACACTTACATGCTAAGTGGCCATGCTGCTTTCTGGGAAAAATAGCAAAATACTGTGGTAAAAATGAAAGGAGAATGACAGAAGTTTGCTTTGCCATGTTGCCCCCAAAAGAGGCAGGAAAGCAACTACACATATTTTATATTTGCTACCACTTTCGTTCTTTTAAAATTGAAAGGGAGATTCTATGTCAGATGACTAATTGAATAATGAATAAATGAATTATAGATACCCTTTTTTACTCATATGAAGTGTAATGGGTCATTTTCCATGCTTACTTATACTTTATTCAGCTCTGTTAAGGTTAGTGTGAATGAATCCTCTTTACTGATATTTGTATGAAATCTAGAAATGTGTATATGCTGAACAGCAGAACTCCTGGCTTTTCCATGGAATACCTTTAAAGAGCAGGAATTTATCTGAGTGTTGTCTTCCAAAATGTATTCCATCTTTCTCCTGGATGGAAATTGTGCTGCTTTTGTCATCCAGGGACGATGCTGCACATCCCAGTGCTCTGGTGGTGGTTGTATACACGTATTTTAGAAATGTGTTGGCTATATAGTCTAGTTTAGATTTACCTGCCAGTTTTTAGAAAATATCCACTGTTGATTCAATTTCCCTGATTGACTAGTTGTTATTCTTTGATCTTTGAAAGTGTGGTATTTACTCTGCAGGACAGCCTGTGCTTCAAGTAATTTCAATATTGGGCAATCGGGTGAAGTATGGATGTGCGTGTGCATGTTTATAGTTTGCTGTCTGTATAATGAAGGCATTCATGTGTAAAATGGGCTCTAGTTGTGATTTTTTCATAAACTAAGACAATAGTCCTTCTCTTGACACTGATACTGAGCTCCATGTGTTCTGTAATTTAAATGTCCTCAGAATCTAGTCTGTCTAGAAAACTCATGCACCAGAACCTTACTTTTCAAGGAATAAAAACCATTATAATACTAATTTTAATAGTTATTTCAGTTTATATGATCTGCAAAATATCTAGACCCTACCAGACAGTAAATAGCTTCAGAGCAGAATTCAGGAGCCTCTGGATGCCCTGTAGACTACAGAAAAAGGGCTTGGTGGTATCAAGAGTTGTATACAAGTTGGAGCAACTCTGGCTTGCCTAATTACTGGAGAACGTCAAGAGACTGAGCTGGGATTTCTGGGAGGGGAAAGCTGAGAGCCATGTCTGGAAATGCAAACATTTCACAGTTTTAGTGAGATTCTTTCGATTATTGATACTTACAGGAGCAGCATCTGGAAAAGAGGAAGGAAAAGCATGTCTTAGGGTACCACTGAGATAACAACAGAGAAGTAATCGGAGTTTTGTAATTTTATATAATATTGGCTTCACTGAAGCAACAGGCACCTCTAGAGGAACTGCCTGCTATTAGTCCTTACTCCCACATTGAGACCCAGAGCACCTGGTCCTTAGAGTGGAGGGTTTGAACTGAAGGGAGGTAGTTCCATGGGGCTGATCTGGTTTGCTGTTTCTGCCCCCAAGCATTGAGCTTGTTTCTGAAAGTAGGTTAAATAGGCTCTTAAAAGCTGGCTGTAGACCTTTCTCTTGAGCCTTGTGTTGTCATTTGAGATAGGAGAAGAGGAAAAGGTAACTGAAAAATACAAAGCCAGATGGAGGGAAAACTAATGTTGAAAGAGGAAAATTGCTGTGGAGGACAGATAAGGGAAAAGAATATGTGAAAAGAGCAGAGAAGAGCAAAAGCCCAATTCAATGAGGAGGCTGTGGCATGTGTGCCAGAGCATGGCACAAGAAGACACCTCCAGCTGCCAAGACCATCCATGGGGAGTTGCACCTCCAACAAAAGGAGATTGAAGGCAGTATTCTGCAAGAACTCAGTTTGGGGACTGCTAAAGTTCAACAAGAATGAAGGGTTATTTTTAGAGAAACAATGGATGCTTTGAGGGGGGAAGACAGACAAGACCTCTGGGAAAGGCCTTGTTTTATACAGACTGAGAGGACAAAAGGGGCTCATCATCTTTCATCTGCATTGTGCATCAGTCATCTTTGCCTCTTAACTGCTGCAGCCCTGTTGTGATACTGTAGATAGAGTTACAGAGGTAAACTTCTCAGAACTGAAGAGTTTGTAATTTTATTTTTTTTTTACTTCTTGTAGATTATACATCTATTTTCTTATTACAGTGAAATTGGAGTAAATGCAGGAACTTCCTGAACAGACTCTCAAGTGACATGGTCATGTTGCAGTTTTTTAAAAAATATTTTATATGTTCAGAAATTCGCTTATCCTGACAGGTCTGGCATGAATCTGAATTCAAGAAAATATAGTATAGCAAAGATTAAATGGAATTAGCAGCCAGAATATCACTATACTATATGATACACTGCTCCTAGCAAAAGTGGCTAAACAGAAAAGAAACCTAGAAGGCTCCCATCTCAATTTAAAAAAATTTGAAGAGTATATATGGGAAATAGAGCTCAGTTGAAATTACACAGTATATCAGCTATAATGAAACTTAGAATTTGTAGTAACATCTTTCTATGTCTTTAAACTTCACGCATAGAAATACATGCTTTCTTACATTAAAGTTTTCATTGTTCATTTGTGCTGTTTGTACTGTGCCATAACCCTTATGTGTCCAAACATGCTGCTGTGGTCGTGTGTCAGTCAGCTCAGAGGATAAGGTCCATCCTACTAGATTAAGTGGATTCTGTATTTAGATTAGAAATAAGGTTCCAGCCTACTTGGTAAGCACAGAGGTGGACTTTCTGTTTAAATTAATGCCACTTGGAGGGAAAAGCAGGACCCAAGAGTAGGTTAGAAGTGCTCAAGTCATCTCCACAGAATAGCATTTGCAGTTTTTATAGCTGAGATAGGATGATCTGTGTATTTTAATTCATATTTTTTGTGAAATGTCCAGAATGACTCTTAACTGTGCTATGGCCTTTGGAGGTGGTGAAGATCGTTATATTCCAAAGGAATAGCACAGAGTTTCTATTTTTCTATCACAGTCTACCCCTATGGAGTAACACAGCCCAAAAAAGGGCTTCAGTTTTATGGAGAAGGAGTCACGAATAATGCATGGTGATTTTGCACTTTGAATATGCTGTCACGAAGCTATAACTACATTCAAACAAAATCTTTTTTATTTTGTTCATATTCAATGTCTCAGTTTTGAAGTTTTTGGGTTTCTTTCTTTTTGTTGTTGTGTTTTGTTTTTTTTTTAAATCATGGATTATATTGGTGATTTAAATCCTCCAAAATTACAAAATCCCAAAATTTAGCTCACAGAGTTTCATCCTGCATCTCCCTCGTGTGCAGTGATCCTTTGAGGATGGTCTTTGACATCTAGTTCCTTCATTCTGACAGCAGGGATCTCTGAAAGGTGACTACTGTGTGAGCACTGGGCACAACACTAGCACAGTGAGCACTGATGGAAGGCTGGGTATAAGGATTTGTTAGGTATTCTGGAATAATTATCCCCAAACATTTTGAAGTGAGCAGAGCTTTCTTCTTGAAAAAGAGTTCCATTGTCCAAAACAGCTTAATCCACATTCAAAGCCAGCTGAGCAAGAAAAGGCATTCTTATTCTGCAAGGTGATTGCCTTGTCATGGTTACTTGTTGTTACATTTAAATCTGTTAGTGCATTGAGGAGGCTTCTGTTCCTGCTTCTTTACAGGATGGAACCTTAAAGGTTTGATGATACTGACGTAAACACACTGGAGTGATAGAGAGTAAAAGCTGTCAACGGTCCAGAATATTGATGCTAACAAGATTTAGAGCTTGTCTGCACTTAAAAATATAATGGAATTTATAAGGAAATACTCTTCTGGAATTACTGAGCATGTTAAATTCTGATATAGATGTTCACATACCTGCACACTGCTATCCGGGGTTATTTCATAGTAGTTCTGGTAATTTTCCAAACGCAGACAAGTTTAGTTAGGCTGACTCAATGTGCTAAACTCATGTCACCTAAAACTCTATTAACTGTATTGTCCTCTAATTAATAATTTTAATAGTTTTAATTATATTAATAAATCCACTCATAGCAGAAGTAAATAAATGCACAATGAATATTTATTTACTTCAGTAAGTGAGCACTTTGCCTGCCTGCAGTTTTGAGAACTGGGCTGCAAAGCACTTGGCAGAACACAGATGAGATTTCTCTGCATTCTTTTTGGTGTCTTGTTTCTTGGGAATTATAAGTACTGAAATTACACAGGTATCTGGGATTTAATTGTAAGCTGAAAGGTTTCTAGGGTGTGCAGTAGTGCAAAACACAAATAATTATGTGAATGTATCATAATTATATTAACACATTTACTTAAATAGTAGGAGTTTTCTAAGTAAAAATTTATGTTACACAGAAGAATGAATATGAAGTTGCTTAGCTTTATAAAAACCACATTTACAATGATGTATACATAGACATCTGTTTAATTTAATTACATTGTGTTGGCATAAGAGACCAACTCAACTCAGTTGTAGCCCTCCAATTAAAATTGGAGGGAAATGGAGTCAAATAAGTAATGCTAAGTAGAGTTTGACGCTAAATACAGCAAAAAACTCAGTTGCAGTGTGCAGCATGTTCTACTTTTGTGACTCTAACATAGACTTCAAAGAGAATTGTAGATTTGCATCCCAGGGCAGAAATTGGACGTGTGCTTGGAAGCATGAAATCTCTCAAGGTAATACTTCATAACTGTGGAATGCATCCCAGGACTGATATGTAGCTAAGAACTGGGAATCAAATTGCACTTTAGAAATACTTGAAATTAAATATTTTTCTAGTTAAAGAGAGCTTTATGCTGGGTAAACAGTATATGTTTTCTTTTTCTGTAGGTGCATTGGAGCATAAATATCTATGTTTGTATTTCCTGATCTTTATTGGATTTTAATAGAATTTCTTTAAGAAACAAATTTTTTTTTCTTGAGTTCATTTATTACTGTTTTATGTTTGATTCATGAAGTATCTGGTTTTAATTTCTTTCTGCATTCTTTTTTTCACTCCAAGTTTCAAATTTCTGATTTTAAACAATTTCTGAACATACTGACTTGTTTCAGCAAGAAGAGGAGCAAATATCCCTAAGTTCTTATTGGTATCTGCACCAATAAGCATTTACTTATTCACTGTGGGGCTCTCAGTGATCTTTTATTAAAAAAAAAAAAAAGGTTGCTGAGAACAAAAAATAAACTTATGAACTTTGTCATCCATATTAGTGCACCTGAGATGGACAATGATGTCTTGACTATTCATTCTCACAGTGGCTGAGACCCTTGCCGGTGCAAATGAGCTGTTTTGTCCTCCAGTGGATGTACCTTCTGTAGTGTCATCTCCACTCACTTTTCCTGAATCCATTCCCAATACAAGCCAAAGCCCCACACTGGTTAGGTTTAGTGAAGGGTGCTGGACCCCATCTGGCTCGTTTCTTCCCATGATCCTCCTGCTCACCTAAAGTGTTCTTGTGCTAGGGAAGGTGATGATCAGGTCAGCTAAACAGGTCTCATAGCTGGGGAGGCCCTTCTCTGTTGACTTTGACTGATGTAAGGAATTGCTGAGGATCCAGCCAAACCTGCAGATGGCAAATTCTTCTGAGAAATAGAAAAGGATGTTTACTTGAAATAAAAGAAATCATAAAGGAAAAGCAGATTTTCGTGTATTTGTTCTTTTACTTGATGTTCTCTTCATATGAGCCCAGGTGGTCAGCAGGATTGTCTCTGGAAGCTGCGTCTGGGCAGACTGGAAGGTACTTGGCAATTGGTACAGCTTATTGGTTATTGCTCATTATATCCTTGAAGCACCCTGGAAGCCCTCTACACAGGTCAGGCATCCATGGAGATAATCACTGGGTTTGAGATAGACTACTGCTTTTTTTTAAAACAAAAACTTTGTGGCATTCTGTGAGTCCAATATCCTGTGACTAATGGGTACTATTAGGGAAATCTCAAAAGTGAGGGAGATAGTGTCAGGCTCAGCCGAGACCTGATAAACAACAAAGCAGCACATTAATCTCGTCGTGGAGAGACCTATATATACCCATCAGCTGTAACAGAGATGTTACTTTTTGCTAATACTTTATTTCTGTCAGCTTTAACAACCTTGAGCTCTGTGTCACCATTCTTAAAATGCTTAATAATGGACCTATTAATGTAGTTATGAATATTCACATGATTAAAAATGTGAAGTTCTACCTGATCTCTGCTGATCTAGTCTGAAGTGTTTTTGCCTGTCTTTACCATAGCTCTGAATTTTCTGGACTCTGACAAGAACATTGGTAGAAATCTAGTGCTGTATTTCACATAAGTTTTTAGACATATAAAGTTGGGCATTGGAGAAATATTATACTGGTTTTTATGTTATGTAACAAAATAAAAGCCATTTGCAAAAAAGCATATCTTGCAGTACTCATCCCCAAAAAGGGATTTCAGACAAAGACTATGCATTTGTATGATATCTAATGGCCATTTCTTCAGAGAAATTTCACTGTCCTGCTGAAAATAAAATACAGCAGCTGTTATAGAAACTTGGAACACTGTAGATTATGTCCTTTGAGCAATAAATGAACTTTCTTCCTAAATGGAACTAAAGTTTAGGAATGTAGTGTTCTTTGTTTCATAATTGTCTGCTTATACACACCCAGTCTGCACTTCTAAGCACGACTCGCCACTGAAGAAGCACACATCCTTTATTTTCGTTCTCAGATGTATATTTTTGTAGTGGAAGATGTCTTTACATTAACAAAAATAACTTACTAATGTTTATACATTAGAGTTAGTGGTGCCAGTTTTACTTTATTGCATGGATACACACTAGTTAGAACATGAATAATATTGTCAGACTAACCACACATTTTGTGGAACTTTTAAATGTTTTTGGCTCTGTTAAAATATTCAACAACATGTTTGTTGCATATGCACTTTTTTCTTACTAATCTGATATTGCCATTTGTTAGGCTGTGATGAATATGTTCTCCAGACAAACTAACAAAAGACAATAGATCAGTTCTCCATCCAGGAAAACACCACAATGTAAACAGAATATTAGACAAGGGCTTTAGAGGGCAACCCATCAATCTGTAAAAGAAGAAGGTTAGACTGGTATGATGTGCTTCAGAAAACTATAAAGAAACCAATTGTCATTTAAAGCTAAGTGTAAAAAGCACAAGCTTCATTATCGCGCTGATCTGGATGAACCTTAAACAATGTTTACAGTAAGGTTTGGAGAGTTGCCTAGCACTGGAGTATACACAATTAAACAACATAGCTGAACTTTTCTTTCATGTCAGCACACTGCTAAAAAGACCTTATGGTAGTCATTCTTGGAACTTACAACATATACAGGAGGAGAGAACATTGACTTGTAATTCTATCCCATGGTAGATGAGTGCATCGAGGAGCATGACTGCATTTTCACGTGTATAGCTTGAGAAGTAAATTAGATATACAAAATAATGACAGGGGCACAGCAAAACCTGAACTCAGTTCTGACAAGTGAATGTGTACCTGAATTTGGGAGTTGCAAGTATGGGCTAATAGTTATTTAACATATTGCAAAATTAATTTTGATTGTTTTTTTTTGCACCCTTGTTTCTGTGACTAACAAGCATCTATATACTCATCCTTACTTTGGTATAGTAGCCCACAAAAGGCAAACATAAATGACTGAAGGAATAAAGGAAAGTTAAAGCAACAAACCAGTTGGTAGACTTTGAAAGTGGATAATCTGAATTGTAACTGCAGTTTGGTGTGTCATTAGTCCCAGAAATACTTATGTTTCACCTTATAACACTGGGAGTCCAGAATCACCAATATGATTTTATATTTGTTCTAGTTATTTTTAATTTTTATTTTTAAAGATATTATTTTGGATGCCACTTTTGCATGTGTATACATCCCAATAGTTCTTTTAGTGCTTGTAACTAATGTTATTTCATTAACTGGCCACCTTCAGTTTCTATTAAGCTGTTTATTTTTATGTAGAGGTTATATACGAATGAACATTTTTATGAAAAGCTGTTAATATTAATGGCTGCATGTAAAAATGGAAGTTAATGTAGGATATGAATTTAAATGACTTGTTTAATATTACAACAATTAACGAGATTGTGTGCAGTTGATGACAGAGCAGAAAGACGGTCACTAATTAAATGGCATATGAAAAATTTTCTGAACTTTCATCAGCATCCAGAAGAGAGTAACAGTTCAAAGCTTATGAACAAATTATAAACATAAATCACAGAATGGGTCAGTTTCAAAGGGACCACAGTGGGTCATCTGGCCAGACCTCCCTGCTCAAGCAGGGTCATCCCAGAGCACGTGGCGCAGGACTGTGTCCAGATGGTTCTTGAACACCTCCAGTGAGGGAGACTCACAACCTGTCAGGGCAACCTGTTCCCGTGCATAGTCACCCACAGAGTAAAGAAGTTCGTCCTCATATTCAGGTGGAATTTCCTGTGCATCAGTTTCTGCTCATAGCCTCCTGTCCTATTGCTCAGCATCACTGATTAGAGCCTGACTCCATCCTCTTGACACCCTCCCTTCAGATGCTTACACACATGGAGGAGGTCCCCTCTCAGCTGTCTCTTCTTGGGGCTCAACAAGCCCAGCTCTCTCAAGCTTTCCTCTCAAGAGAGATGTTTTAGTCCTTTAATCATCTTTATAGCCCTCTGGTGTACCTGCTCCAGGAGCTCCACATCTCTCTTGTACTGAGGAGTCCAGAACTGGACACAGCCCTCCAGGTGAGGCCTTACTAGGGCTGAGTAGAGTGACAGGGTCACCTCCCTGAACCTGCTGGCAATGCTTTTCCCAAGGCATCCCAGGATATCTTTGGCTGCCTTGGCCACAAGGGCACTCCGCTGGCTCATGGGCAGCCTGTTGTCCACCAGGACCCCCAGGTCCCTCTCCACAGAGCTCCTTTCCAGCAGGTTGGCCCACAGCCTGTAGTGGTGCATGGGGTTATTCTTCCCCAGGTGAAGGAACCTACACTTAGTTCAAATGGACAATGTTTTATTTCAAATATTCTTTTTCTTAATCAAGACCTCTTGACCTTTGCTTTCTGAAGGAATAGTACTAATCCAGTGCAATTTCAGATAATCACAACACTCACTCATTAGGGATGAAAACAGGTTTTTGTAATATTTGTAGACTTGAAATTCAAATGTTTAACCTATACAGTCTTTTCACTTTCACTGAGCCATTTTTAGTGCTTATAGACAAAAAATTACTCAAACTATTGTCTGAAATTGCAGTTCATTACAGTTATGATAGAATAACTATATTCTACTCTATACTAGAGCTGATAATAAGAGGAAAAATAATCATTTTATGTTGTCAAGACCCTCAGTCCCTCAGTGGTGAATAATTTTTTCAGTCTAAAAAAAATGGCATCTCATTTGTCTGAACAGATACTCAGCTGGAGATCAGTGACATGCCAGTATTATTGCTTAAAAAAATTCAGAATTTAAGAATAGTGCATGGACTCTCATGTAAGTAGTACATAAACAATTTCATTAGCAATCCTGCAGAATGTTTCCTAACAGCATTAGAATGTGCTCTTCCAAGGGGCCTCATCAAGAAGTTTTTTGTCTGTGAATGTACAGGAAATTTATTACCTTTGGAATATATTTTCTCAAATTGCTGTCCTTTGAATTAGACCTTTCTGCCAGATGTAGTTGATATTGTATTGCCAACTGCTGTAAGTTCCTTTCCCTCGTATTTTTAATACAGGGAAAATTCTTTCAATATCTAATGAGTTCTTGCTTTTAAATGAAATGGGGTTTTGTATATCCTGGGAATCCAGAGAAGTGTCCTGGCTTGCAAAGTCAAATGACTATTTTGATGCTCTAGGTACATAAATTGCTGGGTAGTCACTGGGTAGACTGAGAGAGGAATTCACCATTTGCTAAATTCACCTGATAAACAGCTTTATACCTGTAGGCTGGAAACAAGCACCTTGTGAGGACACCCTGGATTTAGGCAGTGACTGGTATTTAGGCATGCAAGGACTGTAGTCTGAGTAGAGTAAAAGGAAATGCTAAACCTAAAAGCACGTGGGTGCTGCAAATCACTAAAGTCAAAGCTGTGTCCATTCTGGACTGGAGAGGTTTTCCTATTAGCTTCAGTGGGAAAATGTTTTGTTTGTATCTGTGGGTAATGTCACTCATTATTTCCACCAATTTGAATGGTCTTATGGCCAGTGAAGGGAGAGGGGAACTCTGAATGACTTTACAGTTATTTCACTTTCAATTGTATTTACCACATTTTCTTTAAGTCTAAGAATATTGTGCTACATTGCATGTCTTGTGGTGGTAAAGAATTCTGTCTTAATAAAATTTTCATGTTTACTAATATAGATCTACCTTTTCACCACTGGCAGTACAGTTTTCTTCTAATAATACATAATAACATGCATTTGTAGCTACTCCCTCTGTGTACTGTGTCAACCATCCTGTTGCAGATAAGGGGTTGTCACTGCTTATGTGATAAATTTGTATTAACCAGGTTTAGAGCTAGAGCATATTTCATTTATGGTAACTCATAAACTGGGACTTTGCTCTAACTGAGTTTATAGGAAATCATTAGTAAAAAATATGTTTCTCTGATTTTTTTTAATTGTAAAAGAAGCTACCATCTTAATTTGAGTGTTTCTTGTCTTTCAGTGATGACTTAGCTTTTTAAAGTAAGTCAGAGGATGTTACCTGGTATTTCAAAATGTGGCCAAATGTCTTTATGCTATAATGATAATACAGCTGGATTAATTTTCTAAGGTATTTACTCAAACATTAGTGACATAGCCGTTAAAACAATTGTCAAAAGATAAAATACAAATAAAATACATCTGTATTTTCTGGTATATGTGTGGATCTAACTCATGCTATTCTAAGGTGCTACAGAATGATGAAATCCTATTTATGTACCAAATAGGCCTAAAATGATACACGAGAAATGCCCAAGCATTGCGTTGGTTTCCTGTCCTGATACATAAACCAGTTTCCTGACTGTTGTGATTATCTCGGTAGACCTGAAACATCCAGTTGCTGTACAGTCACGTCAAACTCACTTCAGCTATGCAAATCATTATTTCCGTGGAATTAATAGTCCTGTGTTGTACCTCAGAAATTCAGTGATATATGTTCACTCAGTCTTACTCTTTCTAGGGAAAATGAAAATGCATTTGTAGAACTTCCTGTCCAACATAATTGGGTTTAATTTTGTGCAAGTATTCTTTATTTGCATAGTCCCTAACCACTGATGTCATTGGTATTAGAAAAATGAGGAATCCAGATACAAATCATACAATAGGCTTCCTTTCTAGTCATCCCCACAAAATCTTGATGCTTAACCTATAAATTTTTTTAATAGTTTTGGGTTTTCTTTTGAAGATAAATTTTAAGTATAAATTACCAGAATGTTGCTGTCATAAAGTCTCACTGAAATTTACTGAATTTACATTCCTTCATCGGTTCTTTCAGAATGTTGTTGTTTATTTTTTCGTGACACAAAAAAACATGACAAAAAAGGCACAAACCAGGTCAACTTGTAGACATTAAAAAAAACAACAACAACAAACCAAAACAATCCACTGTAACCCATTAAGCTAATTCAGGTATTAAAAACTGACATCTCCAGACTCCATGCTTCCATGTTTAACTTCTGTATAAGGACAAAAATAGATGTGGCATGCATATGAAGTAACATGAATTTGCAGTCAGAAAAAAAGAGCTATTAACAATAAACTTCCATGGATGCAATCCTGAAGGACTTTCTTTCCAAATGTGTCCTGTTGTAAAGCACTGGGATTACTCATAGTAGTAAGGATTTGTTCTGGGACTTTACAGGGTTGCCACCCAACCATTTTGTGGCTCCCAAGATATGCAGACCTTTTATAAAACACAGAGGAGCCGAACAGCAAAGGGAAAGTACTTCTTTATATGTAGCCTTGCCACTTCGGAGACACCAGGACATTCAGGCCTTATGGTGCCATCATATTTTAAGCAGAACTCTCCAGTGCTTTCACAAGCAAGTTGTACTTGAGAATTGATGGCAAGAATATGACCCCCGTGTGCTGTGTGCTTGAAGGCTGAGCGGTGGTGGGAGGCCAGCTGTGGAATGTGGGAAAGCGGCTGAACTGCTGAAGTCATGCAGGGAATGTTAAATGTGTCTCCAGCTGGCAGGGAGCTGTGGCTTAAACACAAGCTCCAGGTCCTGGATATTGCCGAGTGTTCCCAGCACCCTCAGCTCCTGCTGCCCTCAGCATGGTGCTGATACAAACTGCAAATGGATCGAGAAGAAAATTAAATGCTTGTCGCCTTTTAGGGGAGTTTTAATGGCAAATGAAGCGAGGCAGTGAAGGCTTAAACTGTCTGATTATGTACTAAGTGTTATGGTAGCCCAACCTGTGAGAAATGTGGTTCAGAAAAGTTAATGCTGCACAGAGGAAGGATTCTACATTTTTCTTTCTTAATCCTTGGGTTATGGTCCTCTTAGAGAAAATGCAATTCACCCTTCTTTAGCAACGCTTTAAATTAGGGGGCTGTTTTCCTGTGCTTAGCCAGCACATTCTAGTTTCATAGTAAAAGCATCAGAGGCAGGTACTGCCACCTACCTGGTGTGGGAAAGGGCAGAGAGGGAGTCAGTGGGAGGTGTGATGTAGCTCTTCTTCTGGGTCTGCAATTAGAATTTCCTCTTGTTCCAGTGTTCCTTGATTAGCAGAGCAGCTGCTGTGAATAGCCCTAAGGGATACCTGCAAGCATTTTCACATTATTTTTTATTATGCTGATATCACTCTGTCTCAGCCCAGAGTGAAAGGGAAACCATGCTGGGGCAAATCCTGCTGAGGTGTCAGAGAGGTGACTGCTGGTCCAAGGGCAGAGACTGTGTAATTCCAGGTCTACAGGGAGAAGATATACCCTATCTGTAGATATATACCCAATGTTGTCTAGAGGTATACAGAGTGTCAGTATGACAGTAAAGCTCAGAGGTGGCAACTGTATATATGAATAACATAGAAGTTTAGAGAGCACCATTTATTAAATATTATTAAATCAACACTAACAAACTGCTTATTACAACCGGCTGCATTTTACTGCCAAGCCATGTAAGTTCCTAGCAACAGTCCTCATCTGGAAACTCCTTGTTGCCTTCCTAATGTTAATTTTCATAACAAGATTACAGTTTCAAATCATCAAGAGAAAGCACTGATGGGCTATTTTTCAGCTTTTGCTTAGCTAAAGGCTCCACCCAAGTAACTGGTCATAAGACATTTTCTTCTGTTAGAGTCATAACTCAGGATGTGTCACAAATGCCATTAACATTGAAACAGACATGGGCTGAGCCTCTGTATTTTTAATCCTGACCACAAACCTCTTGACTCTGGATCAGTAACAGATTGGAGAAACTTGAGAAAAATGCATTCTTAAACTTTTCCTATCCAAGCAATAATTTAAGGGGATTTAGAAATTAACTCTGGTGAATCTTGCACAGATGTCTAACATTACTTTCCCCATCTAACCACACTCCCTCCTTGCCCAGCCTCTCCCTACTTGCACACCTTCCTAGCAAAGGCAGCAGGAGGACACCTGTCCATGCCTCTGCTGTTCTTTGCAGAGTTTGCACTACCACTCAGGTTTGCATTGCTTGGTCTTACAGCATCATCAGCACTGCTTCTTGGAGGAAGGTGTCCCCACCTTGGTAACTACGGGAGCAGAGCAGTAGGTGAGAAAGGAATACTTCTGGGACAGACATAGAGCTTCATGGAAGAGAATCTAGTTGGGAAGCGGGATGAGGACAGAACTGCAAGGGAATATAGAAGAACAGCAACAGAAAGAGTACTTTGCAAGCACATGGAATCTCACCTTCCAGCTCCTCCTCAGTCTGTCCTATGGGATTAAAGTTCTTCTCATAGTCACAAGGTGGAGTTGCCTGGAAAGTAACTGTAGTGGTGCAGGAGTGTGGGAAGATGTGGGGGGAAATGGTTGCCGAGCTGAGATACCACACACTGTACTTGGAGCAGCTGAGGCTCAAGCATTCCCTTGTGCTCAGTCTGCCAGACAGGCATTTTTGGCAGAAGAGCAAAAAGGACACCTGGAGACAGCAATACCTCAAATTACTAGAGGCAGGCTTGCAAATGCTCATCTGCCAAAGCCTAACTTGTAGTAAGAACATCCACTGCTCTCCAGTAGTCAACAAACAAAGTTGTTGCTGTATGGTATCAATAGAAGCAGCTGGTGCAAGTAGTGGGTCTAAAGGAGATGAACAGGAGACGAACATTAAGTGCTCGTAATTTGTGCTCCAAGGTCTGCAGCTTAGTTCAGATCAGTATCCCATAATACAGAAGATGCATTGTAAAACTAAAGCTGTGTTTTCAGACATATTCTTTTGTAACAGCACCAACTTTAAGCATCCCTATTTGTCTCCAGCTATTCTTTTTCCCCACATTACCCCATCAACAATGCAAGCATAGCTGTTAGTAGGGCCATACAATGAATTAGATCTGGGAACTGGTCCAGGTTAAAAATAAACAGCAAAAATGAATACCAGGAACAAGCAGGATAGGGGGGGGAAATGTTTATGCGAGCACTGTTGCTGAAAGAAATGTAAGAAACTTTGCACTAGTGAATTCTCATTCACTACTGGAGAAAACAACTGTTGATGTGCAAAGTAAAACATGAGATCTATGTCCTGGCTGTCTGAGGAAAGCAATCACAATTATTATTTATCTTTATATCTTATTGAAGGGATTATATTAATGTGAGCTACTATTAATTTGTTACATAAATGTTGTTGTCGTGTAGAACATAGCCTAGCCAGGCCCTTCTGTAATCTGTAAGTGAAGAATGGGTTTAGAAGTTAAATATTAAAAATTACTTCTGTGCTGCAGTGAAGGAAAAAGTAACTGTAAAACTCGAACTAGAAACTAGAATTAGAGAGTTTCTAGAGTAAAATCCTGTGCTATAGCATTAGAGTACTTCAGTATTAGAATTTGTAATCTTCAGTACAAAATAGACCAACAGTCATGATAAAAGCTAATTGAAATGTATAAAAATGGATACTTATTTTCATAATTACAAATTAAATGAGAAAATCAATTTAATCTCAAAGTATGTAAATAGAGAGAAAAGGAGCTACCTTTTCTGAGTAAACATTAATGAGCACTGTTGTGTATGGAATAAGAAAATAATCCGGTCAGTCAGTTTATTCTTACTGGTGGAGTCATCATACCACAGGACCTGAAATAAGTTTATAAAGTGAAAATTGAATGAGAAAAGCTTGTTATATTTGGGGAGAAATCAGATTTGCAAAGGCTAAGACAGTCTATCTGATGTGTTTGTAAATGGGTCTTTTGATTCATGCAAATAGGGCATGGCACACTGTAGCTCATATCTGCAGTTAGTTAAAAACAAACAAGAAAAACACAGCAGTGAGCAACTGGATGTACAGATGTTGAGATACCAGCATTCCCCAGGTACACAGTGAAGCTGTGCCACAGGCAGAGGTCTTTCTACACCCAAGGATTTTTGCCAACCTCTTCTAACATCCCAACACCTTAAAGAAACATATTTTGTCTTAAAGCATGGATCTAATAATTAGTTTCAAACACAGCCATATGTCTGGATTTTATGCCTTATAAAGTTTGAGGGGCTATGATTTTTCTGGTAAGAGGAGAACTATCTGACAGAATTATTTTTTGTTAGTGAAATTTGAAAATTGGGAGTGGAAGGCAGTGCATTTAGAGCCCACCTGCAATGGAAAATTTTTGATCCACCTGAAAAGGATAATTTTTAGAGATTTCAGTGAAACATGAAGTTGAGAACATTCTGCTTCAGACAGTTTTAAGTGTTTCTTTGCTCCAGTGAATTTTCAAGATTTTTGAAGCCCTCTTAAAAGGAAGCAAATATCATTTTGAAATGTTATGTTTAACTATTTAATAAGAAAAAGGTCAGAATAAAATAAGGGGGTGTATTGCCAGTAACTGTTGTGAGGTTTGTCTGTGCTCATTCCTGATGCTGATGGAGAGATTAGCTAAGATTTGTTGTGTTTTGTCTCTGGGCACTCCCTGCGTATCCATCTTCCAGATCAAATGCCTCCTTTCGTATTCAAAACTCTGTCCTTATTTACATGCCCTGATTTATGGAAGATAGGGGTATATCCTTTATCTACCTGACTAATAAAAGGATGGCATGAACTACATTGGTGTAGGATAAATTTTTTATCAAGTGGTGTCTCTGTGGCCTACTCTCTATACTTTTCACCTCTTGTGCAAGTAGCTTCAGCAGAAGTGAAACGGTTTCTGAGAGTTCAGTTTTCACTTACATCTGGCAAATGGTCTCATCATTTATAATGTTCAAGATTTTAGAATGAGAATGCAGTTATTTTATAAAGGCATAAATGATGTTGACATGACTTTCTTTATTCCGAATGATTAAAAAAATCCTTGTTTCTCCCAAACATACCTTATTTCCAAGCTAATGTTACTGTCTAAAGTCATAGTAACTAGCAAGAAGGGAACACATTTGTTAGTGTTCAATGGCTGTTTGTTGGTGATGCGAAATGAGATGCTGGTCTCAGCCTGTGTTTGTTGTACTTACAGAGGCTGCTGTCTCAGTTGTCACCCTTCTTTTAACACTCAGCAGAGAGTTAAAGAAGAGAATTGCATCTTTTTGAAGGCAAACCTCCAAAAGCAGGTTTGAAGTAAATCCACCGGGCAGATGGGAAATCTTCCTCTCCCACTTCCCACATTGTACCTCCTTTTGTGGAAAATCTGATGTTGTCATTCCAGAGCTCCTAAACCATCTTTGAGGTAGAAAAGAAAGAGATTTGATGTTTTAACTTAAAGATTAAGTTTTAACTTTGAGATTAATGTCTTAATCCAAATTTAAACAAGTCTTTAATTGCTAAAAACCAAACCTTTTGAGATTTAATCATGCCATGCTTGCTGTGGCACAATAACTGAGGGCGCAGACCAGATGCAGAACATCTCTCTGTAATTGTCTTGCCACCAGTCCCTAAGATTTTGAAGGCAGTGAAAAGAAAACCCAACTTAAAAATTGGGTCACAAGTCAGTTTTTAAGGCCATAAAGAGTCTGGGAATAACACTAACAGACTGCTTCAGTACTACTGGTGCCCTGGAATGATCCACCATATGCAACTTGGGAGCTCTTAGTTATTCCCTGTTTAGTCAAGGAAGTTTAAGACTAGATAACATTTATCTTCTGGCCCTTGTCAGTGCGGTTGAACACGGCATAGATGAGCAAAATATTTGATCATGAAGATGTTAAGACACTGGGTAGTCAAGTTGATGCTGTCTTAGTGAACAGGCTTTTAAAAACCAATTCACAGTGGGGAAAAGTCTTCAAAGCTTGATGTGTTCTGTTCGTTCTTGAGGACAACTCTCTGAAAAGGTTACAGATGTTCCATGATCTGTATATGAAGAATTTAGTAATAGTAGTAAACAATAATAATATATATGAATAGTAATAGTAGTGTTGAAAACTTCATTATTTGTGTAGTTCTTCAAGAAGGAAAAATATTGAATAAATCTAATTAGCAATTAAAAGTTGTGCATGTAATAGGAAAATATGCCAAACAACTTAGATTGGAATACAGTTAATCAAAATTTAGCCTCTTTAGTCCATCTTTTGTGGAAAGATGAAACCCAGGATTGTTTCTTTGTACACTGTGAAAACTGAGTAAGAATGAATGGGTATTTTATAATTCAATGACAACATATCATGTTCATTAGCATGTAGTTAAGGATATTCCCATATGTGACTGTAATGTATTTTAATTTTTTAAAAACATTCATTTACATATATAGTTGAGTGCTGCACATGAGCATAGGTTCTGTAAAGCACAACTTCTAGTTGCATGGTGAGAGCTGACATTTCAAATACACAGAAAACAAAGTGCTGTCTGACAGAGCAGACAACAGGCTTGCAGAACTTTGTACTTGAAAATAATGAATTCAGGAAATACCTTGTGCCTGACCCCAGCAACAATCTCTTCCTCCCTAAGAGTGATCTGTGCTCCACAGTAATGGCAAACACTGAGGCTAGGTGGGGGGGGCATGGAAAAAGAATCTATGACTAATGCAAATGTCTCCTTTTTGTATGGCTCCATGTCGCCATTTTTGCTTATGTGAAGCAAAGTTCTGTACTTCTCTCAGGGAAGTTCTGCATTCTGCAACTGAAGGCACCATTTTCTTCTCAAAGAACAGGAAAATACATCCTAAAGCTGCCTAGGATAGCAGCCATGACAAGATAACATTTTAAATCCAGTCTGTCTCCGCTGTTCACCCACCATTTTCAAATCAGTATTACGCATTATTTCAATAATTCTCCTCCCCTCTGATTTGAGTTCTGTGCTTTATGACTAAGTGAGCAAGGAATCTATACAAAGATCTAGAAAGTCAGCATTATTTTATCTTGTGAACTTATCTGTGAATATGCAAGAAAGTGGTATGGTAGCATAATTTGTTTTATCTCAAGAGTTGGTCATATCTATTGATACACCTCTGAAAGACAAAAAGAAAAGAATATATGAACATGTGTTAGAAAAACCCCAGTGATTTGTGTTGGTGGGCACCACTTCCCCCTCCCTGCAAGGGTTGTATACAAGAAAACAAAGAATGTCCTTATTATTGCTTGGTGATCATCATGATTTTCCCATGTGTTCCTAATCAGGAGAGACAGGGGCTGTGACTTTTTATTCCCTTGCCCCTTGGGAAAGTATTTATGGTAAAACAAAGTGGGCATAAGGTGTCTGTTACCCAGACCCTTCAAATAAATCTAAATCAAATCTTAAGTAATCTTCTAACACCAGAATAAGTAACTTCCAAGAGCATGGATAATTCATGAGTCAGGTCCCACATCTCCCCCATCCCAGTCTACCTGCTTGTCATCCACTTTCCAGTAATGGATAGCTTGGGCAGTCTACAAATAATCAAGACAGAAGGTTGTTTCAAGAATAACCAAGACAGTAGTCAGTCTAGCTGCAGGGCCACCTCCTAGAACACTGCAATTTCTGAATTATCCTTTTAGTTAAAACACTTCTGTACCTTCAGAGAAATAAATCCTGACTCTGCATTTGGAAGGATGATACTGCAATTGTGTAATTCTCTACTGCAGGTAAAGAAAATTCTAATTTGCTTTCCTGTTGCAAGGCTGGCCTGTCAACAAAATGTCTGGTTCTCTTGTCTAAACTAAAAATTGATCCAGCAATATATATAATTTTTTTTGTCAGTCAGATGCTTAGATAAGATCTAGTCCCCATTATGAATGTTTGCAGGCTGCAGATGCAGAGCTTTCTGTCTGGCAACTGCCTCCATATTTCCATATTTCATATAGCCATTATCTCTTTCATAATATTTAGGCATTATCCATTTCATAATATTTGCAGTAGCCTGCCAGATAACTTCAGCAAAGTAGATGGAAAAGTGTCACTTTCCCCTATGTGCATCACACGGTTTCTGTTCTCATTATTTTTCCCAGTTAAACCCAGCAGCAATAAAACATGAATAAGATAACAGATCACTACTGTTTATATTTGCTTGTGTTTTAGCCCTATACTATTTTAGATTCTTCTGCTTACTCCTAGGTTGTATTTAATTATACACATTTGTAAGCATATCAAAGTAGCAGAGTAATCAGTGTGAAGGGAACAGTAGAGACCCCAGCTCTCAACTCAGCTCAGCACTGCAAGGGACTTTTCACTGTCCCACTCCAATGTATCATGTGTCACCCATGTTGACTACAGAGGTTTTAAGACTCCACAGTAAGGATTAGGTGACAGTAATGAGTTGGGGTGCTGTGCATTCTGCCATGATCATCAGAAGAATAGTATTAACCTGCTTTATGGTTTCTATACCTGTTTTATCCACTGTTTTGATGTTCCTAAATGATAAGTTATTCAGATCTGTGGTCAAAAAAAAGAACTGAAACATCATTCCACCTTTCTTGACCCTGCCTAAACCAGTGCTTGTCAAACAACTAGTGATTGCATGTTACAGTAATATTTTATTTAGATGTTATTTCTTCATTGTGTTTTTCTGAAGTACTGTAAGTATTCTACTCTTCTATGTTATGAGGAGATCAAAAGCAATACTAGATTGAGAAGAACATCGAATTGTATCTCCCTAATATTGTGAGTCAACTCCTTTAAAAAAGATTGGCACAAACATCAAGATTCCAAACAGGTAGCATGAAACAGAGAGAAAACATCAACTAGTGTACTATTTGGGTCATGCTACAAGTGTACAAGTAGCACTGCTTTAAAGTCAATATTAATAACCAATATTGGATCAAATAAAAGGTCAAAGTACAGAAAATCTTATTTAAATTTCAAGGGTATAAAAATGTTGTTAGAAGTGTATGTAGGTTTTTTATAAATATTCAAAATATGAATGGAAAACTAACAGTAGATAAAGAGCAACCGTAGCTCTAATATCATAGTATTAATGCCTCCTTTTTCATTGATAGGTTCAAAATAGCTTTAAAGTATGATCCCAGGATTATCAGTGTATTTCACTGCAGAGAGGAATGAACTCACATTGAGGAATCATTTAGTGGCAGAAGCAGAACAGAATCTGTATAGCTTGTGGAATGTTGAACACAAGACCCCTTTACCATGAGTGCCCTTTTTTTGCTAGGGGGTCAAAAGAACAATCTTTATTTATGTTTTCGTCTCCCTTTTTACGTGGGCTGTGGAAATGTCGATATTTGTACTGTAGTCCTTTTGTTGGAAGAAAATAAGTTCAAAATTAGCGTACAGTTTAGAATCTGAAGAGTTGTAAGCTGTACTGATGGGGTAACTGATATACAATTATAACAATAAAGGATATTTCAAACATATTAGCAATCTGTTACTGAAGTTTTAAGCAAATCAGTAATAATACAGATATCAGTGGATGCTGCAATAAAAGCATGTATTGTGAAACTTGATATGAATAGACGGCAGTCTGCTGTCAAAAATAGGGCCTTTTGCTGCTCAAATCTATTTCTCAAGCTTTTGTCCATAATGGTTGTCTCTTCCTTTCCTTTCTTGTAGCAAATATATTTCCTAAGGAGAAATGTTGAATGGGCAAAGCAGAAACTTCTAGTTATGCTGTGAGTTCTTTTGATAAAGGTGAAACGCATCTGTTCTGCACAAGCCCCACTTTGTGAAGGGGCTGTAGAGCATTTTGGGTGGATGGAAATAAACTCACAAATACATCCTGGGACCGTACCCGTGTCTGTGGTTTTTTTAGCTGATGTCCTGGCCCAAGAGCTGCTACATTCCTGCAAATTGGGTGGAATCCAAGGCCTGTGGTATGGAGAAGCATGTAGAGACCCCTCCAGTTTGGTGCATCTAGATCTAACACTGCACCCACTGGATTCAGTGGTAACACATCTGATGGTTGTAGCAAAACTAGAATTTTTTCCCTATTCCAGCACATCTGCCAGGGAAGCCACACTAGGGTAGAGTTTGTGATCCACTTGTGTGCATGCACATAGATCTGCCTTTCAGACTGAGCATATGAATATAGGAAATATCTTAGGGAGAGTTTCGACTTCCATGCTATTTTTGAAGCTCATTATGAACCGGTGAGTTTATATAAATACTGTGTAACAGTGATAGCCTCAAAACTTCAAGGTTGCTTTATATACTGCGATGAGTCAGTGAGGGTGCTGGCTCTGCAGCACTGGAGGCTGTGGGCGGGCGGTGGAGCGTTCTAAATACATCACACACAAACTTTCCGAATAAGTAAAAATGCGATTTCCCTAATTGAAAAACATTTTTATTTTTCCTGTCGCGGGGAGTTCGGGGCTCCCTCTAGCGGGTAATTTTAGAGGCAGGAGCTTTTCTCATGGGCTCGTTCCGGGGGAGTTTTACGACCGAGAAACAAGATGGCTCCAGGAGCATCCAGAGTTAAAACTCGCCCGGGCGGCTGCAGTGAAGTTAAGAGGAAAGCGAACACCCTCTCTGCCCGGACGCCGAGACTCTGGCAGGGCTCGCTCCTCGGGAGCGGCCGCAGCCTTCGCTTCACACAGCGCTAGTCCCGGCACCCAAGGGCGGAGCGGCCGCCCCGCTCCCCCCTCCCCAGCTCCACCCTCCCCAC
>VXAU01005247.1:801875-820070 GCA_013399695.1 Formicarius rufipectus
TTCCTTTCTTGGTTTGCCCCCCCCCCCCCCCCCCCCGTGATTTTTCAGTCTGTTTTACTTCCTGGTTCTCTTGTCTCAAAGCAGGAGTCAGGGACAGAAATGGATTGTTACCGGGTATTCCTACTAGTCTTAAATTTTAGTTTCCTTAGTAATATTTTTTAAGGTACGGATTTTTTTATTTTTTTTTTTTTAATTTTGAGACTATTTTAATACTGTTTTAAATTATGTGTTTGGGGCTTATTTGACCAGACAGTGCCCTGCTAAAGCTCTCATTGCACGGAGAGTGTGTGCTTGTCACCCGAGATGTGTGTAAAACACCCGAGGAGTTCCTGCAAGGAGAAATGGATGTCTGGGCTGCTGAATGCTGAACCCTGCAGTTATCTTAGCTGCAAAAGTAATTAAATTTGATTATTTTTCTTCTCATTATACTGGCACAAAATAAGAGTGGGAAAATAATACTGAAACAATCAAAACTGGCAGGGAAAAATAAGAGGTTTTTTTTTTCTTTCCCATACCTCCAGCACAGTTACATTTATAACTGAGTATGTGTCTCTTGTGGTCTCGATTACATCCTGTGTTTTTAGCTGGCAGCGTTTCCTCTGCAGAGGCCCTGCTCTGTATGCCATCATACATTTCTGTGTATATTAAAAGAACAGAATCAAGATGAAATAGTAAATGAAACTACAGGCCCCCCCCAATAAATGACGTTTTGATACTAATGCTTGGCACGAACTAAGCAGAGGTATATTTACCATCATGTTTCTTTTTGTAAAAGCAAGGAGTCTGCTGGCTTTGTGTTGTCAAAGAAGATTGAGCAATTCGTTTAAGTCACCAAATGTGTTAAGCTGACCTCTATCTCCCATTCTTTAATATTTAAATACTTGAAGACTGTATTTCTTCAGTAACATTTTCTGGAAATGGAGCTTGGCTGCAAATCCTCACCTACAGAAGTATCTTTTTGTATTTTTTTTTCCAGTTTGCATAGAAGCATTTTTGGAACAGTGAGCTCTGCTAACAGCTGTATTCAATCTTGAGTAAAATCACTTCCTGAAAAAAGTGAAATTAAACTTAATATACAAGCTTGCTTGGAATATAATACCAGGGAGTTAGGGAACTTTGTGATTATGAAACCAAATTCATTCACCCTGCTGAGGTAATTTCTTGTAAATTGTACACTATGGAAATCTTTAATCAATGTCAATGTTTTTAAAGCTAAAATTCATGTGATTCAAATGTGCTTTTTATTTCCCCTCATACAGAGAGTTTGCTGGATTTGTTCTTTCATTTTTTTAAAAAAAAGAAGAATTTTCTTCTGTTGTGTGAGGTGGGAGAGAAGAGGAGTTAGGGCATATAGAATGGCATTGCTACTTGCCCTAAGTGTTTGGCATTGTAAGTCTGGTCATGAAAACCATGTGACTGATTAAAAAAAAGACAAATATTTAAAAGCTATATCTGATTTTGTAAAAAGAAATTACTTAGGGAATCAGATTGTTCTGAAGTTTAACACTGCAGTATTACACAGAAGGGGTGGGAGGTGTTCTGTATTTTTTAAAGTATTTAAGATGAAATATGAGATTCTGTATGTATTTATACTGGGATGCAAAGGTAGAATCTGAGCTCACCTGTGTACTGGTAAGCATCACTCTTGTGGTTATAGACTGATACCACAGAATGATGCTTAACTCACAGTCAGACATACCGTTGAAGTTGAAACCCACTCTGTGGAGTCTATGCTGCCCAGGATACAGGAGCTTCTAAAGGCAAAACAGAACTAAAAGCATCCATGAACTGAAGTGGCATGTTAGAGTTGTTGACATAAGTCTATTGTTCATCTGACTTTATGATCCAAGGCCTTAAAATAAGACCAAAAAGAACAAGACACCAAACCAAACCTGCTCAGTTGTATTCAATTTTAATTAGAGGAACAGAGCATTTATTTGCATCCCTGTAGGGGCTGAGCAGCGGAGTCCATCATTGAGGCACTCCAGTAAAGCCCTGCCTTAGCTCGTACCTCATTTTGTGGGTACCTAAGGATCTAAATATCCTCTGCATGTATTTCTGCATTCAGAAACTTGGAAGCAGAATCTGAGGGTAAAGATTTAAATGTGATTTTCTTATATTTGGGATGAGTGCCATAGCCACAGGTTAGAGTCTTCTTCCTTATTAGCAGTTCATTATTTTACATAAAACTCTGACCATGTTGATAGCAGAAATTGAGAGACATCCAATGCTCAAGACAACAGGCACTAGGATGGAATGTGAGTGCTGCCTCCAAATTGGAGTTTCTGTTTCTACTGAGGTGTTCTAACTGTGTGTTTCTTTTGCAACTCGTCACACTTATGGTTTTCTTCTGAAGGATGTGCAGTTTCTCTTCCCTTTCCCTTTACTCATGGCATGAGTAACCTAAGGGCCTACCTTGGAGCAGGAAATTCCAGAGGGGGGAAGGCCACCTACTATGTGCTACAATAGCCAAGTGACTGACAAGTTGCCATTTAACTTCTGATGCTGTCAGCTATAAAGAGAAACCCTCCTTTCAACAGAGTTTTGCTTTAAAATCAAATTTCACTTCCTGATTTACCCAGAGGCAACAGGAAAAAGTAATCTGAAATATTTTAAAATACTCAAAATTCTAAGAAAAATAAAATTTTGTGTGAGCACTGACGTCTTAGCTGTATTTAGCTAACAGAACATATGCAAAATGTCTCCCATGTGTCATATTGTGGGTTCTGGAAAGTAAAAAAGGTACACATTTTAACTCTTAACCCATGTGCTTATATGGACAACATTTCCCTTAAGATAAGTCCAGTCCTTAGAAATATTTGCTGTTTTTATGATTCATCAATCTAGGGAACTTTCAGGGCAAGTTAGTTATCTATTGTGAGGTGCTGGGATTCCCTTATTGCTTTGTATGTATTTTACTTTATTTTTGGGTTATCTGATTTTTTTTTTCTGTGAAAAATACAGGTGTAAAATGCAATACAAATACTTTTGTACAAAAAATACCTATTGGAAGTTTTCTTTTAATGCAAATAAATACAATTGCTTTCACCCCAACTGAGCTCGGTTATGGTGCTTAGTGAAGCAGAGTATACCTTAGGACTTTGGCCGCTTTATGGTTAGAACACCGTATTTGAATTGGCTTTCTTGTAAAATGTAGGTTGTATGCTCATCTGCTAGATGATAAAACCCCCTTGGGAACAAAATTCTTTTTTTCTGAGCATGATTCCTCTTTGTTTTATCCAAATTCATGTAACTAAAGTAAAATGCAGACCACCCCAGCCAGTTTTTAGTTTTGCCGCTGACAAAAGAACTGAGCATTTTTTCCATTCCTTGTCCAAATTGTTAAGATCCCCCTGAGGACCTTTGTTTACAGTGTCTTCTCATTCTTTTTTTTCCTTGACATTCTTCCCTCCCTCCAGCAGTGAGATACTAATTAAAGAGAGGACACAGTGACCCTGGGTTGTTTAGAAGTCACAGGGGAGTGGTGGTGGCACAATGACAAAACCATCCCTGCAGGAAGTAATCAGGCAGGAGACCCAGCATAATACTCACTTCCATCACCTGAAAAACCCTTTCAATTTAGAGATCCATCCCAGAAGCAGATTTATTTTCCCTTTAATAAAGTATCTTCATTACAAACAAAGCCTCCGTATCTCTCTGTGTCAGTCTGTTTAACAGGGTTATTTTACAAGTACTGGTTTTTCTTAAACAATTGTGAAAAATATTTCTCTTAACAGTTTGTAAAGTTAAAGCAGTATTCGTAACATGTTAGCAAACATTATCACTTTTGTCTTTAATTTCAAGGGAAAAGTAGTTGGTTATCATTATTCCTCCAGCAGGATTATAGTCTTACCTAGTATATAGGAATTTTGAAATTTTATGATAGCTATTATTACTGAATTACTAGCTCATCAAGACTTGTGGTATTTTATGAGCACCTCACGACAGAGAAATCCAGCATTCATTCAAAATTAGGTTTTGTAAACTGGACCGCAAAGTAACTTTGCATTTACGCCTGTGAAAATAAGATTTCTGTTTGTCCAGAACTCTCCACTGCAGGGCATTTCCAGGCTAAGGTGAAGGCTGTGTCCTGCAGCGTGTGCTGGGGCGCCGCCTGCTCCCGTGCAGCATTCTGCTGGCAGAGCCAGGGAGACGCTGTTGGTATGGTAGTGCGACCAGTTGGATAAATCAGCAGGCTCTAGCCCTAGCCCTCAATCTTCAGTGTTACCTATATAGTTTTATCTTGTACCATAGAAAAATCCAGCCGATTTCAGTAGCTCTCCCCTTGGGCTAGCCTGCGTAAATCAGATTGTAGTGTTAAAGTTAGCAATATGATACCTATCATTCCTGTTGAATGCAGGGAAAAAAAAATCCCACTGTCTGGGAGCTGGATCAGACTGTAGACAACATGCGTTTTAAAATGCATAATTAAGGGATTTTATGATTTTTATCTTTATGGGGTTTTTTTGTTTTTTTTTGGTTTTTTGGTTTTTTGGTTTTTTTTATCATTGAGAATAAAATTAACTGGGAGAAACATGTAGAAGAATCCTGTCTGAGAAGGAGAAAGCACCACTGTGTCTTATTCCACAGCTTGAACGAATCAGTGTCTTAAAAGTAATCTCTTAACTGACGTTTTGTCTGTTGGTGTTTTTTTGTTGTTGTTGTTTTGGTTTGTTTGTTTGTTTGTTTTAACTAAAAATTCTTGGAGGCATGGCGATACTGGAAAAATTACAGGTTTAGTGTGTCCATTTCACTGAGTGTCAATCTCTGCAACAAGACTTACACTTACAATTAAACATTGTTTCTTCAGCCCAATTTAAAGTTTTAAGTGTAACCCAAGTGTGGTAGGCATGGATCCATTGTATCAGGCAGTTCCACATATCTAACATGCCGTTCACTTTCAGATTAAGAGGTGTAAAACATGTATGGAAAAAAATCAGTGTATATATATTTTCAGTTATTTTGCAAAATCTTTGATTATACCAGTCAAAATTATCTTGATCAAATGTAAGGGTTTATGTAACAGTATTTATATTTTAGATACCAGGCACCAGAATTTTGATAGTATTTGTTCTGTTTGGGTATTTTTTCATTCTTATTTTTTAATAACCCACTGATTCCTCAAAAACTAAGGTACTGTCTGTTTAGATTGGCTAGTGGCCTTGCATCTTCAGGAAGGCATTATGCCCTATCACCCTAAACTGTCCTGGAAAACAGATTATGTCCTTCCCTGCAATGACTCTGTGACCCTTCACACCTCCCCAGAGTGTGAGCTGTCTGTGTAACTAGAGACCCACAAAGTCACTACTGTCTGGGCAACAGAAAGAGCTAATAGTATTGAATACTATCAAAACCTGATACTGTGGCCAGATCTGTGCCCTATGAGACTGCTTGGCTGTGCAGATGTGGTCCAGGGGTCAGGTACGAGTACACATGAGCTGCACTGCTGCTGCTGTGTCAGAGAGCACAGGGCAGACCTTGTGACTGTAGAAGAAGAGCAGTACCTGGAGCCTGCCTGGAACTCCTTGCAGCTCCCTGCACGGGTGCCCTCTTCCTCACTAAAGAAGGCTGTATATCACAGGTCTGGAGCCAGGTGTGGGTTTTGGCACTGCTAAAGGAACAGACTCACTGTCACTGATGCAGCAGAGTGAGTAGAGCAGTGGTGACCAGCATCCTCTCAGGTTGGCTTTTTGGGTGCTTGGACCATTTGTGGGAGGCAAAGATAGGCATGAATGCAGGGACTGTACAAGGGAAACAGCCTGCTTAAAATGAGAACACTGACCCTTTGGACACCACTAGGGACTGCGAGGTTGGACTAGAAAGGAGACTAAAATAGGAAGGGACTAAAAAATGCCTCTGTCTGGGTAATCTTCAGTTTTGGAGCAGTGCAGATGTTTGAGATTATGATGAGGAATACCTGTTGCCAGACTGAAATTGTCACCTTTCAAAAATTTGGAAAAAAGATGACATATGGTTTGTTTTTTAAGTAACGTTTACCAAGGAGAGTACATTTGTGCCAAGTTTTCACTGCATCACATCATGCAGTTCATGCAGCTTTGAATCAGCACAGAGTTTCCTTGAACTTGATTTAGTATCTCAGGGAATCACAACATCATTGATTCCATGCAAAAAGTGTCAGCCAGTGTTCTTGACATCACTGTTACTTATTGCACTGCCCATTTGAATGGATTGTTATTGTTCAGATTCCTTTCTGGTTTTGTAATGGCTGCATTTCACATTAAAGTTCAATGGTTTAATTAAGGAAATGACTGAATAGGAAGTTACTGTAACTGTGATTTCAGATATTGAAGAAAGATTTGCCCTACATATGAGCAAATTCGTGAAACTAAGGTTTTTGTTAAATGTGCGACATCTGCACTATGTTTTTTAAATGACTGATGTTCAAATGAATAAATCACACCATTTTCTTTCTCTTTGTGGAGCTTTATTAGTTTTTTCCAAGCTTATAGTATATTGCAGTGTTTTTCCCTAAAATATGGTTTTAAACAGATTATTTCCTTTGCATGTTTAATTGAGATCTGAAGACTAAACCAAGGACATTCTGTGTTTGCAAATGTCTCTTGAAATGAAAACATTTTATGTGCTGCTGTGTAAAACCCTGAGTAGCTGCTTGCTTTCAGTTTTGAGGCTGGTCAGGGCTCTGCAGTCAGACAGCATCTTGATATTGCTGTTCCCTCGGCAGTTGGATGGGATTTAGTAGTTCTGCCTCCATTCCCAGGTCTAGCCAAGCCTGTTATATGTTACAGCTGCTCTCTACATCAGAACATTAGGGGAAAATGCATACATTTATCTATAGATATAAACTGTATCAATTTTCTTTTCAATTTCGTAGCACATCCACATAAACAGTTGATTCAGTCCAGCTAAGGAGTGTGGTACTATCTCCTCTGAAGAGTGGAAAAAGTGGTTGGCATGGATGTGGAGAGGGAATGCTGTGGCTGGGAGAGACATCTCTTAAATCAGATTCGATAAAAAAGAAGTGGCAGAATCTCAGGGAAAAAAAAAAAAAAGGAGCTCACATCTACTCAAGTAGTCCCAAGTCCCCACTCTGCCAAATGGTGTGTTTATTAGTTTGATCAGCTACCAAATAATTACAGTGGCACAGTAAATAGCATGAAGTGCTATCTGTCATCTGCAACCTGGAGTTTCTAAGCTTGAAAAGGCAAAGCTTCCCCCCACCCCTCCCAGTATGTTTACTTTTTAGTTTACGGCTCATGAAAGGAGCAAGGAGCAGTCTAGCAGTCCAGCACAAAGATCTGTAGGTAGGTATCATAAAATGATCTCCGTTGTAGGGTGAGTTGCCTGCAGGCAATTGACACTGTCAGTCAAGAACTAGTTGGTGGTTAATGAGAGGCACATTGCTTGGCTGTTTTAGCATTTTAACAAAGGTATTCTAGCACAGTTTTGATTCAACTCTAGGATTTCATCAACCAAACAGAACAGAAAATGAGTAATTAGACAATTTTAAGCATTTAAACCAACTGTAGCTGAGGAATCTAAAATAAAGAATATATGAGGATGTACTATTTTAAATGGACATGTTATGGTAATACATTCTAGAATTAACCTTTTAGTTAATTTAAAACTGCCTTTTGTTTTGTTAAAAAATTAAAGGTTGTCTACATTGGTGACATTTCAAAGACTTAGCCTGATTTTTTGAGGGGAAATAAACAGATTTATTCTGTATTCTACAATGACATTAGTAAAAACTGCAGCAAGGAAGCTCAACGTGAGTTACTTGTTTTGTGTGATTCTACTTAAGTTGACTTGTGGCCAGATATTACATATTTTGATACAAAATACATAATTTATTGTTTAATTTTTTAAATGAAGATGCAAAGTGAACTTTATTTTGCAACTTAAGTCATCTATATCGCAAAGGCTTAACTTCTCATCTAAAAGACTTAACTTCTCCTATTTTTCTCTTCCCCTCTCTGAGAATGAAGAAAGAACAGTTTGGTTAAATCTGCCAGTGAAGCCAATATATAGTGCATTGAATACAGTCACCAAGGGATTAATGCAGCTCTCTGTATTTTTTTTACTCTGGCTAGTTCCTGCAGAATCATATGCCCACATGATTTACTTCCATGAACCATCATGTTGTATGTTGTCACTAGGAAAGAAAGGTTATTCTTTCTCAAGTTACTGAACGCTGAATTAGATTTAAGAAAGCCAAAGATCTAGTAGTGTAAAAAAAATTAGTAGTTTAGTTACTGGTGTCAAGAACAGTTGAGATTACTGTTAAAACATAAGGATTTTTCTTTACTGATACCTCTTTTTGGTCCATTTGTAGTTGCTTTAAGAACACTCCTTTTTCTCCGGGTAATGTCACTTGACTGCATAGATGCAAGTACAGAAGTTAACGATATTCTTACACAGTCTGAGGCACTTTTGGGAACAACCCTTCAGTGGAATGAAGTAGCAACTTTAGCGGAAATATAATGAACAAGGGGATAAAAATGGAAGCATTTAGGCATATTTAGATTTTCAACTTTCTTTTCTAGTCTTTTAAACAATGTCTGTAATTCTGATAATTCTTGAGTTGTGAAGTCAGCGGGGTCTACTCAGAAAACAGTCTGAAATTACTTGGATGCAAAATGTAATTGTTCACTTAGTGCAGAATGTGATTTATATAACATCTCAGCTGACATGATCTGACATGTTTTTATGAATTCTTTTGCAAGGCAAAAGTGCCTCTAGTTGCAATTTATAGTAATGAGACTGTCTGCTGTAAAGTAACTGATTACAACGATAGTATAAGGAGCAAGCATGTTTGCCTTTCCAAGCTATTACCCTTTCCTTGCTTCTGCAGTACCTAAGCCTGTGTTCTGCAGCAGTGGTATCCATGGGTCTCCAAAAGCATTCTCTTTGTCCAAAACCAATTTTGTGTACTTCACCAAAGATAGTTAGATGGTATTTTGAATTGGAGTTCAGCTAATTTGGTAAAATACTGTATCTGACAGGTAAATTTGGAAAACACAATAAAGCTTTATCTACAATTATGCAAACAAATTTTCACATGAAAACTTTTCCAAGATTTTTCAAATAGTGAGAGATATATTGTGTCTTAGGGTCGAAAGCAATATTATGATAGTGCCCAGTTGTCTTCATTATGTACTTCTGAATTACATTAGGGGACAACTGGACCAGGTCCTGAAGTGGGCAGTTGTTTACTTGTAGTTTTGATGGATAAGTAGCAAAATCCTGACATGCATGCATGAGCACATGTTCACATGGATTCATGTTAAAATACTATTGCAAAAATTATCCAAACTTGCTTCCTCCTAGAAAAAGATCATCTATTTCCTCCTAGTAAGTAGTCACAGAAAGTTCCAGCCATTTGCTGAAATAATTTTTGTCTTATTCAGCAAACACAGCTGGGAGTTTTGCTTTTCTCAGAAATGAGTGTAGCAAGTTGTACTTGCAAGCACAGAAAGATTGTGAAGATCTGGTCCCCGGGGAGCTTAGTGCAAAATTCTTTTTGAAGATCCCAGGATAGAGAAAATCCTTGCTATGCAGAGCCTCCGACAGAAGCTGCAGTAGTGGAAGATAGGGGAAGGAGTTGCCAAGACACTGCAGATCTTCAAAGAACACTGGAACTAGGGGCAAAAGTTCAGCCTAATTCTTGTTATCTCAACTCACCCAACTCTCTTGCAGCACATCTGCATAAAATGGCTGGGGTCCGGCTGTGGCATTAACCTCACTTTTCTAGAATATGACTGGAAATGTATTGTTAAAACATTGGTTGCCAGTGCAAATGTTTTGAGTTAAATTCCACGAGGGAGCCCTCAGGCTGAGAGAAGCCACCCAGCCTCCTCCCAGTGCCTCTTGCCAGCCTCCTTCACCATGCCTTCTCCCAGCTGTGTGCTCCTGCCACTTAGCTTGTGATGGTCTTGTTAGACGCCTTGGTGATCCAGCTTAACTCTCTGCCATGGCTGAAAGAAAAGCTGCCAGGTTAGTGATTTGAATCAACAAACAAAAGAAACAGAGGATTAATCAAAGGGTTTGAAAACATGAAGCTCAGAGCAGGGAGGAGGAAAAGAGCAGAAGCTTTCCTCCTTTTCAGCATCTCTGACCATTATATGTCTTGAGGAATATAATCAGTAAATCACAAAAGCACAGTGTAAGTGCTTTCATTCTGAGTGAAACTTGGGACCTGCTGGTAAAGCTCTTATTGATCAGACCAGGATTTCATTCCAGGTTTTATCTTTGATTTACGTGCGTTGATATTGGTGAACGGACTGGTTGTGCAGTATCTGATGGATACTTGGAATCCAACTCAGGAGAATGTGTTGAAAACAACTGTAAGAATCTATTTACTTAAATAAATGTAAAACTTAATTATGATGCAATGAAATATTTTCCCACCATGATTTGTGCTGCCGCCAGCCCATGACACTTAGTATGGAACATTAGTAAATAACTCTGTGAATTACTCCCTAAAATAAATTGTCCTAGCCATCTTGATTAATTTACTGATTACTGAACATAAATATTCAGATCATATCTGAATTTAAAATTGCAGCATCTGAAATGGTGATAGTGAAGACAGACTTGAGATAGCAATGCAGCTGATTGCTAGTTTAGCTCAGAGTGGAAGTGACAAGAAAGCCCTGTCTGTAGCTAATGGGTGTACAGAGTCAGAAGACGGCTTTGGTGTTCACCTCCTGCTTTTCACCTCTCCGTGGTGCATCAGCCACATCCTGTACCTTCAGGTGTAGGTTCTATAGCCCTTCAGGAGAGGGCTGTATCAGCAGGAGCTATACCCTTTCAGCTCAGAGTGGGCTCTGCAAGTTACCGAGGTGTGACATTCCACTGCTGATGCTGATTGCCTTGCTGGTGGAGGGAGGTCTTTCACTGCCATGTCCATAGGCCAGATGTGTGCTGAATTTATGTGGAAGAATTTTCTTATTCTCAAGATGCATCTGTTGATCATTTTGTTCCATGTTAAATAGATGTGGAGATGCTGCAAACATAGCAAGTATGCAATTTCAAAACTCAGAGAAGCAGAGAGTGTATTTCTAGGGGAAAAATATAGTCTACAGCGTCTTGACAGACTGAAATCCATGATGCCTGACAGAGATATAAGCTGTACCGAGTACTTCAGGAACAATTCTATCAAGGTTTCTGTGGAAACTTTTATTTTAAAGATATTGAAAATGAGATAAGATTAAGACCCATTGAACGTTTGCTTAACTTCTGACACATGATCTTGTTTCTTCACTTTGTTCTCTAAATCAGGTCATTAAAATCAGATTGTGTGTTATAAACAAACATCTTTCTGTTTATATGTGATTATAAAACAAACTTGGAGGGTAAAGGCTGTAATTTGGAACCAGATAAAATTTATATGCCCCTTTGAAAATTATATGGAAATTAGTTTCTCACACTCCAACTGAGATGATGTAAATGGAGCCCAGAGGGATGCTACAGTGTTGTCCATGTACTCAGGGAAGTTGGAGCAGGTCAGAAATGAGGTTAATTGACAGGGAAGTATGTGAGGACAGGAAAAATTTGCACAGTGCATGCCAGTGGGTAGAGCTGTCAGTTCTTTGCTTGACTACTATTATTTATCGAACAAACATGACAGGTCTTCATTCCAGGGAAAGGAGAAAGAAACCCAAGAAGAGTCATCTTAGGACAACAACATTGTTTTTAAAGAGTGGTGTTCTGTGGATTTGTTCCAAGATACCCACATGTATACACCTACTGTACATAATCTCCAGTCTTGGCTTGTCACTCCTGCCAGTGTGACTGCTGTGAGCAGCCCAGGTTTGCAGAGCAGTACCTGCTCTGGCTTTTCCTCGGGTGTTCTTCAAGTGCATAGCTTGAGTGTGCAAGCCTGATTTTGCACTAGTGACAATAACTCCATCTTTTTTTTGATGTATCATAAGTGACTTTCTCTGTCTTCTTCCTCTTTTTCCATAAAGAGACATTTTGGATTTAGTGTATGTTTTAATTCCAACCTGGTCCTCATGGCATTAGTGCAAAATTTGCTTATAATACAAATAATGCATGTTTCATTCAAGGCTTCAAAGCATATGTCCCATTTTATAGATGTGTAAAGACCAGGTAAGAGTTTAATTTTTTTTTTTCCTGTAACAGCAGAGCATAGAAAATCGGAATCTTTTGTGGCCTCAGATACCAAGAAAGCAACATGCCAAGGAATAAGATTTATGTCTGGCTGAATTTTGGTCAGACCTCCCACTTTAACTATTGTATAGTGATTTTTTTTTTCATTGTCATTAAAGGTTCTCACTCTTTAAACAGTCAAATTGTAGGAGTCTTTTAATTTCCTTTTTTTTTTTTATTTCTAAAATTCTCATAAAATAGTAACCATTTAAACCTGGTCCATGTGATGAGTAATCTCATCCAAGAAAAGCCAGCACACCAAAACTGAACATATTGTGGCCAGAAAGAACATATTTTCTGCTTAAAAAGCAGCAGATATAACCCTACTTTAGAGCCCCACTAACTGAAATTTTAGAAAAAAAGTTTCTATATTTCCAGATTTTGCTTCATCTTTTATTAATATTTGGATTAAAATGTAAATATATAAAATATAAAAAAATCAAATAGCTACATAGAATCATTGTTTCCTGGAAAATACTTAGTAATATTTTTCTTTCTTCTTCTACTGTTCCATAAATTTATGTTGCACAAAATGTAAAAATAGACAGTCAAGAAAGTGTGTCAAAAGAGTGAGCTCTTCTTAGTAATCTCACTTAAAAAATAAATGTAGTTTAATATAATGTTGAACAACTTCCTACATAGTTAATAACAAAGCAGAAAAAGCAATATGCTTTGTCATTTTGGACAGACTTCATTATTTTATTCTACAATAAATTTGGCAACTGTTTACAGACTTTGACTGCTTTATAGTTTCAAACAAGTGTCTAGCAACATTATCAAGCTAATGGCAGGATTGAGGTCTTGAGAAGTCATTTCAGTTCATTCTACAAATGAGGATTGGATTTTGTCCTGTGTTTTAGTTACTGATTATGAGCAGCCTCCTTAAATTTCTGTTACATAGTAGTCCTTTACAGTAATTATGTTGCATACTTGTGCTTCCCAGAATATACAAGGTACATTTAGGAAGGGGATTTGTTAGGCAGTGGAAATGCTTCTGTAAGGAAGTGTTTTGTCATGGCTTTCAAATAATAAATAATGCATTCCATGATATAAAATGCTGGCACGGCATTAACAAGCGATTGTGTTGCTCTCTATGTTCATATTCTTAACACCAGTCATCAGTGAAGGAATGGCAGTAATTACTTATTATTATGCAATTTATATTAAGTGTCTTTCCAAGAACATTTAAGGAAGCATGGAAGGAATGAACTGCAAGGCTAAAATGAATAGGAGTCAAAGCGTGTTGTTGGAGATGCAACCCCAGTGGCCACAGCAAAGGCATTCTGTGAGCACTGCAGGGAGCAGAGGGCTGCTCTTTTTTTTGGAGAGAGCTGTTGTATTTTAAAGGAAAAAAAATGGCAATAGAGGTGATGGGAAAATCAGAGACAAGTTGGAGTATTCCCAGAGAGAACAAGCTCGAATAAAAAAAATCTGTTACAGTGATTGTGCACAGGTATTTTATAATGAGTGATAACATGCCTTTTTTCTTTATTTTTTTTAATATTCTAATGTAGAGTGTAAGTAATTTGGTACTTTGGTACCAGTATTTGAAATGGTATAGCTGGCAAAAATTACTTGCCTTTCCCTTTTGGTTGTGATTATCATGGCAATTATTTTCTTATTGTTGAATATATTATTGTGGTTATTTTGAAGACTGCATTCTTAAACAACAGCTTCTCATTGTGTATGCAATACCTCGCTCACAGTAGATCATATACTTCTGCAGAAGAAAATTTACAGAAGATTTTATATAGAAAGTGTTTGGCATGTTCACGGCATTACTATGTCCCATTTCTACTGACCTTTCCTCCTCATCCTTACTTAGCAAGATCCAGATTTTTTTTCTTTAATTACCTGTGTACTGGGAATACTTAATAATAAAAACAATTATTTATGAGATTACTTTTCACTAAAGGAGCTTCCCATGTAATGAAGTTTATGTAACGAAGTTTACTCTGCACCTTTGGCTATTAGAAGTGCTTTTCATCCTTCAGTTCTGAATAGATGAATTTAAGCCTAAAATTAAAAATCTGCTTCTGTACAATGCTCAGCTCCCATACCCCTTTATTAACACTTTACAGGAAATGCTTGATACCTCCTGAAGTTCATCCCTGCATACTGTTTCCTTGGCTTGCATAGGGTATTTAAAAGTATTTTTGCATTGTTATGGCTCAGCTTTCTGCCTGCTCTGATTTCTATCTTCTCCATATGACTGGGTGTGATGAGAGGATGGATGCTCAAGGAAGTGAGCATTGTGATGGAAGCCATGGGTTTCCTAGGTCTCCCCAAGGTGGGAAAATGAAGTGCCTACAGTCACTTTTCTACTAGTGGGTCTTCAGAAGGCCCTGAAGAGGACAGGAGAACAGAGTTGTAAGGAAATTCAGGAGATCCAGTCTGGGCTCACAGGAGTTTGCAATAGGCTGTAAGTTTTCCTTTTAAAGCAGATCCTGTGCTGAGGGACCGTTTGTCCTACAGAGTCATTGAATGCCCTGAGGGGAAGTAGCTACTTTGGTTGAATTTTGAGATAAGTAAGGAAAGCTATGAATTTGATTTAGAGCAGAAATGTTAAAGTAGCAGCTTAAATGTGTAGAACTGCTTTTAAAATAATGGCTTAACTGTATGCCAGTCTACTGTTTGTTAAGATTGATAAACATTACAGGAAAAATTTTTGAGTACTTTCAGTTGTCTCCACATTTTCAGTCAAAACTCTCTGTCTGTATTTACACAGTCTCTATGCAAACCTAAATTTCTGAACTGTACATTAAAAAAACCAAAGCAAACAAATTAAACACAACATGTAATTGCAACATTGTAGCACTGTAGTTCAAAAATACATCAGAGCAGCTTCACACGTTTACTTTTTTTTTTTTTTTTTCTGAATCAGCAGCTTTGGGTAATTCAGAGAAGCTCTGAATGATTTATAGAGGCATTTTAGAGCCTTTGGTCACTTTTTTTCCCTCAGGATCAGAATGAATTCTTCATTTGTAACTGCAAGCAGCAAGATGCTTGGCTACCTGCAAGTCTGTTTATACCTGTTGTACACAGTTAATAACGAAGTCCTTGAAAATATTATTTAAATAATCAAATGTATATACATTTATAGGTTTCAGGTTTGGGATTGCTAGATGAGTAAGACTGAGAATGTTCTTTTCAGAGAAGGCATGCTTCTTGCATCCCAGAAAATATGTAGGGGGATTGTTATCAGTACTTGACTAATATATCACTGCACAAGTACTGAAAAGTCCAGGCAATTATCGCAGGCTTTATCAACTTGATCTCAAATACAGGGTTTTACACAGAAATAATTTTGCCTGTATTCTAGAGTAAGAATAAAGCAGCATAAATTCAGATTGGAGGGTACATCACGGAATCTCCAGCCCAACCTCAAGCCCAAAGCAGCACCAGCAAAAAGATCAGGTAGGATTGCTTAGGGCTGTTTGCAGCCTGGTTTTGAAAGTGTTCAAGGATGGAGAGCCACTCAGAGCAATGTCTGGCTGCCCTGATGTCAGATCAGAAACTCTTGTTTCAGTTTAGGTCTGCTGTCCCCTTCTCTCCAGACACACTGCTGTAAGGGGTCTGGCTCTGTATTCTTGATAATCTCATCATAGCTATTGGAAGGCAGCTATTTCCCTGTTTTGGATAAAAATGGAGACAGATTACTCAAGAATTTAAAAAAAGACTCGAAAATATCAATAGGCACATTAGCACTTAGGAAAGCACATTAAGTCTTTACAGAAAATTCTGTAATAAATTTTTCTTTAACAAAAATAAATATTCATATACTATTTTATTGTTATCTAGTAGATATTTACAGGATTATATTTGTTGATGGGTGTTTTCATAATACGTTAGTAAAGAGAGAACTGGTAACCGAGGGAAATGTGCCACGGATTGAATCTGAGAGAAATCCATGACCAATTCATGGGAAGCCAAGGGACATGTGATAGCAGAGAGGGCAAGACGGCAGCATTTCAGATACTGGTTTGGAATATTGAGAGCCTTCCCTGCTTATGACAGTGACTGAGAATAGGCCCAATCGAGGATATAGTGTTTACATCCCTCCAGCCTCTTCCCTGGGGGATGAGGCAGGAAGAGGAGAGGGAAGGAAGCAAGGGATGATTGATGGGGTTTGAAAAGCTTTTCCCCATGAGGGGAAGGTGTGGTCACTGTACGCCTCTCCAGCTAACAAAGCCCTCCCGTAGGTGGAGCAGATGTAAGCTTTGTCACCCCTTTGGGATGACTGCAACACTGCCCGGAACAATATTGTTCTTATTTTTCATTTGGGAATAGAGATTTTAGCAGGAGATGTAGCCTGTCACTGCTACAGTTTGTACTGCTTTAAGACAGTGCTTCAGCACTGAGTCTGACTGTGACAGCTGTGGCCAAGGGGCTGTAATAAGTAAGACCAGAGCACAGATCGCCTGCTCTGTGTGGTGCATCTCGGGAAGACATGAGCACACAGCTACATTTCTGTCAAATTAAGCCATAGGTACATGAACGTATTAAGCCAATATAATCTGATATTTCTGCCAAAACAAGCACTCTTATCCACCCTCTTGCTTCTGCCTATTTTTGCTCACGTGCTACCTCCTCCATTACACTGGCACAAGCAGCAGCACAGCCACATGCTGAACCAGACAAAGGAAATGATCTGGAAGAAAATTAACCTAATCAGAGGAAGAAAAAAAAAAAAAAAAGTTTTCACCCTGAATCAGTTGCTGAGCCCTTGCTTTTTTAGCTGTGATGCCAACTGATGTTGTAGAGCAGACATGAGGCCTTAACCAGACCAGGGAACATAAATTTGTCCTAGCACTAAGTCCCTGTTCTAACTTTATGCCAGCAGTGGGAATACAACTGTTCTATGACCCAGAATGAAGTTAGGGTAGTACAGACAGACGGTAGTACCTGACCTGGCATGAAGTCTGCCTGCACAAACTTATTCCATCAAATGTTTGCAGTGCCAGTGAGCACCGTGTGCCTGCAGTGCTTTTCATCCAGTACTAGCAGCCCTTAAACCTGTGTTATCAAATCAAGTCCAAACTGAATGAGATCCATTTTAGGACCTAAAAGAGGGGGGAAAAGCAAAGTTATGCAGAATGGAGTTCTGCCAAGTGGTAATGCTTTTCTGTACTCAGATAGGCTCTGATCTGTGGTAGCAATATATTCGGATACCAAAATACTAGATTATTTCTAGGTAAGCGCGTAATTGAAGATTATGGCTTTTGTAGAATCTAGTGCTGTCAGATGTTATTCAGCCTTTTGGTAATGAACTCCTTCCCAGCTGTTTCCTATGGTCGTGCTGGGCTGTATGAGATCGGGGCCATGGTAATGACAGAGAGAGGAAGAGAAACCAAAAGGTGTCTGATGATGCATATCCGTGACAGAAGGTCTTCTGCAGTGTCACCGATCAGAGAGTCAGTGGTCTGACAGAGCTATGGCTCTGGACTTTCTTAGAAACTGGATTACCATCATCACTAGGCAATGTAAATGTAGTAATGCAAACAGTGCAGAGTACTAGTGAGTGAAGTTGGAAACTTCTCTCCATGTGTCCCACTCTTGTTGCCTAAGAACTGCGATGTTTCCTAGGCCCAAATTTCTCCAAGAAACTAAGAGTTTCCTCCTACTTCCCAAATGCTGCCTTGAGGCACTGGACAGGGCTGCGACCGGATGTTCCTTCCCCTCCCCGTCCTCTCTAGTCCAGAAAAACTTGAGAGTTAAAGCCTGCGCTGTTTGCCCCCGCAGGGAGCCGCCGGGATGGCAGCTCGGGGTGTTCCCAAGCGCGTCTGTCCCGCTCCACGCCGGGATCGCTGCTCGGGGTATTCCCAAGAGCGTCTGTCCCGCTCCATGCCGGGATGGCAGCTCGGGATGTTCCTAAGCGCGTCTGTCCCGCTCCATGCCGGGATCGCTGCTCGGGCGGGCGCGCCCCGCGCCGGAATGCGCGGCACGCGGACCCGCCGCCCCCCCGCGCGCCTTTCAGGCGCAACCACTGCGCGGCGCGGGGGGGTGTGGGGGGTGCGGACGGGAGAGGGGAGCGCCCCCCGC
>VXAU01005247.1:820153-832007 GCA_013399695.1 Formicarius rufipectus
AGCCCCGCCGCGCCGCAGCCCGGCGGCCGCCGAAGTTGCTCCCCATCCCGAGGGGGAGCGGGGGATCAGGCGGGGCGATGATCTTCCCCAGCAGCAACAGCAGCGCGGCGGGCGGCGGGCGGACCCCGTATCGGAAGCAGGTGAGGGAGGGAGCGGGGTGTGGGGCTGTAGCTCCCCCAGCTCCGCGTTCCCCCAGCTAGAAAAGGGGCCAGCAGCCCCGAGGTGCTGGGGTAGGAGTGGGGAGTGGGGTGGCGGCTGGTGTGAATTGCTGCTTGCAGCCTGCTCACTTCTCGAGATCTGGGATTTATGAAAAGAAACTCTTTTCTCATTCTTTTTATATTTGATTTTTTTTTTCTGCCCGTTGTGAAGAGCCGCGCCGTGACCTTGCCGAGTGCCCGGGCGGCCGCCGCTGGGTCACCTTAGCGGGCGGCGCGGGGTGTGCGGGGCTGTGCGGGGCGGCCCCGGCCCCGCTGCGATCGGCAACAGGTTAGAAAGGACCCGCTGTCGCAACAGCAAAACTTAGGGCTGGATGTTTTTCGCTCGGCGTGAAATGAGTGAAGGGACCTGGGCGCGTTCTTTCTTTTCAAACAACCCTCCAGAAAACCTCCGCCGCCCCTCGGGCGCGCCCCTGGTCCCCCCGGGGAGGGCACGGGGGGACCCTGTGACATTTTATGGGCAGAGAGGTTGCTCTGATAAGATCGGAGCGCTCGCATCTATGGAGCTGTACTGAAAGAGGTATTTCTTTTTTGTTTGTTTAGTCGCTGAAAATAAAATATTTGAAATAGTTTAGTTTCAACATTGCTGGGACATTTCTCTTTGGCTGCACTTTTTACACACACACGTACTTGTGATGTGGGTATTAATGTCACATTTTCTGCTTAGCATGTTGTTTTTTTCATTGACTATTTGATTTAAAAAAAAAGAAAAAAGAAAAGGGGGGGAAAATTACTTTTTAAGTTAATGGGAAAGTGTGCTGTATCTGTGCGCCAGAGGGTAAATGGACTAGAGGTCACTGACAAGCTCCCAGCTTGACAAAGCATGCCAAAAATACTATGGCAGGCTTCTTTGCAGGTGAGGAAAAAAACCCCTTCTGTGTCTGCTGCTCGTAGTAGCTGAAACAAATAATTTGACGGGTTCAGTCAGCAATACTGGGGAAATTTGTCCAGTTTTGCTTGGGGTTGAGATGCATTAAGGGCAGAAATAGCAAACTGAATATAACTGCTGTGCACAGTAAAGTGTTTTACACAAATAACAAGGAAATGGGCTTGGCAATTTTGAACTCTTGGTGCATTGTTGGGATGGCACATGATCTGTGTAGCTAACCTTCATGACAGTGAAAGTTAGACTCTCATATTTTCTTGAAGCTTAAGCAAAAATTGCTGTTTTCCTTTCTCTTCCCTATTATTTTATAGAAATATCTTTTTGATAAGAATCACTGTTGTGTTATCTCAGCAACACTCTGCAGATGCTGCCCAGCAGTGCTTGGAGTTATCTTTGTATCTCGTACTTGAAGTGTTCAAGTCCCTACATAACAAAACATGCTTTTTGTGTGTGCTGGTTTTGGTTTGTTGTTAATAAATGTCCTGGATACACCCATGCTGATGATTTCTTCTGGTGCTCCTGCATACTTTATACATGAAGCCAATTTATTAGATACTGTTTTGTGCTCTCCCTGCGAGGCCCATTAATCGAGGAAGGCCCCTTAGGTGGCTGTGCAGTGTGTCAGGTGCTGGGCACGGTGTTGGCAGGAGCAGAGGGCAGTGGGGCAAGGCCTCTGCTGGCAGGGTTGTGTTTTGTGTGTGGATGTGAGTTTGCCTGCTGGTCTGGAACAGACTGGTAAGATGCTCTTCTTTTCACAGTGCACTCCTTAGATTCAAGGAGCTAAAAGGGCCGACTGAATCAGAAAAACAAACAGACCCTTTTTTCCCCAACAGGCAGATAAAGAAATGAATGCAGGGGTATTATGTGGGCTTAGGACCCTGGGTACCAAAGGTTTCTTTTGTTAGTGTGTAGCTATTCTCTGCTCAAACACTTCCTACATAAGGAGGCAGGGTCTGCTCCTTTCTCCAGCTAAGTACGTGGAAAACTCCTATTAACTTCATTCATGTAGACTAACATCTTTTTAAAGGTTGGCTTTCTGATTCACTCAGACTTCACCTGCAGGGGTAAGCTGTTGTCAAACAGTGCTGAAGAATGTTGTAAGCCAAATTTTTCAAGTATTTATAATTAGAAAAGTTGAGATTAAGTCTCTGCATGCTCTGTGTAACCCATATTGAGACAATTGCATTGTAGTTGTGCTTTAGCCTGAGACACTAGATACTATTAGTGTAGGAGAAGTTGTCAACTGGATTTCCTATACTAACAGCATGTAGTATATGAAGGTGAAACAATTTTAAGTAACTTAAAAATGAAATCAAAATATTTCAGGTAGTTACTATGTCTCTGTAGGTATTGTAATATTTTCAATATCAGAATAATATAAGAGCACTTCCTGTCTAACACTGTTCTGTTTAATTTTTAAGAGTCTATAGCAGATTCCAGTGAAAAGATGATTATTAAGTGACAAAATGCACTATCTTGATTTATTTTTAAGGTACTGTAATGTGATGTGGATTTCGACCTGAATTTAAAATATTGACTAAATACCATATAGCTACAGTAGGTCCAGAGCTTTACCCATACTCTCTTTTTGTTTTCCCAAATAACTGGTGTGTTTTATAAACAAATCTGTGCTTAGAGTATTAGGCTTGTTACCTACTGTGTAACTCAGGCACGTAGGGGCCAGTCGACATTCTCAGTTTCAGGTTAAATTTGTCTGAGTGGTGCCTCGTCATCTTCTCTTTTAGATTACTTGTAAGAATACTAGAATATGGTCTCTAAAGTGGTGTTTTCAAAAGGATTTCCTGTGTTATGGACAGAGAGGTGTGTTAAAAATATTCCTACCAGACTGAAAAGTTAGACATTGCTTAAATGAGTGGCAGCTCATCTGAGAATTGACTTGAAATGCAGATGCAGGCCTAGTTAGAGAATGAAAGCCACACAGTATCTGCATTAGTAACGTATCACAATGTTCATGGCAATACATCCTGTCTGAAAAAGGTCGGTGTAAGCTAATATTTTTACTAACAAGGTTACTTGAGCTATGCAAAGAATGCACATGTGTGCATCTGTAATGCAAAGGAAACAAAATGACATACAATATCCTGCTTAATACAGGCTTTTTTAGCTCTTGGTTTGTTGAGGACAAGATGATTTTCTGTCCCTCCTCCCACTCTTATTATTCTCATGTAAATCGGTAGGCGCTCCTCCGGAGTAAATATTTCTACACTCTGTAAAATTATCATAAATGGAAAATTAGGCTTTCTCCTGCCATCTGCTCCTTGAATCTACAGAGCTACAGCAGCTATTTGATTAGGGATTTTAAATCGCTTTGTGCAGGGAGGTTTCTCTGCTCTCAGGTTTCTCGAAGAGGAAGCCAGAGGCAGCTCTGGAGGCCTGGGATGGAGGCGAGCACGGGGTCCTGCCACCAGAGCCTGGCTGTTCAGCCCAGGGTCCGTGCCTTTTAACAACTTTGCCCAGTAACAGTGGTTCTTGTTACATTTTGATGAGTGTAATGTTTATCTCGCCAGGATAAGGAGATTTACATAGTTTGCTGCTTTTCAGAAGATTAACTGGGCGTAGCAGCACGTGAGGAATTTAACACTGATTTGATGTTTGGCCTGTGTAAGGAGAGACAGGCAAAGGTTTTGATCAGTCTTTTAAGGCAACTCTGTTAACATCAAGTGTCGTGTCCCGGGTTGGGTTTTATGAAAAGTTGCAGGTTAAGGTGGATTGTAATGAATGTTAAATGAAGAAAACTTCTGCCAGTCTCAGGCTAAAAATGTAGATTAGCCTTTCACTCTGTCTGTAGGTTTAACCTATTAAGAATCTACACCTGTAATCCTACCTTATTATTTCCCAGATGGCACTGTGTGTGGTGTCTGTGTGTGAGAAGGAACCTCATTAAACTCTCAAGACCCGGGCATGGTCATAACTCAAAACATGCAGCTCCATGGAGCAGTGTTTGCCCAGAGCGATTTGACATGACACCTCCTTTGTGTGTGGATGGTGCTGGGGGGGCGGCCAGGAGTGAGTAGTCTAAGATTGAGCAGATATCTTTGGTTACACTAATAAATGGGATTAGTGTCTTTTTGTTTCTTTCCGAACTATAAGAACTGTAATTTTGTATAACTGGCTTACTGTGACAGACTATTTCCCTTTACATTGTATACAATGTTAAAGGGTTTACCTGGGTTTTACAAGGCTGAACTGCTGTATAATATATATATAATATATATATATATTATATATATATATATATACCAGCTATTTTTATTTGTCAAGTGCATCCCTTAGATTGTTTGTGAAGTTCTGCTTTATTCTCAAGGGAGCAAAACCGCTCAGTCAGTGGATTTATCTACTTGTGAATGAAAAAAAAAATAAAAGGAAGCACCTTATCTTGTCAGGTATGATGTTATAGATTATGCAAAGTGATATGATTGTCTTATCTCTATTTAGCAATTTGAAGTTTTTGTTTAGTATTTCTAACAGAGGGAATAATATATTTTTTTCTCTTTGTAAGTGTTAGTGTTCAAAGTACGTGCCTTTGCCATTAAAATTCACATGCAAGAGAAGATAGAAGTCTGTGTCTTGAACATCTGCTGGTTTGTTTTGGGTTCATTTTTTTCCCCCTGAAACTTCCAACTGATAAAAAAAATTGCTTGAGTTAACACATTTCTGAAGGGTTAGATCCTTTAAACTGGAACTGCTGGCAGGGAGGAGAGGGGAAGGAAGGAAGGGAGGGGAAAATCCTTTCCTGAGTGCTTGAGATGACTCTTAAAACATCCGCACAGTGCTGCAACCAAGTAAATAAAAATAATGATCATTCGACATTGCAACTGTTTTGGTCTACCTTTTTTTTTTTTTTTTCCCCTTTTTGAAGTCGCGGTTAAAATTGACCTTTGCTTGTTACACGATATGGTGTTTAACAAAAGAAGTTAGTGGAGAATAGGAACCTTTTCTATTGGCTTTCCCTCATGGATCTGTTTCAAACTTCTTATGAATGTTTTTCTCTTTTTCAAGTCCAGTTGTTTTTAAAACATCTTACTTGGGGGACTGTGAACTCTGATAAATCTGTGGTCCTAATGGAGAAGTGCATGGAGATGTTTTGATCTTGGATGAAATGTGTTGGTCAGAAGTTTTCTAGAAAGCCAACAGGACCACATTTGAAAGTTCTCAAACATTGTTGAAGTAATTGGGGGTTATTTTGCATATGTTTCAGAATTGCAGAGCACTGTGGTAATTATATCAGCACTGCAGAAGCCACTGTATTTGTAGCTTCCTGATGCAACAGGAAAGGGAAGGGTTGAGTTAGAAATAGAGGAGAAACGTGGAGGGGAACCATGGATTAGATAAGCACAAGCCTCCTAACCCAGCAACTTGGGAAACATACACACAACAAAAAATCATGTGCTGTAGTGGCTGGTTACTGTGATTAGCACAGCTTTAGCTCTGTTTTCCTCAAGAGACTGTAGTTAGGGCCGTGTAGCTGCAGCTGTGTGTTGACACACAAAGTAGTTTAAAACTGCAGTTGAAGTAAGTGAATGCAGGTGAGGGATTGCTTTAAACAGATTGAAGACGAAATGGGCCCATGTCAGTTTAAGTTAGTTTATTTCTAGCAGTTTAAATTTAGTAACTTTTATTACCATTTATGTAAATTGATTTCAACAATAAAACTTTATATGAATTTTAAGACCTTACATGTGCACTTAGATGCACTGGCTTAAAAAATGTCTAGCAAATATTTTGAAGTCACATGCTCTTCAAAACAGATGTATAGTTGTAATGCTTCAAAACTGTTGTTTTTTAGAATCTGTGATGTACTATAAGGATATATCAGCTTTATGGTCTGTTGCAAAAAAAAAAAAGCTGATCATTACAATATCTAAATATATGATAGTATAATATATAATAATACTTTTTTGTTTATGTGTCCTCATTAAAGATACATTGTTTGCTTAACCATAATGATTTAGGATATCACTGGTGTGTGTCTTATTTGTTTAAAGTATGAAAAATAGTAGACATTTGTGAGGTTGCAGTAGAAACATTGTTCTAGGGAGCCTCCTTTGGGCTTCACTTTCCTTGGTTGAAGAAGAGCAGAAACACCAGGGCACAGAGATCATCAAGCTTAGTTTAGCCTAGTACTTACCTGCTTGTGAAATTAAGTGCTTCTTTACAGCAACTAAATACATATATATAACTTTTTATTTCATCATTGATTTTTGACAGTGTCTCTTATTGACAATGGTGCTTTCACACCTTATTCTGTTTTGGTTTTTTTCTGTTTCTCTGCATAGATGAGAAAGGGATTTATTTATTTTCTTATTTTCTATTGTTTTCTGTTCGTTTATATTTGAGTCTCCCCTACCATATGGTGCTTTGCTTCAAGAAAGTGGAAACATGACTCCTTTAATCATCTGGGTACTACAGCATAAGTGTTAGAATTGAGTCCTTTAGGATATGCAAGATATGTGTGTGACGCTTTTTTGTGTGTTTGAGGACTGAAATCTAAGGATTCAGGTGTGTTTGGATGAGCTAAAGGAGCTTTTCTCAGGATTGTTAGTCACTGCAGGGTACCTTTCATGCCTGTGGTGTTACCAGCTCTGAGAAGGCTGCTGCAACTTACCAGAGGAGTATCCAGTTATCTTTGATAATCTGAAGCAGTGTTTATAGATGCTTGACTTCTTTGAGGTCATTCACAATCCTGTTTTAAGGTTTAGCTGACCCACAGAAACTTTATCAGGTTGTGCTTGAAACAACCTGAAATCACTCAAAACACCAAATAGACATGGGTAAAATCAAATGCAGATCCTTTTTTACAAATGCACAAACAAACATACAGAATTCTTTAAACTGATTAATGGAAAAAACCCAAACAAAATGGTACAGGACCTGAAAGTTTCCTTTACCTTATATGCAGCCCTGTGGCACACAACCTCCAGTCGTCCCAGGGAGACTCTGGTTATTGTCCAACACTGTTGCCTCAAGTTGTGTTCAGAGAAGAGACTGTTTTAAGGCTCTGTATTTCTTTTTGTGCTTAACCCGCTCAAGGGTAAGGGGTAGAGATTTCTTTTTATTTTTTAAAGTAGGTGATGCTTCTTTCACCAGGCCGTAGGTTGTTTTTACCCGATTTAGAAGTAGTGATGTCTGTTGGGCAATGCTGCCTCCCCAGGCTTTGGAGTTGTCTTCAGCTCAGCACTATGGAGATGGTTGATGTGTTGCAATGGTGATTTCATGCTATGAAATAATGAATAAATTTCAAGACTTGTGGTGTTTTTCTTTCTCTTCTACCTATATGTATAGTTTGCTAATAACACTTTAAACAGTTGTGCAATAGATTTCCCAGTGAGCTACTGTGAGAGTGGGGGAGGCCCTGTTGCTCCAGCCTCTGCAGATGACTGAGAGCTGTGTGTCACCTCTGTGCCCATCTTCGAGCAGGGCCATAGTGACCCATTTGGAACTCTTTGTATTGCTACACGCATATGTGTGTTGTTCTGGCTTAGCTTAGCTAATCACTTAGCTAAGGTTTTAAATCACCTATTACAACATGAAGTTCTTTGAAGTATGTAACGTAGAAGTAACATACAGTACAACTTTGTGTTAACTTTGCCCACTGCATCTGTGCTGTGGAAGAGGAGGGACTGAGCGGGTGTGTCATGCATCTGCAAGCACATCGCATGGCCAGGAACGTGCCTCCTGCAAGCCTGAGAAAGCAGCACCCACACTGGGTAAACCTGGGCTCTGGCCGAACCAGGCACACAGTTCCACTGATTTCTGCCTGGTATGAAAGCAACCACCAGCAGGACATGGTCCTTTGAAGTGTTTAGTGGTCTGCCTCCCAGATGAGTTCAAGAAGAATTCTAAAAATGTGGGTCTGAATTTTAAGACTCTTTCTTATGCCAGTGAATATTTACATACCCAGTGGTACCACTGCATGGAGTGAGACTTCTGATGTAAATAAGTGCTTATTGAGACAGAGAAGCAGAAGACTTCTGAATTTCCCCAATGAGAAACCCAAGTTGAATAGTTGGTGCATCCTTGGGTTGGTGTTAAACTTATATTCAACAGAATCAAATGGGAGTTAAATTGCTCTAGTGTTATTCCACCCAATCTGTTTGGCTTGCATGATCCTCATTATTATAGTACTTGTGCTTATTTAGAAGTACCTCTTCTGTGTAATTTGGAAAAAAAAAGCATTTGAGTTAGGTATTAAATACAATTGCTTAGCTACTACCTTTGAAACAGGGACATTTTCTGACTTTTATTCAACATTCCAGCAGATCTCTCTGAATGCTACTTGTGAGAAAGACTTATCAAAACTGGGTTTTAGGAAAAGCATTTCTGCAGTGTTTAACTTAAACAAAACTATAAATGATAATGCTTCCAATGCACACGTATAGATGTAAATATTCCAGGATTAGGGACAATTTTTGAAACAAGAAAACCCGATGTATCCTACAGCACTGAGGAGCTGTAGAGGATGTTTGAAAGCTTCGGTAATTTTAATGGTGAAGAATACTAAGATATAATTCGCTATATAGAGTTTCAGTGGGTTAAAGGTGCTAGTGAAACTTAGGACACACTGTGGCACCAATAAAAGAACATAGGGGCTTTTTGGTTGTTTGAAGTGCCCGAAGAGATGCTTCCATTCCCAGTTACAACACTCTACAATCTTGTGGAGGGTAATGCAAGATGGAAATGGTTAAAGGAGTCATTGTTTCAGCATTATGTTGATAATTTAATTACCGTTGTGACAAAATAATGTGAACTTTGGAAGCAGACTTTGCCAGACTGTCAGCAAACATAGGTCTGTCAGGTGTGGAGTGTCATGGTCTCTGAAGTCCCTAAAGGCTGAAGACTGGCTTAATCATTAGAAGGCACACTGACTTTTCATGTAACCATTCTTTATGTGTTCTGACAAGTTGTCGGGAATTCCCTGCTCTGAAGGTCCTGACCATTTTGTGCTTTCTGGTTTAATGTTTCTGTTGCAATTTTATGGTTGTTTTAGTATTATTTACATGTGGTTCTGTATTCCAATATATAAGATGATGGAAATAAACATCTAGCCTATCTGTGTGTTTTATCCTTCCACTGAAAGACCTTATTTTGGTGTGACATTTTTCTGTTGACCCTCTTTCAAAATGACTGAATCCATCTCCACCTTCTTCATTCCCTGAAGTGAGTTCTATATTGAGTCATTGTCCTGGATGATAATAGAAGTCCCAGGTCAGCCACACCTGTAAAGTTTATTCAAAGGGATTAAGATGATGACCTAAAGTTTAAACTGTCCTGTCAACAATATTTTGGCTAATCCTAGGTAAACTGTTAACATTTGACTCTTTAAAAGGTACTTGTTAATAGACTTTGTACAGAAATGTACTAACATCTGTAAATAATTCAAATGCTATAGCAATTAGGACTAAACATCTTGGAAAAAAAATATATGCACATACATATATAGATGTATACTTTTAAGTCTGCCTTCTGAAGCTCAGAATAGAGCAGATTATACAGAAAGAGAAAACTCCATGTTCCAATTCTGCCTGTCCCTTACTGTGTAAGGAGTTTCTTTGAGGTCTATAGGAATGTTCATGTGAATACTATTATTATTTCCAGATTAGTAACAATAGCAGAGTTTATTCTGGCAAGAAACTGGACTAGTAAAACTATCTAGAGCTCTAGTTTTAAAAAGGAGTAGATGTTGTTTTCCCTGTTAGCTTTAATTAAGTTTATTTCTAAACAGACATTTTTTGTGTGGAAAGGCAGAGTCAACCATGAAAATATTACTGAGAACAGAAATAACTCCCTGAAGTTCAATGGCTAAGATTTTGCAGAATCTTAATCTAGATAGCCTGAGTGATTTTATGGCCTTACCTTTCTGAGGAAATTAACTCGCCTTAGGGTTTTGGGGTTTATTCCTTCTTTTTATTTTTTTTCACTGGAAAGTCCTTATTTCTGTATTCCGTTGTTACATTTTAACTTTGAAATCCAATCGAATTGCATAAATTCAAAATTAAAATAGTTTTTTTTTTTTTTTTTAAAGGAAATGCAGTACATAGTCTTTCAACTTCAATTTACTGTGACTGTTGTAACAAACTAATGATGGTTTACAAGATTACTAGTGCTAAACATCCAACTGTTGCACAAATTGATAAGCTGCAGAGGTAGAGTTTCTTCGAAGGAAAGTGCAGCTGAATATTCTTATTAAAAATGTGTTTCCTTGAAAATGTCCACAGCATAGGACAAACTCAAAAGCAGTTGCTTAGCAGTGGTTATGCAGTAAGTAGAGGCAAGTTCATTAATTTGTCTTAATATGTTAGCAGTTATCTGGGCAGATTCCCTTTCACTTCAGTGTTTTAAAGTTAATCATCAATTCCAAGTGCACTTATTAAAAGTATTTTCCTTTATCTGTAACTTTCTGTTGTGTTCAGTGGTATGAATCCTCAGCTGAAGTCTTGCACCAAGAGCAAGAACATGACTAATAAAGTTGTGGATGAGCTGGGCTCTGTGCCCAAACAAACTGGTTTATTCCTGACTAGTGTTTGACGTGGTATTTGTCATCTCTAGCCATGTGTAGCACCAGACATGGTTCAAGTGACACATCCCTTGACCATCCAGTGGTGGAGTCTGTTTCACACAGGTGCTGTAGTTGCATGTGCCATTTGTGCTGATGCATGGCCAGCTGACCACATGGGCTTCTAGGTACATTGATGACTGCTGTAAGTGCTACTTGTGTTGTTGCCTAAAATCAAGGGAAAAAAAAAACAACTTTCAAGGCAATATTAGTATAGGTAGAGAGCAGTTCTTTAGTGAAGTCTTTGGGGTGCACAGAGTACAGAGGCACACACACAGAACAGGGTTCTTACAAGTTTATAACACTACTGAATTATCATATCTAATGGGTACATCCAACCCAAAAACCTTTTGCCCCTGGTACCACCCTCAGAACTGCCCTGTTGGAGTGCCTCCAGTGGTTCTGGGCAGTTCTGTCTTGTTTTGACTGTAATGTATCCTATTATTCCAGCGCAGGTGCACGTGTCCCAAACAAGATGTTCCTTGCTGAAATCTCTTCTTTGAAAAGATCATTAAACAGAAATTTAGGAATGTGGCACAAATCGTGAGAAACTATTAGAAGCTGTTAGCTGCTACCTAAAGTGTGAGAAACTATACATCTGTATAAAAACCTACAAATATATAAAATACTAAAATATACAAATATAGAAAAATCCCAAGACATCAGTGTTGCCTCTGTGATTTTAGCTATAACTGCTTATATTCCTGAGTTAGACTATTATGTGCACTGCCAGGACCAATTCTTCTTGGCAGTTGAATTTCTCATATATTTAAAATGTTGTATTAGCAGTACATCTGGAAACTTTCCTAGGTGTTATTTAATTCTTGTGTTTTTTAATTTCAGAATTGACTGATTCATTGTTGAGTCTGACTTTCACTCCAGCAGCTATTTGGATGCAGCAAGGAATGGTATCCTGCATTTGCTCAGTATACAGCTTCTAAATCTTTGTAACTGAACTTCAGAACTAAGTTTCTGGATCTAAAAGGAATTGTTCATTATCATGCACTTTGATGTCTCCAACATTTTAATTTTAGAATAAGTCATATTGTGTGTCTTGTTTCAGACATCTGAATGATATTTTTAATGATTAACCACCACTTTTCTCTTACAATTCCAAATCATTAGAGTTAAAAAGTAGCTGCATGGGTTAAAACTGCAGTTTGCCAAAAAAAAAAAAAA
>VXAU01005247.1:832028-863285 GCA_013399695.1 Formicarius rufipectus
AAAAAAAAAAAAAGAAGAAAGTTTATGCCTTGGTTCAAACCAAAAGTGAAGTTTCGAATTAGAAGGCAGTATGTGAGGAAAATTGATGAGGATTGAGAACGTGAGTTAGAGCAGCTCTTCTGTTTGCATTATTCAGATATAAATTACAGCTATCAAAAAGAACAGGAAGTGACAAATAGAAGTCAAAACATGTTGGTTTTTTTAATTGCATGCCCAAGCATTTTGCAGAAGATCATCATTTGTAAAGAGAAAATGGGTTGTTTTCAGCAGTCAGAAAGCATTGGATCTAGTAAGTGATAAGTATCTACCAAAACATCATCCTTTAAAGAGTGAGAAAAGACAGACTTGGGTTTGTTTCAAATAAATTTATAAGGAAAATCTGACCCTAAGGCCAGAGCAGCATTGCTGCATATGGTACATACACAAGATTTGACTGACTTACAGGAGACAGGTTTGTGCATGCTGTTTATTGCCTTACTTGTAAGGCTCACAGACAGAGGTACCACGTGTGTTTGCTGCAGTTGCCTTACTTTGTGTATGAAAAACAAATGTTGATTTAATTCCTGATTGTTTGACATGCTAATACTGTTTGGCTACCACTTCCATGAGTCAGCTCCATTGGTAAAAGAAGCATTCTGAACGTTCTTTTTTCTTTTTCCCCTCTCTGTTCTTTACATTAACAAAGGAGAGGCACTGGAAGGGAAAAAAAGCAGCCATGGAGTCACGGCTGCTGCTTTTCAGCAGTAATGCCAGCTCAGGTTATTCCTTGAACTGCCATCTTGGTTTGTGGGTCCACAGTTACTTCCATCGCACTTTGTTCTTCTCAGCCCAACTGCGGGAAAGGTTGGCTTGAAAGCTGAGCTGCCAGCAGAACCAGCAGAGTCATCTTTGTTCTTTATTTGGTATTGCACCAAAGCCAGTTTATCAGACCAGTAGATCTAACCATCCATCAGTGCTAAAGCTTTTTGACTTCCTTCTACCACCCTTTTCCTTTTTGCTATCTGCACATCCTCGATCTCTCAGGAACTGCTGTTTCTGCTTCACAACTTTTATCAGGAGTTGACTTTCCATGTTAAAACACTGTATCAGTAATATTTGGAAGATTTCAGCTTTTTGTGCTTTCTTAGTTGACCTGATGCTGTGTTCAGGCCATCAAAGGTCAGTGCAGACAAATCATTCCAAATGTGCAGCTAGACATCTATCGGGGATCTCCTCCAGAAGTCACCTGCACTTTGAAATCTTGTCCTCATTTTTATGGACGAATCTTCAGTTTTAATTTTGCCTGCATTTACAACTTCAAGAATTTCATCCTACTGAAGGAATACTGGTTTCCTTATTTGTAAGGAGAAGCAGACTACTGTTTATAAAAGTAGGCTCATGTGCTGGATTTTGCTATGCTGATTTTAGCGAACTCCTTGCTGTGTTTCATCAAGTACTTGGAGTTGTTGTTTTCACAATATTGTAGTGAATTGCCTTCATGTATGAAAGAACTGATTCTCATCTGTGCAACCTTGATCCCTTGCATTTAGGAAAATATTTACCTTTTTAACAAGTTGTCATAAAGAGAATGAGATTTACGAATTGGATAGATTTTCTTACTACTGATACTTTTAATTTAAATGTGTTGTGCTTCTATTTGTTATGGCTCAAAATTCAAGAGTTTACCCACAGGTTGTCTTAAATTGGTGTTCAGCAGCTTTGTGCTTTGAACAGACCTAAAGTCAACCTCCCTGAGCCATGGATGTAGACATGCAGCCCAAACTGGCTTTCATTAAACAACGGAAAGATTTTGCTTGAAATAGTCTGGATCTGTTGAGACTGATGCTGAGCAAATGCTAACAAGCTCTGGTTGATCCAAGTTGAGTGGGATTAAGTAGTATTTGTACTGTACTAAGCACTGTGTTCTGGAGTATCCTAGTCCCAGTTTCCTGAAATAATGCTGGAAAAATAATTGCTCCATTAAGCCTTCTGGTAATGAAACAAGTGACTTGTATATCACTGTGGCATCTGAAACTCTCCTTAAAGAATTAAAGTAATGCCCCTTTTTTACTCTTGTGCATAAAAATTGTCTATCTGGAGAAAGAAAAAGATGTTGAAGGACATAATCACTGAGTACTGTGAGTTGCAAAAGGTATTCTGATGGGAAATGTGATAAGAAAGTGCTTCCCTGTAACTTCTAGGAAGCTAAACCAAGGTACAATTGCAGGTTAGGATTTTTGAGATCTCTAAAGACAAAAATTATTACTTGCTTGTCTTTTCCAGGAGAAAATTGTCCCAATGTCAGCATTTTCCTAGTACTCTTCCTAGCATGTGGTTTCAAGATAGCAGGTCATAAAGGCTTGCAGAAATGAAAAATAAAAGGTGTGTGACACTGTCTTAGTATTCAGTGTTCAAACAGACTGTAGGCTATTCAATATTTGAATAGATGGGATACACAGATTTAAAGGAATATGGATAAAAGTGTTTCATGTGTGTATACTTGCACACGCACACTTTCAAGGACAAAGAGGCAGGATGATAAATGAGAGAAACTGAGTATTTCTTACTGCTTGTCAAGCTACGCTTTTTGCTGCTAATATTTCCTGATCAGCTGCAGGAATCTTGAATTGTCTGTGCCGTCTTAGCAGCATTTTCTGTAGAAATAGCAGCTGCAGGATAAGTGTTGTTTGATATCTGTCTGAACCATTCATTGGCTGGATGAGCTGTTCTTGTTTCTGTCTTTCCCAGGACTTAAACACAGCAGCTTTGGTCATGCAAAACTGACTGTAGTTTGTCCTGCGGTGCCTGTGCGTGGGTAAGTCTCTATGTGCTACATAGGAGAAAGTTGTGCCAATTGTTCTGGGCATGATGGACCACTCCTGTATTCCTGAAGAGCATAAAGTATGCTGTGTGTGACTGCATATTGCATTATATATCTGTAGACAATGGACCTTAAGGTCAGCTGTGCTGAATATGCTGTAGTGAGCATTTGGTCAAAAAGGTTGAAGTGGTGGGCTTTAGTTTGACTGCCTAATGGTGCAAGCTCATCTCTGAGAAATGTAAAAAGTAGCATGTCTGCTGCTCCCAAAAATTTAGAAACAGCTGTCCTTGGTGCCAGCATCAGGTCTGCCTTTCTCTCAGCTCTTGCTTTAGAACACTTTTGCTGGGCATAAGACAAAAGCATTGCAGTATTCATCACCTTCCTGTCTGTCCTGGAGTTGTTAGCATGCATGTAACTGCACTGAGACATCTGAATTACTGAAAACCCTTGGTGAGCCCCACTGCTCTGTCACACCCTCACTGCAGGCGGTGCAGCCACGCACCTTTTGGCGTGGGGTTTGCTAGACTGCCCTCCTGAATGGTGCAGGAGCCAAGTGTTTTAAAAGGAATGAAGTTCAACTCCAGTTCTTTTCTAATGATATTTGAGCTTCTACATTTTATTCTAGGAAGTCATTTAGAGTCTTGAGAGTCATGTAGAAGATTTTGGGAATGTCATTTGCAGTCTCATATATGCTATGCGCAGTCCTGTTAAAATCTGAAGAAAGTTGGTATACATCTTGCAGCATGCAGACTAAGCAGACTTTGCTCCCTGCTATACTGTAAAAAAACCCCTATGTTGAAAAGTTTTGCCAACATTCTACACTTCTGTCTCCTGATCTATCAATTTTATACAATGCTGAAATGCATAAAACTTTTGGACACATTTTCAGCTTTTGTAAGTGAATGCAGAACCACTGGCTGAGAGTGGAACTAGGCTCATATGTGCAAGTGCAGAAAACTGACCCCTCCTTACATAATAAGTCTGATGGCTTATGAAGTTTCTACTGATCTTGCTCTTGTTCTAAAACTGGATTTATTGCTAATTTAACAATACTTGGCTGCTTCTGCTCGGTTTGATGTTTTTGCACATTTATGAAGGTGTGGTTTCCCTGATGTAGAGAAATACAAGTTCAGTGTCAGACCATATATATAAAAATCTGTGTTTGCATATATATAATATATACATACACCACTTGCAGCAACACGGTCTCAACTATGGACTCCTCGAATGTCAAAATACCATGACAAATTTAGCACAAATTTAGTTGATAGTAATTTCAACCTTTGCTGAAATAATGATAAAAATATCTTGTGCTTCCCTTTTTTGTGACTGTAGTGTGTAGAAGACAGTGAGATATGAAATCCTGAAGTTGTACTTAACACTGTTAGTGTTTCTTGAATTAGATAAGCACTTTTCTCATTCTTACCCGAGACTTCCTTTAAGCCTTTACCAACAATATTGTGTATGTCCTATTTCAGTGTGTTGATTACAATGAGTTGTATCTGCTGCATTTTGTGATATTGCAGAATATTAAAACCATATGGCCACTTCTTGAAATTTCAGAAGTGAGTAGCAAAAAGATGAATGGAACTTTCAGCCCAGCACAGATCATGCTGACCTCACTTCTATGGCAAATACTATGAAGTACTATGGAAATAATTGCAGGGGATTAACTAGGAAGGACAGTGATGCTTGGAGTATACTTTCCTGTTGTTCGGCTCATGGAGGAGTCATTCATTCCCATGGAAAGTGATGTAAAATTCTACTGTTCTCACTGAAATTGGTTCAACTGCAACTTGACAAAGGCACATAAGCTGTTAAGCAACAGAATTAGACCTTCTTGATATCAGAATTACAATAACCTTTGTGTTATATAGGCAGTATACCTATACTGTCTTGTTACTTGCTGATACCGCTACATTAGTTAGGCCTGGAGACACGGAAATGCGTTAGACACTTAGAAAAGGTAAATCATCTGCAAACTGAGTAGGAGAGATGAAACACCAAAAGTGGTCTGTACTATGAAGCATAAATTGTGCAGTTCAAAGAACCTGTTCATGGGGTCATCTAGATTTTGTCCTGATGATGAAATCTTACAAAATTGGCTTTTTCTACAATTTTTTTTTCATGACATGCCACCTTTCCTCCAACTGGAGATGCTGACTGTGGTGAAGAGGACATGTTAGAGAGAATAAGATTGAGGAATGTAAAAGAAAGGGCCAGAACCAATTGCCTGAACTGTTCCATCAGTGTTGTCAAAGAATGCATCGGGAGAAGCGGGAATAGAGTGGGCTACCTATTAAATACTGGTATAACAGAAAAATGACCTTGCCAGAAAGAATGTGCATTCTCTTCTCTGAAATAGAACAGAGGGATTCACAGTAACAGTGCTGCTGCTACGCTGGGTGCAGTATGCTGCCCATAAGGAATCAACAATCATAGACAAAGGGATTTTGATAGGAATTGACTCCCTCATGCATGGTCGGAAACAAGTTCTTCAATTTATTTAACTTGAATAAACATAAAATGACATAGCGGATCCCATGTCAGCCAAAAGAACCATCTGTGGTCTAACCCTGTGACAAACAGTATAGCAATAATTCTAATGCCACCAACAGTGTGGCGTTTGCCAGAAAAGCAGATGCTTCTTTTGACATACATCTGAAATGCAGTGCTGTGCTGTTTGTATCCTATAATTGCTGTCTATGAAGCGAGAGTGGATAGGAATAGCCAGATGAGTGGAATGGTGATACTGTAGTTTTTGGAGGAAAAGCCAAGAGTTTTTGGAAAATAATAAAGAAGAAACTAAAAAACAAAAACCCACAAAACAAAAACTAAACACAAAAAAAACAACCAACCAAACAAAAAAACAAACAAAAAACCCAAAGCTGAAATAAGAAACTGCCTGTGTGCATCATGAAGCCTGTGACACTTAAGCAAGAGACAATACTTGCAAGAGTTTGTCAGAAATCTAATGTCTAATGCAATATGAAAGAAGAGTAAATAACACTTCAAAAACTTCTGTGTGGAGCTTGTAACTTCTCAAAAGGAATAATTTCCTTCTCTATTATTTTAAATAATGTAAGATTGGCCAAACATACTTTTTTGGGGGGGCTGTACTACCAGTCTTTTTAATACAGATATTCAAGCATTTCTCTGAATAAGCCTAGGTGAGTATCTGTGTCTGTACTGTGCTAGTTTTTAACTTAGACTTATAAATAGCAGCTTTATGAGATATGGAGACTTAGCTGACTAACCACAACTATACAGTGATGGATGGTATCCTTAATAGTTAAGAGATTACATATTTACTACTTTATGAAATTGAAAGTGCAACTATCTACACCCATAAAAATATGCTTTTTAACATCACAAATAGAAGTTCTTGAAAGCAGTAAGTTTTCAATCACATTGAATATTGTCTGTGGCCCCATTTGTTGACACTGGAGGTAAAAGTTCACAACAGCTAATGACAAAAAAGTGGAACAAATAACAATACAGCTGGAAATCAGCATTCTTCTCATAGAAGAGCCTGTCCTCTAAACAGAAGTAACTGCCTTGTGTGATGCTGCCAGAGCTTAGTTTTGTGACATGTAGTTAGAAAAACGGTTACCCACTGTCTTGTATTTTCCTATGAATGAGCCAAAAAATATCCAGAATAAAACCGGGTCTCTCATTTTCCATACATTTAGGTCCCACTTCTTCCCATTACACTATAAATGCAGTAAGAGGAAAATCATGTTATTTTTTTCAGGTCTCAGAACGCTTCTTTGCAGCTTCTGTGAATAAGAAAAAATAATTGCTCATTTTCCTTTACTTTTTTTTTTATCATTATGGGAGATGTCTGTTTTTAGTTTTTCTTTCTAAGGAAAAAAATTCTAGAAATTTTCTGTTATCCGAATCAAAGCAGTGTCTTTGAGGTATTATCGCACCTTCTGATCTTCAGTCGCTTTTAGGGTAACTTCATTTCTTAAGTAGGAGTTAAAGACACAAAGGTTCAGAAGCACCATGAATTTGAGGACTGGAGAGGTGGGGGAAGCAATAGGATCGATAATGCCTTTTAGTGTGCCTTTTGCTCTGCTATCTTCCCTCCCCTGACAGGGCACATTGAGAAGCTAATGAGTTTATTAGCTTGCGCTCCACTCTGTCCACACTTTGCTTTCTGCTAGAGAGTGCCTTAGAAATGGTCTAGGAATATTTCCTTTTTTTGCTGGTGGAAATGCCATGTGGGATGATGTCAGAAGTGTCAGTCAAGATCTCTAGATATTTACTGTTTCTGCCTTATTCACTAAGCTGGTTGCACTGGTAGTGGGGGGGAGAGGGAGAGAGATTTTTTTTTTTTTTTATTGTGATCTGTTACTGACAGATCTGTCTGCTTTTTTGGGGTCATTTTTTTTCTCTTTTTAGATTCTCATAAAGTGATTGTTCAATAATTTGTTGCAGAATATTTTCAGGAATTCAAATTGGGCTGATTGCAGTGAAATTCCATGAATCTTCCTCTTCCCCTTTAAAAAATTAAAAATTGTGAGGCATTTGATGGCTGACAGAGAAAAGAAACTCTTTGTGAGAGTTCTCTATGTGCCAAGCTGCAGTTTGGCTGGACAGTACCTTTGCATACTGAGAATTTGACAACTTCCATGAAGTAGAATAATTGCCTGAATGATCTCGTCTTTGATTTTTCATGGGCTGACATTGGAGAGTTTTTTAATGGAGGTAGTAAGTAGAAGTTTCCTGTTCAATAAATGCTAAAGCAGAGCCCTGCATACAGTGAGAAGGGACCACTATGAATTTCCTAATGCTGTGAGCACTAAAATAGTCATCTGTTTGAGAGGCAAATGCTACAGTTCTCCACTTTCCCCCTTAAGACTCATAACTGCTGCCTTCAGTGCTTTTGAAAACCTACATGCTTATCTCTGGGATTTCATGGAGGTCACTGGAAATATGGCCTATGCCACCATGTAGGACATGCCTGCTAGCATGTAACGCAGTGTGGTCCATCTCCCATCATACAACCTGGGACATGAAAAGCTTATTGAATAACTTTTTTACTTAGATTCCATAACTACAGTCTTTGAGCTGCCATTGAAGTGCTTGTGAGCTGTGTGTGATTTGTCAGCTCTAATGTGACCATCTGTGGTCTAACCTTAACTATTGCATGACACAGGAGTTTCTGTGTTAATTGGTGTTCCAGATTAATAACTTCTCATACCAATGATACTTTGAATGTTTCCTTTTGTAGAGAATTGTAAGATTTTATACCCTGCAGTTAACATGTACCAACAGATGTGTAATGGAATAGAGGATTTTTTTAATTATTTGTTATTCAGTGTCGTGTTGGACTTGCTACCTTTAAGGGACTGGCATAAACCATTAGAAGGCAAGTTAAGCCTCTCTGAAAATGAATGTGTTTTCTTCTAATTGTAATTTGAATTCTCAAGCTGGAAAAAAACCACCTCAAAATAGTTGATATATTCAGTATCCTTTGCTTTCTGGATCCTGAGCAAAAGCCTTGGCTGATTTCTCTGAAGAACATAGGCCTTTACTAGAGTCAAGAAGGAAGTTGACAGTGAATTCTTTTGTGTCTATTGCTCGATGAAGATCTAACCACAAAAGCATGCACGTACTTTATTGTCTGCCTGGTAGATCTTAGTATCATGCTGTGTTTCTTCCGATATTTCAGCATCTTGACTTTCTTTTTAGATTCTTCTAGTGTGGACTATAGTTGTAGTGCTGCAGCTTGTTCAAATTTCAGAAACTATAACTCAAATATTTTGCTTTAGATGTGTCTGTAATTCCATCATGGCTAGAGCATGGTACCAGTGTATTGTTTCAGGGGATTCTCCAGGAAATCCAGGTATAAAGCTGAGAGGGAAGAGAGATTCATGATGAGCAGGTAGAAGGAAAACTTCTGCAAAGGAACAGGACATAGCCCAGTTCAGCATGCCCCTTGCTCTCCTTTGTGATACTTTTTGTGCCATGTTGTGGCCAGTTTCATGTATCCAGCACGTTTTATTTGTCTCTGGATTAGGGGAGTCAATCAGTGGACCACTTAAAAATCTCTGACAGGGAATAAAGTCAGTGTAGTAGGGGAGTTCCTGATTTTTTTCTAGAATACCTATCTGAACCAGGAAGTGCTTCCTGTATGCATTGCTTGCTTTGTTGTTACCACCTCTCCTGTTATCTCCAAGTTAGAAAGATCGTTTTTAGTAATAATAATGGAAAAAACCCTACACTCTTGCAGAAAAAAAATCTGTTCAGAAGCATCGGTGTGGGTTTTGTCATACACTTCCTTGTGGCCAGGATTATGCCTTTTTCAAGTGTCTTCATAAAAAGGAAATAGATTTTTGAGCTTTGTTTCATTACTAATAGAAGATTGCTGTGACATTAAGCTTTAATACATGTAATATAAACAACATTGTTTCAATTTCCATTAAAATATGAAAATGTGGCATTTTGTGAAAAGCTGGAATGGTTTATTTCTCTACTTTCTGTTGTTAGTAATTATTGCTTTTTGGTGAGAACAAGTTTAGTCCTTCTATGTTACTGTAGGATCTGAGGAAAGGAAGCAAAATAGCTCAGTGTGGAGGGAGCTTGGTTTATAGTATAGTCTAGGGGTGAAATTGTTATGAGCATCTGAGCCATGACTAAGGGTTTATGCTAGACTTTGTCTTGTTTCATTGCTGATAGAGCCACTCTTCATGAAGGTCTTCTTAAAAGGAAGCTGAGAGAAGCACCTACTCATTTGTGCCTTTCTGTATTTCAAGCAACAGCTTCTTAAGTGGCTCATAAAAAAGGTACTGCTTTCCTGGTTTTTGCCAGAAACATTTCTCATCCTTAATGGCAAGTTGGTTCAAATCAGTTAAAACACAATGGACTTGCCAAGAAAGACAATATTAACTAAAGAAAAAAAAAAGTGAAAATAACCTTTTAAAAATCTTATTTTCATTGATATGTGATGGTATCCACCTATGTTTTTTTCCTTTTATTTCCTTTTAGTATGGAGAAGACCATTATCTGAATTTAGATAAAGTTTTTATAGGACTTGATTGTAAAATACAGGCAAGGAAAAGGGCATAACCCTCTATTTTTATCTTACAAAGCTCCCCTTAGAACTTGTGTTAAGGAATAAAATTCAAGGTGAGAGGGCTTCCCCATTCAGTATGATTTATTTTTTTCCTCGAGTATCTATTTATTGCACTCCATCATTATCATAATTTCAGCTGTAATATTTTGTGTGTAGTTCTTTCATACCAAGATATCGAATGTTCAGACAGCTTTTTGGGGAGCAACCCAGGGCTGGATCTCCAGGTGTTCCTGGGCTGTCTGTGGTGTTTTGTAACAGGGAGTGTCTCTGTGTGATGCCAGCCTCCGCCCACAGGGTCCTGTATCTTCCCGGTTCTTAATTGTCTCTGCTGCTTGTGGCTGAAGCACTAACACTCATCACCACTGTCTAAAGGAAGATGAAATAGGATTGGATCCTGGGTGTGCAGATAGCTCTGTCTGATCACAAAACACAATATCCATGGTTTCAGCCTTGTGCAGTAAACCAGACTCTTGCTGGAATCTTCCTATCGACTCTTAGAGTGTCACTGGGAGGTTGTATTCTTCACCTGTACAAAGAGTAGTTACGGTTGGTACTTTTAACCAGAAAAAGGAGGCAAGTCTCAGGGGTTTTCCTTTCTGAGGAGATTTTCAAAAAGAGTGTGGAGCTTCTGAGCTACTCTTTATACTGGTATCATCCTGAAAATGCTTAGAAAGCATCTGACTTGCTGAGTCTTTGTATGACAAGTGCTGACAGACTGAAGAACAACAGTTGGAGAACCTACCCTAAGGCAGGAGATGTGAATACAGCAGTAGCAGATCTTTCAGTTTCTACTGGTTGACTCATGTCCACTGAGAATTGGACTTGGAGAAGCCTCCAGAAATTCGGTTTCGCTTGACATTACATTTCCGACATGATGAGGAAAACCATGAAATAGAATAGTGCAGGACACTCAAAATGGCATCTCCACCATCAGTTTGCTGGCTTAGATTAGGTGATCAAGGTTTAGTGTTTCCTTATCCAAAGAAAGGTGATAAAGCAACTGTATTAATCAGTGAACAGTCATTTCTGTTAAAATTTGGAATTCCTTCTGCTGGGGATATGATTCAATTCCGAACAACTTTCTGTTTCCTAAACTGTGCAGAATGAGTGGCAGTGTCTTGCTTCATAAAGTGTGGCATCTTCTGTTCTCTTGAGCCTTTGCTTTCTTTGTACATATAAAGCTCTATGTTAGGTAGATTAATAAATTAAAAAAAAAATCCAGATTCATGTAATGTAATACTTTTTATCACAGTTGCTCACGTCCACAAAACATGTATGTTAATTTTTATGTCACTGCTGCTACTGAAGGTGCTGTTTCAAAATGCTCTTTAGGGAAATCAGGCAGGCTATGCTAAGCCAGGCAAGGTGAGCAGGTACTTGTAGTTAGTTGACTGAGCAAAGCTAGGAAAACACTAGTGACAAGTTTTTGATACTATAAACTGATCCAAGCAGCAGTTCAGTTCAAATCTGGTACTTAATGTATGCTTCAATTTATGGTTTGAATTTAGAGTAGATGTGTAAGAACTAACTGAGACTTGTTAAAAGTTTCAGTATTTTTCCCATCAGGAATTTAGCTGAGTGAAGAAACTCTTAATTAAATGCTAGTGTGTTATATAACTTCATATGCGTGCTTTTATGACACAAAGTTAGTGACCTAAATGCATTGCTACCATGATGATCGGGCTCTGTTTTAGGACAGTTGTTATCCAAGTTACCTTCTGCTTGTTGAAATTTCCTCGGACTTCTGTAGTCTGAAGGCAACAGTGGTCAGTATCTCTCAACCCCCAGGTCAAAGGAATTTCTTGGAGTTATTCCATTTTGATTTGGTGTCTTTTTTTTTTTTTTTTTTTTTCCCCTCCTGTTGACAGCAAAGAGATTCTTCTCCTTGGCAGACAAAATCCTTCTCTGACTCATTTTCGGTCCTTAAGCGTAAAGAGGTTTATAAGAAAGACAGGAATGGTTCATATGAGTACATTCTCCAATTGTTTTTCAGTATTTGCAGTTATTCATATTTGGGTTTTTTATTGAGAAGAAATCTCAGGCAGTTCTGCTTATTTTAAGGCACTTCAGGAGGACTGTTCAGTCACTAAGCTTTCCGTTTTCCTAACAAGTACCTGTGGTTTTCCCACTGCTGTGGAGGACTGGAGGGAAGGTACCTCAGAAATCAGGCAAGGGTGTTGGGGGTTCCTCACAGCTGGCTCCAGAATGGGATGGAGTGATCATAGAGCAGAGAGCAGATGGGATGATTATTCTGTCACTTTTGCTAAGGTGTTTGTTGAAGGTGACAGGAAGGAAGCTGCTGTGTAGAAAGAAAGATCACTAATTACCTTTGGGAGTGAAAACTAAAGAGGAAATGGCAAACCAGTGTGACAGTGGTGTTTCTTGTGAATGGGAATATTGTCACAAGAAATAATCGTCTGTTACTTAGACTTATTTTTCCCATCCTTGTGTTCAGTGTTTTAATTTAAGATGCAGTGATTAAAAAGAAAAATTAACGAATGTGTTTTTTTGTATGCTACAATACTGCAAATTGTTGTGAGGTCCATATGACAAAACTTAAGAACAGCTTTTGATACCAATTTGCAGCAGAGACTTCAGTTTTCAAAACAAAACTGCTTAAAATTGATTTCAGGTTTTAGGCAATGCTTTCAGTTAAAGTTTGTGAAAGCTGTTCGTAAACAAACAACCCCCTACTTTGGCCAGATCTTCTCTGCAGAACGTCTTTCCAGAGAGCACTGTATCAGCCAGGAGTGTGGAAAAAAGTCATACATCCTCACTGACATCAATATGTTGGCAAAAGCCCAGGTGTGGATGCAGCTGTGCCGGCAGAAGAGAGCTTTTATCAACTTAGCTGATGTTGTTTGGGGAGGTGATGCAACTCTGCCAGCAGAAAAACTCTTCTCTTGGCATGTGCTGTCAGCGTAGGAGGCTCTGCCACGACTGCACTGCCAGCCAGTGCTTTGCAGCAATAGCAACTGGAAAAATAAGGCCCCTTTGAACAACAGAGGGACCTCTATAATTTAGTTTTTACAAGTAGTCCTCAAGAACAGAGAGGAAAGAGTGATTCAGATTTTAAAATGAAGTTTTAATGTAAAAAATGTGTTTAAGTTGTATGGCTTTAAGATGTCACTGTCCCTTTAATTGCTGTCTGTCATTGGGTTGGAGGTTTTGGGAGCTGCAGTACGCCCAGCATCTGTGTTTTGTAAAGCCTTTAAGGCTTGTAAAGGTGTGAGTCTCTGTGGAAGCAGTGGAAAACCTTCTGTCTGTAATCTTAGGAAGACAACTGTAGTCCCATTTACATTCTCATCGTGCTTGGATGTGACCACTAGCATTAGAACATCTTCATGTTTAAATAAGAGTTTAAATTTCTCAGAATGGAGTGTTTATGTTTTACAGGCAGACAGAGTTAGGATTCCTGCTCTCTCTACACACAGACACACATTTTCCACTCCTGCCTTTGGCCAGCTGCTGACAAGATTTTACAAAACTCAAATTCTTTTTAACAGAAAAACAAGGGTTTTAAGGGAAAAACATTGTAAGAAATAAAAGCAAAACCAAACCAAAGATATGGAAAACTTAATTGTGGCTCTTAACCTTCACATGTAATTACCAGTTTAGATGAATACAGGTACGTGTGTTTTGAGTATTCTGCCAGGTCTACATGCCTGTATGAGGCAAGTGCGCATTTCAAAACCATGAGCAGAGTCATGCATTTGGTTGCTGTTTGCATTTCCAGAACTCCACTGAAGGTTTTGAAGAGAATATTGATGTGCCACTAAGTTTGTTCTGAAAATGTTTTGAAACCAGTTGCTCTGTCATTCTGCATTGCTTGTAACCCTAAAAATAATTGACTGGCGTTACTGGGAGCAGAGTGATCTGACAGCCTGACTTGTGCTGCTATGGTTAAAATCTGTCAATGTTTCCATTGCAAACTTGGAAGGGAGCATTTAATCTTTTTCCCTGGAAGAAAGTCTAGATCAGTCCTTCAATTCCAAGTATAAATATTTTGGAAGCAATTTGATATTTCTAAAAATCTATATTAAAAACCAAACAAAACACAAAAATCGCTAACTCTATGGCAATGAAATATTGACATTGAGTTTTGAAATATTAAGTGATCGGGAGTATATTTAATTATTTTTGGTAATTTTCAGTTCAATTAAGTTAGGTAATAATGATGTTACTCCTTACTAATGTTGATTTTATAGCAAGTCTTGCAGTTGGCTGTTCCCGGCCGTTATAGCTGCATAATAAACTTTGCAGTATGCCAAATTGGGAGCTTTTGAAACTTTTCTAGGGAAACACAAAAAATAAACACATTATTATCATAAAGTATCTGATACAAGGCACGCTTTTGTACTTTTCTCCCGCTCACAATTTCATTCCAACTTCCTGAGGTTATGTCCAAAATAGTTTCTTGTGTATTAAGTCTGTAGTTTCATGGGTTCTTTAAGGAGCAGCAAGCTAACACTTTCCTCTCTGGCTTTATGTTCCTGTTCTCTGCCTTGTGACAGCCAAAGCTTTGGTGTGGCAGAAGGCCACATGTGGTGTACCAGATCAGGGAAGACAATTTTTTGTTTTGGTCTGTGGCTGTACAATGGTTTTTACCAATCCAAAGAAGAGGTTGGCACCAGGGCAGGAACAAGTGAGCCTACGCTGACATCTCACTAAATATTCCACTTTATTTTTACCCTCTACTGTGCCTTTCCTCTGCACTTCCCTGGGTGGTTCTTTGCTTTGAGCCTCTTGAGCCGTGGAAGCTCAGACTTTTGCAGGAAAGGGGCCACATGCAGCCAGTTCAGCAGTGAAAACCATCTAGTGACAAGACATTTACTGTCAACTTTAGTTCTCTAGTATACTTGTTAAAGTATTCCTCTCTTATAACACCACAGACTTGGTCATGGTATTTTCCGAACAGTGGTCTGCTGTACTGTTGTTAATGCACATGATTGCTCTACTGCAGATTTTATCTAGGATGTTTTTATGTTCCATTAGGGTCCGATTTTAAGAGCCATAGCATTAGATATCTTGAGGACTAGGTAGAAGTACTTTGTTGCTTTTCTCCTTTTGAAACTTGAACTTCTTCCCCTTATATAGAGTCTTTTGTTTGACAATCTTGAAGTAATCCACAAATATGGAGATTGATGGCAGTATGAAAGTTCTACCTAGGTACACAATTCATTTAAAGTCTGGTTCTTAAGCTATCTGTGCTTTAAAAAAAAAACAACAATATCAGTATTGTGTGAAGTACTAGAAGCCAGAAGAGATAGAAAAGAGGCTTCTAATTATTTTGGATAGATTAAAGAAAGAGCACGGTCTTTGTGTTTACCACAATTTGATGTGAAGCAGTCCTAGTGATATAAATTTTAAACCTGCTGGAATCTAGAGGAACAATATCTCCTGTTTCATTTTCACACCAGATAACACAATGAAGGGTGATAAAATCCTGTGAGTAATATTCAGTGGAGCTTATATATATTTTGATCCTGTGTCATGCATTGAGCATGCATCAAATGCTGGTTGGATATATTAGAATGTGCCTGTGAATCCTGTTCCCAGTGTAGTGTGAAAGCAGTTGTATTTAAAATCCATGAGTAATTACAAACAGATTTAACACAGTGCTCCAAACGGTGAACAGGCTACTGTAGGCTGAGCTGATGTGATGTGCATGTTGTGATTGCTGTCTATAGTTTACTCTAACTGCTGCCTTTTCCTTTGCAGCAGTCCATTGTACCAGCCCACCCAATGGCTCCTCCTAGTCCCAGCACCACCAGCAGTAATAACAACAGTAGTAGCAGCAGCAACTCAGGATGGGATCAATTAAGTAAAACTAACCTTTACATCAGAGCACTGCCTCCAAACACCACTGACCAGGACCTGGTAAAATTATGCCAACCGTAAGTAATATGTTTAAATGTATATCATAGTGTCATACCTTAAAAGCTTATAGTAGGTATGCAAAATGAGTGTTTGGATTATGAGGGAAGGAAAACAGAATTATGAACAACCAACCCTGTGCTGTAGTACTGTGACAGGTTTCAACTTCCTTGGCGATCAGAAGGCAAAGATTGCTTGGCAGTCTGGAGAAGCAAAGAAAGTGGAAATACAGTGGTGAACTGAAGGAAACCATTGTTTTAATAAAAACTGTGATTACTCATATTGCTGTGTGATGCTTTTGAAATCACAGATAAATTAATACCTAAATGTGAAACTTGCTATTAAGGATCTGCAGAGAAGGTCTCCTCTGTTCTCTACTAAGACAATCTGTTGTTACAAACTCCTTGAGTAATTGTTCTGCATCACTGTAAATTACAGTGTGCATTTGAAGGCTTATCCTAGTTTCGGATTAATTTATTATGGCTGTACATTACTGCACAATTATTTTTATGATTTTTCAACCCACATAAGTATCCTCTCTAGTAGCTGGAATTCTGGGAAGACTTGGTTTAGCAGAAGATTTTCAAGTAATGTTCTTAATGTGAGGATTTTCCTTGTCTGAGTTACTGGGTTTATTCTTTTAATTTTTACAGCAGCCCGTGCCTCTTAGTTACTTTCAAATGTGGGTCATATGTCAAGAGACTTGTGCAGTTACATTGTTTATACGCTGTTGAAAATTGCCTTTCTTAAATGTTTCACTGAACTTTAAAAATTCTTAGTACTTCTGAAATTCATAGTGCAATATCTGGATTATTTTGACATCAAAAGTATTCAGCAAGGTTCTCAATACTACAAGTAAGAAAGCATCCGAATCTATCTTAAATGAATGAACAATCATTAATATTTGTATATAATGCTACTATCTGATATTCTTAAAATAATTTTGTGTTCCATTTGGCAGATAAATAACTAGAAATATGAAAACATACATCCCCAAAAGCACAACACAAGTAAGAAAAATAGCTACTTGTAAATCTTGGATCCCAGCTTATATGAAGTACCTTTGTTTTTTAATATTGCAAAAAATCTGATACCTAATTTATAGAGAATAATTTTTATTTTATTTTTTAAAAATAATTTGGACTTTCAGGACAGTAGTCACATATAAGTCATTGTAGTATTATAATATCAATAACTTACTCTCAGGTCTTTAAAGAAAAAAAATTATTTTATTTGCTCACTTTTTCCAACAGCATATTAAATCCTTGTGTTTCACATATAACAGATTATCAACCTGTGAAAAGATTTGTTGCTAGAGTAAATGTTTTTACAGTTTACCTTGTGACAATGCCCTCTTGTAACTTGAAATTTAGTTGCAAATGCATATTTTACAGAAGTGGATTTTTTCCTTCCCATTTTTGTCTTTTGAACTGATGCAAAAACCTTGGCCTGTGCGCTCATGTTATGTTAGGACAGAGCTGTGAGGTTATTTTGCACTGGAGCCGCCCAGTAACTACCATTTGTGCAGTGGTTACTATAGCTCCTTCTGAGGACGCTGGTTCGAATCCTGGAGGAACTCGCTGTCACCATCCGAGCGTGCTCGGCCGTGGCAAATGAACCTCAGGAGTAAAGGGAGTGGGGCCAGTTCTGCACACACTATGCCTCACCTAAAAAATCCATTGCACAGGCTTATCCCAAAATCTTCGTTCGTGAAACATAGCCAACAACAACAACTATAGCTCCTTAATCTCTTTCTGAAGACATTTTGGTTTGCACAGTTTCAGATGTCATCAATGTATGAACAGTCTAGAGAAAAGTACATTTGTTACTTTGCTCTTCCTCCTGCATAGCCAAAGATTCTAATTTTGTTGTTGCTGTTCAATATAAAATTGTAGTTGGAACAGAATGAATTAGAACTGCAACCATGAAGATGTTAAATCAATTCTGATGTGAATTTACAGTCTTGAAAGGTTATGACCTTTGTTCCTGTGAGATATTTCTATCCTAAGAATCTTACTTGAGAGGAAAGGAGGCATTATTTCAAAATTCTCTTCTTCTGCTGAGAAATTAAGTGAGATGTCCAGAAATTTTAGGGTTGGCCAACATAATCCCTTAGCAACTTACTTCATGCGGCAGAAAGATAGAAATGACAACACCCGGTTCACAGAAGCTCAGTAATCCACTTTTATAGACCATGGCAAGTTTCATATGCAAAGTGTTTCCTTCCTACAAATCTGCCTAAACTTTTAGGACATAGAAGGCAAGATATTCTTGAAAGTGAGCCTGCCACTTTCATTGCTTAAGCTGAGACAATAAAAAATAAGTAGAGAATAAAATCTTGGAAACACTGAAGTCAGTAAAGAAACTGCTTTTTACTCCAGATCTCTGAAATATTTTTGTTAGCTGTTTCCAAATGCCTGAGCTTTTACTGGGAGACTTCAGAGTAATTTTAGCTTCTTTTCCTCATATAGAAAGAATCTTGCTGTCCTAAGAGGTTGTCTACTGGTGTACTTGATACTAAGACTGGATAGAGTGGCTGCTCTGCATATTGTGGAAATGATCTTGCTAGTTGGCAATAAGCAGCTTTTTCAGTGGACATACAGAAAAAGGTCACTGGCTTGTTTTGTATCTTTTGACTGATGTCAGACAAGACAGAGAAACACCTGTGGGTTGAGGAAATAATGGTTGGAAAACATCATTGTTACTGCAAATACCAGGAACATCCCATCAGCAGAGATTTTTCCCTCTGATCATCATGGACTTGTATCATATACACTACTGTAAAGTTGTTTTCAGTGATTGTTGTTGTAGAGAAAGACTGCTTTTGAAAGAATCCCTCAGAATACAAGGTAGAATAATCTACAGTTCTTGTGTGGGGGTTCATGTTATACTGTGACTTTTATTTGCTTTAGTCAATATTTGTTTTAGTTCCTGCTCATGACAGCTAGCAGGGCTAACTTTGGCCATGTTTTTATTTTGTTTAATTATTTTTGGTGAATCACTAGAGAAACCTCTTATCAAATTATGAAAGTGTTGGATTTGCTCTCCTGTTGTAGCACAGCTGTGCAGAATTTATGAACACAGTTAGCAAATGTTCACCAGATTTGTGGAAAAGTAGTTTCCTGGCAAGAGCACAATTTCCCAGTGTACATCTCTACAAATCTGTCTTCACCTTACTCTGATTGGTTCTTTCTGTTTTTCTATTAGGTGAAGCTTTTTTCCTCTTTTCCAAGATGAAAAGAGCAGATTGTGTTTTTGTTGTGAGGGCTTATTAGGGGACATAACTATTTTTCAGATAGTATTATTGGCTTTTGTGGGGAAAATGAAGCTGCTGTGTTTCTGAATAGTTCATTCAGATGTAAGCCTGCTACTCCAGTTCTGCATTGGGAAAACAGATTTCTTCATATCAGTTGTGCCAGAAGCAGAAGTGTGGGGAATAGTAAATTAGGTATTATGTTTTTCACAAGGGTGTCGTAACAGTCAACCCAGAAGGAGCGTAGTGTTGGGGACACACAATGTGAGCCAGTCCTGGCCATGAGAGCTTTCCATCAGGTATGTAAGAGTAGGCAAAGCACTTGATGCCATGGCCCACAGATAGTGTCTTTTCTGTGGGGGGCCAGACAGGAGCGGTCAGCTGAACAGAAGGACAAGAGCAGATGAAAGGAGCCAATGAACATGGTTTGGGAAAGCCTGTAGGAAGCTGCCTGACACTGCTGTGCAGTGTCTTTTCACAACTAGGTAGTGCCATTGCATGAGATCTGCTCCACTGAGCAAGGCTCTGCCATGAAGAGCTGGTTTGACAGGGTTGTTGAACCAGTGGTAGCCTCAGCCATACCTTATTTTTCTCCCTTCTCCTGGTGTGGCTATCAATACTTATATACTTCCTTCAGCTGTTGTGTTTATGAATACATTATTTAGGCTTTAATTGTACTTTCATATTTGATGACTCGTAGTAATTTCTTTTAACTCATTTAATATCTGGATCCAAAGATATGAGATTAAATCCATTCCAGTTATTCACTGAAATTGTTGAGCCTGCTTATCTGATTAGGGACTTACGTGATTTGGTCTTAGCAGATTCAGTCAGGAGTTTGTAACTTGCTTTGACATGTTTTCTAGGTGCTTTCCAGACTCTCACTAAGCACTGTGCTTTGCTGAGGATGACCTTTATACTGAAGCCACATGGTTTCAAAGGCCTGTACTTTCCACCGTCTTGCTTATGATTTACTTGCTAGCCTGCAGCATGGCATCTCTGTAATGCTGAATTTCTTCAGAGACATTTGTGACATTTACATCATTAAATGAGGATGATACAGCAGACCCTTCATTCTCCTGCCAATCCCCAGTCCTAGGGTGAGATTTTGAGCTGTGGGGCTTAACCCAGGTGTCTTTTATTCAGTTCAGCATAAGTCATCATGCCAGCCCACCCTTTGATATTCTCCCTTCCAGGCTGTTTGCTCATAATGTGCTGCTTGTATCAAGCTGTTTGTAATCTATATGATATTTTTGAAATTGCTTTTTTCTCTGGACAGTTTCACTTAGTTGGCCTTCCCCCTTAAATTATCACTGTATGGTTAAAATGTGCATTTTTAATGGGTTTACAATCAGAAAAGCAGTTTAAGATAACAAAATACAGAATTATCATGACTGACCATTGTTCTGTGCCAGGATGGCCAGAACCTTGCAGTGGCTGACTTTGCGTATGTGCTTTCCAAAATCCCATTTTGTTTAGAGAGTATTTTAAGGGTTCCCTCCTTAATATTCCGCATCATGAACACAGACATAGCTAAAACAACTGACAGACTAATGGTTTTTTTGAAACATTTGAGCCAAATGTGCTGTACAGCTCTGCTTCCACAGCAGAGGTACTTTTGTTTTTTATATTTATGCACTCTAATGTTTCCCTGATTTGAGGCAAGATTGCATAAAAGTTGTTTCAATTTCCTGCTCTTAATAAAACACACATTTTCATTAAGTCAAGTGATGGCCATTAGCATATTAATGTTTCCATGTTCTTTGCTTGATGTATAATTGTGACCTCTCCCCATGTTGCCATTTCCCATCTCCTTCAAACATGCTCAGGACTGAAAAGTGAACTGGAGCTCAAACATTTACTGTAGGAGAGAACTGGCAATGCTGCCATCACTTTAAAAGCAAGAAATTTGCTAATTTTGCTCAGCATGTCTCATTAGAAAAAAAAGACATTTCTGGACTTTAGGAAATGCTCTGACCATCTCTTGTATTTAACTCATTGGGATAGTGGTCTGGGCAGGTCACTGCTGCTTAGTTCAGTCTATGGAAATGTTTGTAACATGTGAATACAACTCCTTTAGATAGATAGTGTGGATGAGGGAAAGTGGAATGGAAGGTTTCAAAGCTAACTTCTTCAATTTTTTAAAGTCTTTTCTCTTCATTCCTTTCTCCTTTATTCTCCATTTTTCTTGCATTTTTCTTTCATGGTTTTTCAACTACAGTGAAGTATTGCATTCATAATTATGTGGAATATGATTTCATGTCACATAATTAAATGTGATACAATAGTGTCTCTGAGGCTGTTCTCTTTGAGAGCGGTGTGATTGCTATTATATTGAAGCAAAAGCCTATCTATTGTTTTTTACTTTTTTAGGGTAGCAAGAAGCCCTCTGCAAATTTCTTCTTTTAGAGTTTTATGTATGCATTTTTAAAAATAGTAGTATTGCATACATCTCTGAATAAATAACACTAGGGTTACAGAATGTTGTGTGGTTGTAGGAGGAGATTGATTCTTTAGTAATGGAATAGCATGTGATTTGTACTGTTCAGCTCTGTATGGTACCAGCATTTTATCTTTCTTTATTCCCTCTTCATGGACTGTGGCATGGTTTGGGGTCTGTATTATCTGCAGTAGATTTTCCTTACCTTCAGCTTTCACTCAGTTTTGCTCTTCAGAGCAAACTCACCACCAAGAATGGTGAAGGTGGGCTCCCTAATTGTATTCGCTGATTGTGCCAGTGCTGTTGCCTGTGCAGGCACACAGTGGTGTGGGACACAGTGCAGCACTGCAGAAAAACACCCTCAGGAGCCCCAGGACTAGGATGTAGCTAATCTCAGTTGTGTTCTGCCCTACGGATGCACCCAGTTTCTCAGAGAAACTGTCAGAGGAATTACATGCCACTGTGGTATGTGAACTGGCTCTGCTAGCTTCTGTCTTAGATGACACTCTCTTAAGAGGTTGCAGTCAAAAATAGGTATCCCATTTCTATAGCTCAAGAGGAATTTTGTTTGTTCCTTTTGCTAAATGCACTGGAGAGATATAGGCCCGATGTGGAGGCTGAAATGCTCCTTTTTGTTAGGATTTGACTTCCACAGTCAGTGGCGAGGCATTTGCGTGGTATGCCATGGGAATTGTGATTGGCCTGGAGATGTGATGTTTGGTTTGAACAGTCATTTCCTTTATTGTTTAGCAATCGCTTTCAGCAGTCATGTTATGAAGTGTCTAGCCTGGCATGATGTGAAGGAAGACTCCCTATCTTCCCCTCAGTAGTGATACTTTAATTAGTCAGAAATAAAATTCAGACAGCTTTACGCTCACAATCAAATGAAATCCAAAATCCACAGTGAAATCCTGATAGTTTTAGGTTGGTTGGTTTTTTGTGGTTTTGTTGTTGTTGTGATGGTGGTGGTTTTTTGTTTGTTTGTTTTTGGTTTTTGTGTTGTTTTGGTTTTGTTTTTACAATAATGCCTTCTTGTTGAATGTCATTAGGGACCCATAGGTATTTTGGGGGAAGTCTTAATTGAGAGAAAAGTGAAGTTGTCTTCTTGAGTCCTATCCTCCAGGTGCAAACAGTCTCTTGAGGTCTTGAATTTAAAACAAATGTAAATTTAATTTTCTCTTTCCATTTTGTGATGAAGCAAATATTGAAGTTTTTCAAGCTGAGTATTTCATTTGGTCCAACAGTAATCAGCAGTTTCCTTCATCACATTGCTTAAAACCCAAGCAATTCAAATACAGATGCACGAAAGAACTGTGTGCTTGCCCTGTACTCGCAGATGCAGGGAACCAGTGATTGCACAAGCTCCGTCTCCCCTGGGAGATGAGAGTTTTGTTGCAGTGTGGGGCCAGAGGACTGGTGATCCCATGGAATTTCCTTGAGGAAGTGGGGGCGAGGGAGGAGAAGAGAGTGGAAGGAATGTTTCAGCCACAGCTGCTTGTAAAAGAAGCACTGGGAAAACAGACTGGTAAAAGTTACTACCATTGAAGATCTCTCCCTGGAAAACAAAAAGCTGATTTGGTAGCATCAGACCTGTAAAATCTGTGAGCATTTGCAAGTCTGCCGGTATGTGTTGTATGGAGGTGCAACCAGAGACCTGTAGGAAAGAAATGTCCAGTGGCAGCTATTGGAATGCCTTTGATTAGAGTCCCAGTCTCCAGCTTCCCCAATGCAGAGACCTGATATAGATGTGAAGTGGTAGCAACAGTTGTTCATTGGAATAACCAGTAATTCAAGCACATTTTGAAGGGGATTGTTTAATTCCAGTGGACTACTGAAAATGTTAACAAGTACTAATCAGGCATTTTAGTGGGTTCCACAATGCCAAAAAAACTGCCCCTTCTGTCAGAGACTGCTTAGGCAGGCGTCTCACTCAGAAACAGTTCAGAATTGACTCCGCTTAGAGCCTAAGTTGTTTTTTTGCCCCAGCTTGCTTACAGTAAGCTTTAGAAAATCATTCAGCACAGAAGTCAGGACCAGTATTTGCAAGCAGATTCTTATATACAGTGTCCAATATCTCATGTAGTTTCATGTAACTCATAGAAAACTTGTGAAATCTTGACTAAGTTTGCTAAAGGTTTATTCTGCTTTGCTCTGATTTCTGTAATGTTAACTCCTTGGAATGAAAAAGTGAGCCATCTGATGTTGACACATTATAAGGCCAGTCATTTATTTTTGTAACCTTTCAACCTTTTTATACCCACATTATTGCTATGCTGCATTTAGAGTTGACAAGCAACACTTCCAAATGCTATGCAACCAAGATAAATATTTATATTTTACATGCAAAATGAAAGCAGTAGTAAATATTGGTGAACAAGTTATTTCAGATCCTATTACCTCCATTGAAACTTGCAACTCAGGAAATAGAGAGAAAAATCATTTTTTTTCTTAAAAAATCTCCATAAAATGTTAAACCTTGAGCCTCAATTGTTTTTCCACAGCTCCTAAAGTTTTACCCAAAAAATGTCAGCTCCCTCAGTTCAATTTGAGCAGTGTCTTACTCTAGGCTCAGACAAACTCTGTAGAAAATTAAATCACTAACAGGTTGCTGAGAGAAGAATTAATGTTTCATCATTTAAATATCTGATCTTTGCAGATAGATGTGCAGTACTTTTGAAAAAAAGCCAAATTTAATTTGAATGTTGATAATGTTATGATACATGGGCATAGAGTTAAAAACACCAATGAAAACTCAAAAAGAGGAGACTTTGATTTGGACTCTGTTTTGACACTATTCACAGATATTCTATTTGAAATAACCTGTGTGAGTAGAGTTAATCATTAACAGAATCAATTTCAGTGGAAGAAATATGTTCTGATTTGTACTCCTATCCTGCACCTTACACTTCCATTTCTTCTCTTCTTTAATCTCTCACGATTAATTTCCTTAACGAGGAAAATTATCCACCAAGATATGTGTAACTTCACTTTTAGTTACAAATAATTACATTTAATTAACTGATCGTTTTGGCCATCTTAACTGGAATATATTAGCCCAAAATATATGTTCTTTTAAAGTGTTTGTTTTCCATATTCTATACAGTTGTGTAATTTTACATACTATCTTTAAAAGACAGAGTATGGATCAGTACTTTTTCCTAAGAGAACATTATGAACCCAGGTCTTAATATTTCAAATCCTAGTGCTGCTTTTTGGCTTACATGTAGTCACTAATAAGCTTTCATAAGTCTATCAAATTATCAACAATTATTCGGTTGCATTAGTAAGGACTATTTCTTTAATGTGTGAGTGAATGCAATAGTGAAATAAGCATTATCTTAATAAAAGATCTACAATCAGGAGAAAAAAAGCTTCATACAGGGTAATCAAACACGTGAGAAATTGCAAATCTTCTATTTGCAAACCCTTAATGTCAGAAATAAATGATCTAAAGACTTGAAAAAAGCCAAACTACTTTTTTTTTTCTGGTTTCAAGGACTCTGCTGAAAGAGTAAGTGAAGAGCTTTTGTAGCCCTGACACTAACGCAGCAGTATAGTTCAGTACATAATTTTATTTTAGTGTACACGTAAAAGCACAAGGGAACTGATGTGTTCAAAAACACCAGTGGTGTAAAGCAGAAATGCTTACCTGTGCCCCATAGGCAATGACAGGCTTGACTCAAGCTGTCTGTTTGCAGTGTGCTCACAAAGGCCATGTCCTGGAAAACACCCTACCCCTATTGCAGGTGCTGGAGTTTAAAACCACTTCTGCCCCATAGCATGGACTTGGGATTTATGTGATAGTGAGGGCTGAGCTTTTCAGCTACATAATTGCATGGTGCCAGATGAATTCCATGTCTCTGGTTCTTTTTTTAGGCATTGTGTTTTCTTCTTCTTTTCAACCTGCGGCTATGCAGACCTCCAGGCAGAAATCTCCCCCGTTAAGTCTGAATGCCTTGGCTGAGTTCTGGAGAAACTATTTGGCAGAGAGAAGAGAGGTTTTTTCCCTTCAAGGCCTGGGGGTATCAGCATGGTGGAGCATCCAGTAGAGCTAACATAGCAGTGTGCATTTCCTGTCCCTCTTCACTGTTTGTAGTATTGTGATCTGGAAAGGAGTGTTTGTAAATCATTTACTTCCCCCTCCACACCCCACTCCAACTCTGTGTTCAAACCCTTCCATTTCCCATACTTGAAGCTACATGTTTTTATTGTATAGCAGGCTTTGTCTTAGTTTTATTGCTAAGGCTTTTTTATTTGTTGCCAAAAGTCTGTGTGCTACATTTTGATGATCTCACATACTGAGAAGGAGAGTCTTGCTCTGTGTTCCTTTTTGTCAGTGACAGCTTACAGTGCTTCAGCATTTCAGAACAGAGGTACAAGAGCTAGGAGTGACGGACCATTAGCCAGGACTGCTGCTGAAAAGTCTATCATCATCATCATTCCAAACCCTCAGCATAAGTGTACTTTTTAAATGTAAATTAGGATCAATTCTTTTTGAACATCTTCCAAATATTCAGAACTATGATGTTATAAAAATACACAAGAATCTTCCCAGTCCTCTGTTCTTCCCCTATGAATTGCATAGGACTTTGTTTCACGAGAAATTCCAAACTTTTTTTCCACCCATTTAATTACTGCTTATTCAGTTAAATATTTGTTAATTGTTTTTGAAGTCTAGGACACTGACTCAGAATTACACAGTTTTGCAGATGTCATTAAATATATATATTATATATTTTGAGAAGAGTGGTACTCTCAGAAAGATGGGACAGCCCCGACTGTCACTGATCAACTGTTTTCCATCTAACACTTGACCTGAGGTTGAGATGGTAGTATGAGGAGCTCAGGCTCACTGTCTTGGATGGAGCTGAAAGGTGAGCAGCAGTGAGACTTGACTATCAAAGGTAGCTGGCTACTGAGTAAGTATCCTACTGATATGGGAACATTGTTAGTTTCTTTATCTCATGGGATTAAAAAAAAAAAGATAGTTTAAAAGAAACAGAGCAGAATACATCTAAATATATAACTATTGAGCCAGATGCTCAATTTTTTAATAATTGTATTATAATATACTATTAGAACCCTTCTGAAAAGGGAATCCACTGCTGTTCATATAACCACAACAAAATTGGTTAAATTTTTGCCATGAAAAAGTGGAAATTAATTTCTGTTTCTCTGTATGAAAATTTTCAAGTTCTCATGATAGAAGACATCTTAGTGCTGTTAGGACATCTTAGATTTCGTCTTCATTTTCTGATACTGTGCCTTTTTTTGTCTTTTCCTTAAGTGACGGACAGGAAAGCAGCTTGAAGTGCAGAGCAAAGAGTAAATTTTTGCAATTATGTATTATAGTCAGGAGGGAGTATTTCTGAGAACAGCACGTTCCTCTGCTCACTAGTGTCCTTTACAAACTTCTGCTTTGTTCAGTGGGAGAGAATTTGCAGAAATTATAATTTTTTCTCAGGAATTTGACTGGATTTGTGTTTGGTCACTGATGTTCTGCCTTCCCCAGGATCCTATAGTTGACTTTTTATGCTCATACCAAAGATACTTGACAATTCTTGAGTTCAGTTTTTTCAGTGGTGGAGGAGATGTGAGTCTGTTTCTCTCAAGCTGCTTTCCTCTAGTGGTAGAGGTCAGCATTTGGCTGTGACAGTTCTTCATTTTTTTGGCAGGCAGTTCTCTGACATTCCTGTTGCTGAGATCATCCCCACTAGGGCTTTCAGAAGAACATCTGACTGGGGCTCAAATTTTTCACCTTCTTCTATTCAGACCATATAGTATATAACAGGAAATGTTTCTGTCCTTACCATTAATAATTAGTTTGTTTCTAGGTACCTTTCGTTAACTCATGTATCTGTGAATTTGTGGTTTTTTCCTTTCACTGTGATTTGGTTTAATGTTGAGGGTGTGGATTCTTTTAATCCCAAAGATAATTTAAGAGAATAAAAGTATCATTAAATTACTGCAGTCTGAGTCATAGTTGGTCTGTGAGTTTAGTTCCCTGGCCTTCCCACACAGCATTTCCGATATGCAGTGAGCTGAGGGTGTGCAGGAAAGACTATGGAATGACCTAGATACTATTTAACTCTTTACTAATGAGTGGTTTTCTGACACTGGGTATAGCCATTGCATTCTTAATCTTTTTGTATGTGAAAATTGTATCCTTTACATTTCCCTGCTTCTGAGTGATTTTCATAATAAGTATTTTAAGATTTCTACTTGAATTGTTTTAAGCATCTTGTTTAGTTAAATTGATTGGAAAATTTAAAAAAATGAACTATTTTAATATCTGAAGGATAGGCACTGAAATTCATCCTCAAATGGAAGTTATGACTTCTAAGAGAAAAGTTTGTCCTACTGCCCTCTTGTAGGCAAAGAAATAGTCATCTCAGGCTTTCTGAAATAAAAAGGTCTGTAAAGCCCAGAAACACTGTGACCATGTCATACAAGCTTCCTTGCTGGCATATGTTGTTGAATCCATTCAAGAAAGGTGGTAATACAGGATTGACTTCACTGACTTGGGATTGCCTGTCAGCTTAGCTGTCATGCAGTGTTTGACTTTTCTTGATTCTCTAAGAACATGGTCTTTGACTAGTCCCTTTTGTGGAATCCACTGATGCACTGGGTTTGTCAAGCTGCTTGTTTTAGGAAGCTTTGAAGCTGAGTCTTACTCTGCTTAATGCAGATCCATCCAAGCTTGCAGCTGACACAGCCAGCTGGAGGATCCCAATTTTCTCTGAGCCCAGCTGACATAGTCTTGACTCACCCCTTTTGTCAAATGCTTATGGGTTAGGCTTTTCCTGCTAGGCCAGGATGAACCTCCGTTGTCTGTGTACTTCACTGTAAAGCCTGGTGATCCAAGTGCTTCCTTGGGCACACCACCAAAGCGCAGTCTGGACTTACCCTTCCACGGCGGTATTTGACACTGTCATTAGGCAAAAAGTCACTGGAGATGAGGGTCTGGGCATCACACTGGTTTCAGCCAGCTCGGTGTGTTCTCCATGGCATTGTGCTGTGACTGCAGGACTGTCTGCAGCTCAGCGTTGAGAGGGCTGACAGTGTGATGGTTTCAGAAGGCTTCAGTTGTACTTGGCTAGTTGCTGTAGTGATGGGATCAGAACAGGTTAATGATGTTTTTAAAGAAAATGGTATATCTAAGCTACCAAAAGCAAATTTCCATATAAGTATCTATTACATATGCTTTGCAAAATTGCAGAAATCAAACTCTGCCTCCTGCTTGGTTCAGTCAACATTCAGAAAACAGTCTAAGCAGTGTGAAGCTGAGGAAGTGTCACTGAATATGACCCTGACGCATCAGCCACAGAGGTTGCACTTTAGATTTTATGTTAGTGATTGCTCATCTATCTAAAATTTGGCAACAGATGGGTAGTGGTTTTTTAAATGCATAACACTCCTCTGTCCTTATCTCAGCACTGAATACTACTTGCAGGGATCTTTTCAACAGAGCCATGCAGTTACAATCAATAATATGTGAACTGATGTTTCTGCTCAATGACATATACCACTTAAATGCCCTTCTGAAGTATATTGACCCCTGGAGAGAACTGCTTTACTACAACCATTTTCCCTATTGAAATGGAGATACTTGCTATTCAGCACAGCTGGGACTTGAGACTACAGAAGCAGATTCAAATAGGGATAAAGTCTACATGCCATGCTATAAAGGAGAAAAGGCCTCTGAAAGGCTTAGCAGTGATTTTGAATAATTTGTCCGTTTAGTTCTAATATGATTGCCATTAAATTACCAGAAGTTAAAGGAGATCATACTCTATTTATTGTACAATGTCTTCATTTTGAGGTGTTAATTCCAGTGTAGAACAGCGATTGAAAGCAGGGTGTTACTATGTGTATTTCGTAAGAGAATCACTGTTAAAATGCGGTTCAGAGAGACTGGAAGTTATTTCAATGTATTGGGTTTTTTTCCTCTTCTGACAGAAGGGTCAACACTTTCCAAGATGGGGTGTTAAATTAGTGCAAGATAGAGGTAAGAACAAACAGGTGTCTTTGTGCATAAAATATTTTAACCCAGCAGGACAAGTCTTGGAGTCATCCTCTTGGCTTTGAGTTGCCTTAATATTACAAGGCCAAAAGGAAAATATAAGAAATACATTGATGTATTTTGAAAAACTTATCAATGATAGGCATTGTTCCATCAACCAGACATCTTCACTACAAGATAAATGCACAAAAAAGTATTATGTATGGATGTACATATAAATGTATGTATTTTTATAATGGTATGTATGTAATTTGCACAATATGTAAAGCAAGGGTTTTTTATAGTTCAAATCTGAGAGATAGATCAGGGCTTAGGAAATGGGATGTGGCTGAAAGTGCCCTTGTACTGTGGCTATCTCTAGTGTCATGATTTTCAAGACTTTGATGGCATATTCTTTGGGGCATCATCTATTTAAATTGTGGGTATAAGACCTGGTTAGCAACCTTCACTAGAAGTGAAATTAATATACAAGAAAAAAAGAGTAGTCTTCTGCAAGTGTACAGGCTTGTAGTATTAATAAGTGTCTGCCTATCTAGCCAAAGAGGAGGTAATCTCATAGCTAGCTAAGATCGAAGCCAGAATAGTACATTTTGATTTATACTGTTCCGACTAAAAGAAGGGAAGAAATATTGGGAAGTGTAGATAAATGATTTTATTTCCCCTTTGCCTTTTCCTTAATTCCTTCCCACAACTAAAAGAAATATGCTTAGGAATAGTGAAAATACTGGACAATGCATCATACACTGACAGTGACTGAATTTGGCTTCCTTGGACAGAGAAGGAGGAATTGAAAAATAAAAGGTCTTCAGGTAGAGACTCAATTATGCTCCCAACCTGATCTCTGCTATTTAAGACAGGGAAGAAAAAAGAGTTATGAATAACAAGAACTTCTCTGTTATGTCTTCATAGTTTTATTCTTTCAAGCTGTTAATGTAGGCTCTGCAAAATCAGTGGGGCTGAAATTTGCCAAGATTTATGGGTCAGTGTAGAAATACTGCTGTACTTTCAAATTAAAACAGCTAGCAGTGGTAAATCAATACATGCACATCTGCAGACCTGCCATAAGCTTGACTTATAAATACATATTAGCATTCATCTGGGTTAATTTCTCATCTTCCCAAATCATTGTCTTGAGTATTGATCACTTTTCAGTATGAAAAAAAGGATAAAAGAAATTGCTAGACTATAGGAATATTTTAGACATGTAATTTTTTTTGTACTTTCTTATTTTACTTGCAAATGAATTATTAAAAAAACCCAAACCTACATTTTTCATGGCTATATGAAACTTTATGCTATATTTTTTCTCAGAGCCACAGGAACTATCATAATTTATTTGCAAATAATAGAGTTTCAAGTTTTGCTTTCTTTTTTTTGTTAAATGCAGATTTTTTTTTCAGTGCTTTGTTTTTAACCCAGGCGTAATTTGTGTCCATTCTGTAGAATTAGAGTAAGAAAACAATGGGGTGAGACTATTTGTTTTCTTAAAATAACATGGTTTTGTTATTTCATCTTGTAACAGTAGGAAACTGTAACCCCTTCCCATATACCTGCGTAGCCTTGTCAGTAATTGCACATGCATATTGCTGCAGAAAATGTAAATTATCCTGTGTTTTCTTAAGTAAGAATGATTGTAGTACTAAAAAGTGAGTTAGCAAAAAATTCCAAATATCTTTTAAATTAGGGTGGGGGTGTTTTTCTGGGGTTTTTGTTTTGGGGTTTTGTTTGTTTGGGTTTTTTTTTTGGTTTTGGTTTTTAGTTTTTTGTTTGTTTGGGGGTT